>VFFE01007199.1:5506139-5676530 GCA_008921705.1 Burhinus oedicnemus | reverse complement strand
TTTTTTTTTTTTTTTTTTTTTTTTTTTTAATTAAATCTGCAGCATGGAACAGATTGTCCCAAAAAGAACTACCATTCTTCTATGTCACTGTCAGGGATATTGTGTTCTGGTAAAACCAACAGATTAATTATTGAACTGGCAATTCATTCTCCAAACATGGCTCCTCTTCACCTGCTGGCAAGTTAATGGATTAGTATATATACATTTACCAGGGAACACCTGCTTTTAACTGGGAAACTTCTTATGATCAAAAAACCCAAGATCAAACCAGGAAGACAATGCTGAAGGCTTTTTTCTTCCCCACGATTTCCTCTCTGCAGCTGTATATTTTCAATCTTTTCTGTGATAATTATACTAATCTTTTTCATGTATAAATACACAAAGTTTTGATTATAACTCAGAGAAAATGGATCTCATAATTAAATGAAAATACACCATGTGGTTTTTTTTAAATGTCCTACTTCTGAATATCCTGCTTGGATGCTTGTGGGAAGGAACAGGTCAAGGAAGCTGTTCAACATCCTTTGCCGAGACATTTTAATGAGAAAGGCAGCAGTCAGTGCAATGCTGTTGCCTTACCATACCCAAACTGCTTCTGCTGCATCAAAAAAAAGAAAAAAAAAAGAAAGAGAGAAGTTTTTAGCTACAGCTTTCAGAGTGCTGCTTTCTGGTAAAGGGAAACTGTGCTTTGATGCCAGTTAGCACCATGGTGCTGATGACTCTGCTGGTTCATCAAAGGGGCCTGGAGGGCAGCTGAGAGTGCGGCAGAGCCAGCAAGCTGATTTTGCCCCCCGAAATACTGGTGCGAGTGATCACAGCTCCTCTGCTTTGGGTCTTGAGCCTGGCCAGCTTTTCAGCAGCTCCAAGTTCTTTGTTTCTTTAAAAGCCTGACGCCTTCACAAACACTTTGCTCTTCAGCAGGCACCGCTCTCGCTGCCGCTGTGTGATCCTGAGGCGGGCTGAAGCCAGCTGTGCTGCCAAGTGCACTGATGGACACACGCTGCTCATGGCCTCTCCGTGATCTGCTGCACATGTGCCTGCTGCCACCACGGACTTACTGACCAGGTCACCGCTTCTTTTCGGGCATTTTGAGGCCACTGATAAACTGACTCTTTGCATTTGGAGGTAGGGAGAACAGCTGCCTCTGACTGGGAAGTGTTTCGACTTCATATTTTAACTAAATATTTGTATGCAGACAGCAACAAAAGAACACATCTGTCTGCCAGAAAATTAGCAAAGTGAGGATAACAAGATGTAAGAATCAGACAGAGTGCAGTGAGCTTGAGACCTGCTGAAATCCTTCTCCATCAAATGATCATTTAATGCCTTGGACAGGTAAGAAATCAGCCAGCTACTTAAGTCAGAGCTGAAGGCACACACTGGAAACACTTACCAGCCATACACAGCATTGAAGAACATGAGATAGTAAGAAACCAATTATAGACAGATATATTTGTATTTCCCTATCTGCCTGTAACTGGACCGATATCTAATCTTGTGTCTTCTACAGAGCTACTAGAAATTGGTACATTTTGCTACAGACTGAATATGACCAGCTGTAAAACACTGAATTGGTTGCCAATGGTTAAAGAGGCAAAGATTCCCGAAGGACTGCGTTTGGAGGAGGACGACGACAGGTTTTTGCAGTCTACTGTCTCCATCCAAGACTTCTAATTCTTTGTAATTCTGACTGAACGTCTCTCCCTTTGAAGAATCTGATGCTGAACATGCAGGAAGAAATGTTCAAACTTAATGTGCACAAGTATGTTGCAGTAGGAGCCCGCTGAAATATCCTGGATTCAACACAAGGTATTTAGATACCAGTAGCTGGCTGAGAACTTTTCTGACCCAAAATATACTGTCACACTGACTCTGCAACTTTAGACAGGGAGAGCCACGTTTATACAAACTTTCTGCGTGTGGTTTCTCATTCAAAAACCCAATGAAATAGAACCTTTTACCACTTCCTACAGGTGGAAAAAAATATAATCCCTGCCCCAAAAATCTTGTTTTGAAATGCAAGCTAAGATTTTATTTTTCAATTAAAAGAATTCAAGTCTAAATGAAATTTAAACCTAAGGGTAACACATGTCCCTGGACTCTATGTGACAGGTCAGGAAAACTAACTGGTTTTTGTCTGGTTTTATCCCATATTATGAGAGGAAATTTTTTTGAGACTCAATACCTCCTTGAGACAGGAAAACCATTTCCTGTCCTGCTCTGGTTTCCGAGAAAGACTTTGCTGGATTAGGACACGTGTAACACAGGATGCTGGCCAAAGATTGTCCATTCGAATTGAAAGAGTGCCCACTGCCTATCAGGACAAGGAAAATTCAGGACCGTTACCTCCAGCCTTATGCTATCCTGAAAAGTCCAGATAACTGCTACAAACCTGGCTGTCTGTGTCCAGGCCAAAGCATTTCCTGTTGCTGCGAAGGCGGCTCCAAGAAGCCAAGCAGTCAGTGCCTGCCAAAGCACCGAGAATGAAGTGTTGCAACTGTCCCATCTGATTGATCATGCAGCTCTTTCAAAGCTGTTCCTTACTCACTTCTCTTACATCGCAGCCCTAATAGAGAGGCTTTCACAGTGCTCACTTCCATCAAGGATATAAATAAATGTGACAAGCTTTTAGAAGCGACCTGTTAGCACTGTCCTTGCATTAGCAGACTATCATGAAGAAATGGCCTCAAGCTTTTAAAGATGAACTAAGAAGTGCCTCTTCAAAGAAGAAAACTGTTCAAACGCGAGAATTTAATTCCTGCTTAGTGACGTTCACAACACTGTGTGTTAATGTCCTGGCTTGAGCACAAATTGAAAAAGGCCTTCAGTTTGCAGCTATGCCATTTTCACTCAGTCCCCCAGCAGAAGCTTGGGAGTGAGGATTCCTCAGAAAGGACTGAAAATCCTTCAAGTTCCTTTACACAGCTCTAGCAGCAAAAAGAAAAAAGAATAATTATAAAAAGAAGCTTTACAATAGGCATAGAGTCTTGCATCTTTAATGGGTCTTTTATATTTACAGACCTGTAGACTCTAGCACTGTATTTTCAGTAGGGATAAGACTTAGGAGAACTTGTTCCCACTAGCTGCAGTGCAGCGACAAAAGCAGGGCAACAAGGCAATGCACTGACTCCCAGCTTTGTTTCCAGAAAGTGAGGCTGCCTTGCTGCAGGGCTTGATGACTGTATAAGCAATCACCTACGTGTGCACTGAACTGAGCTCTGATGAACAGGTGGGGACCAGCACATTAGGGAACCGCTGATACGGTCCATTATTCAAGTACAGGCCCAGTGCTGCAATCCACAAGCGTGCAGGTGTACGCGCGATCAATGTGCTCATCACCTGAAGCTTTTCTCATTCCTGTCTTGAAGGCGCACTTTGATCACCTTAATAGAAGAGCTGACCGTAAGAGAAAACAAGAACAGAAACTGCTGTGAAAGACAGCCACAGGCACACAAAAGCATCCTGTGAAGCAGCGTTACTCATAGCCAGCTGCTTATGATGAGCATCGGCGCGCTCATCGGCTCGTGAGTCAGCAGCACCTGCTCCCCATCACCTTCCTGGAGGATACGTAACACAGCACCATGCTCAGCAGCCCTCTTAAGCACCCAGCCCTTTGCGGCAGGACCTAGCCCGCAGGGTGTGTATTGCATGTCAGCCAGTATGCCTTGCGAAATACAAGCATGCCTTACACTAGTGCCTATATATTTTGCATGTGTGCAGTAGACACTGAACAGTTATCTCACTAGAGCATCATGTCTAAACAGAATCAGATTTGAGCACAATTAGTAAAGAAAACTTTGAGGATACTTTAGGAATTTTTAATTTTTAAGGATTCAGTAGGTAATACTTTAATCTCTGGGTAGTCCTGAGCCATTGTTTTGGTTTAAGTGCCTCTCAGCGAAGGTGCATACACAGAAATCACATATGACTCTAGTATTCAACCCAAAAGTTTCCCTTATTTCGACTGTAAGACCATGCAGTGCTATTGTACCTGGTATTCGGCTGAAGCAAATGGAAATAATTTAAGAATCCCATGTGGGATTTCCACACAGTAATATTTCATGTGCATATTACAGTTCTTCAGGACTGCTCTATTCCATACATCAATGGCTGCAACTCCTATAGATGTGGAAAGTCTTGAAAGATAACAGGTTTACTGTACTTTCTGACTACCTCCAGTGGTAAGTAATTTACCATCCATCCTGTAAAGTTGTGATAAGCCTAATGTCCTGTTGCTTATTAATTATCAGCTCAACAAGCCATTTAAGCAGGGAAGAAATGCACAGCAAGCTGCTTCCTGCCATCCCACTTATTTGCTGTAACAAATGGTTGCGCAGTTTACAACATATCACATCGAGCAAACCGGGCAGGATTCCTGAATGCAGGATTGTTTGAAACATATCCCTGCATCTAACTTAGGCATATTTGTTCTGGCACTGTGATGTCTTCCTTCCTTCACCACAGGAAGCAGGATGGTCTAAGGAGGTCATTTTAGGTGACTGAAAGAAACCCTCCCACCCCTGTGCAGCCCTCCCAAAATTAATTCCCTGTCTACAGTGTACCAACAAAGCTAGAGCTGAGCCCTCAACCGCAAACAAAAGTAATTTTGCCTTTTAATGTGAACTGACTCCACTGGATACCACTGTATTTCATAGTGGAGATACTGATCTTGAATTGTTTTAAACTGACCTCATATTTGCCTGTCTATTTTGGAGACCATAATTTTAGGTGGAGTCCTGACATCACTGAAAACAGCGGAAATTTCTCTCATTCCCATCATTCAACTTTGTAATTTTAGGCACAGTAGCACAAACTAGGTATCTACCTACCTGACCTGTGGACAGAGTCAGATACTCGTGTATCCAGTTTGACCTAGACTACACCTGCACAGCTTTAAAGCTAAATCGAGTTCAAATAAGTACTGCCCTCTTAGCTTTATTTGTTTCAAAGTTGTCCTGCAGAATTTGAGTGTTGCAAAGAGGAAGACCAGAACGAGCAATCCATGTCCTCTTTCTGGCCCTGCGACAGCCACATCAAGGAGCAGAAACCTTCCAATACCTCATTGTTTCCTCTTCTGTGAAATTAAAAATAAAAATTATCCATTTCACTGGATCGTGTAAGAATTTCTGCATCAGCTACAAGTTCTGTGTTCTTGGTGTAGAGAGTGAATGGAAATGTAAGATATAAACATCATGCTACAGTCAGTCACATATGCTATGGTCCTTACACAGACCGCTGTTCCTGGAAGACTTCCCAAGTTACCATTGCTCCTATTACTTTGACAGCTCTAATTTTTGTCCTGGAGCTCTCTTCCTAGAGGAGAAAACGGCAATGATCACAAAACATTGATAATGTGAACAATAAAAAGCAGACCTCACTATCATTCTCATTTGTATGGCAGTATATTGACATTTTGGTTTGCCCTGTTTGCAACACCAGTGTGTAGACCAGTCCTGGAAGTCTCCTTTTCTATTCAAAAGGTTAAGTGTGTGGTGCCAGGCATGCAACAGCTCACTCCCTGTTCAGCAAGGGCTTCCTAACTTCTCATTTCTAGGGATTAGAGAACTTCTGCAGCATAGAGAACTTCCTGCATACCAGCAGGAATTAGTGAAAATTGAAATTGTGCCTACTTTTTTCCTCTGCCTCATTAATTGCAGTGGGATTTAAATACTGGGAACCACATACTAAAGAAAACACAACAGAGGTTTTCCTACTCTCTAAGAAACCATTCTTTCACAGATGTGGTCTTTATTTGACAAGCTCTCTGCTGAGCATGAGATCAAGCAAAGCAGATCAGAATCAACTTTCAATTAAACTCAACAGCTTTTCTTGATTCATGTAGGACTTGACTCCAAGCATAAGACATCTGGCACAAGATTTGGATGCTAGGATGTCACGTTTACTTATTTCTTCCTTTTGAATACACACAGATACATGCATATGGAAGTGGCATGAGATAATTTTGTTAAAACCCCATTCATTTATTTAGTGCATTGACTTCCCACCATTCATTATTGCTGCTTAAAGTACTCCATCTCAGGGAGAACCTTATTAGAACCCAACAATATAACATATGGTCACATTTGCTGCTCTGTACTCATACTACTTTGACAAAAGAGCAGACTTGTCACAAGATATAAAAAACACAGGTTCAGAAGATGAGTTTTGTTATGCATGTATGAGAATTTGAGGTTTTTTTAATACTCGCCCTATACAGACTATTTTGCTCAGAATGACTGTGGCTTATGGTGTAACTGTACCATGTATTTTCTTAGAATCACAGAATCATGGGGGTTGGAAGGGACCTCTGGAGATCACCTAGTCCAACCCCTCTGCCAGAGCAGGGACACCTAGAGTAGGTTGCACAGGATGGCATCCAGGTGGGTTTGGAATGTCTCCAGAGTGGGAGACTCCACCACCTCTCTGGGCAGCCTGTTCCAGTGCTCTGCCACCCTCAAAGGAAAGAAGTTTCTCCTCATGTTCAGATGGAACTTCCTATGGTCAAGTTTGTGCCTATTACCTCTTGTCCTAACACTGGGCACCACTGAAAAAAGACTGGTCCCATTCTCCCAGCACCCTGCCTTGAAGTATTTATAAGCATTGATGAGATCCCCTCTGAGTCTTCTCTTCTCCAGACCAAAAAGACCCAAGTCCCTCAGCCTTTCCTCATAAGAAAGATGTTCCAGTCCCCTAATCATCTTTGTAGCCCTCTGCTGTATCCCCTCCAGCAATTCCTGGTCCTTCTTGAACTGGAGAGCCCAGAACTGGACACAGGACTCCAGGTGCGGCCTCACCAGGGCAGAGTAGAGGGGGAGGATGACCTCCCATGACCTGCTTGCCACACACCTCTTGATGCACCCCAGGATTCCATTGGCCTTTTGGCCACAAGGGCACATTGCTGGCTCATGGTCATCCTGTTGTCCACCAGGACTCCCAGGTCCCTTTCCACAGAGCTGCTTTCCAGCAGGTCAACCCCTGACCTGTACTGGTGCATGGGGTTATTCTTCCCCAGGTGCAGGACCCTACGCTTGCCCTTGTTGAACTTCATTAGGTTTCTCTCTGCCCAACTCTCCAGCCTGTCCAGGTCACCCTGAATAGCAGCACAGCCTTCTGGTGTGTCAGCCACCCCTCCCAGTTTTGTGTCATCAGCAAACTTGCCGATGGTACCCTCTATCCCTTCATCCAGGTCATTGATGAATATGTTGAACAGGACTGGACCCAGTACTGACCCCTGGGAAACACCACTTGTCACAGACCTCCAACTAGATTCTGTGCCACTAATCACAACCCTCTGAGCTCTATCTGCCAGCCAGTTTTCAATCCACCCCACTGTCCATTCATCCAGCCCACACTTCCTAAGCTTGCCTATGAGGACACTGTGGGAGACAGTGACAAAAGCCTTGCTGAAGTCAAGGTAGACAACATCCACTGCCCTCCCCTCATTTATTTGTCCAGTCACGCCATCATAGAAGGTTATCAGACTAGTCAGACATGACTTCCCCTTGGTGAATCCATGTTGGCTACTTCTGATAACCTTCTTTTCCTCCAGATGCTTTGAGATGACGCCCAGAATGAGCTGTTCCATCATCTTTCCAGGGATGGAGGTGAGGCTGACTGGCCTGTAGTTTCCCGGGTCTTCCTTCTTGCCCTTTTTGAAGACTGGAGTGACACTGGTTTTCCTCCAGTCCTCAGGCACCTCGTCTGTTCTCCAGGACCTTTCAAAGATGATGGAGAGTGGCCCAGCAATGACTTGCGCCAGCTCCCTCAGCACTTGCGGGTGCATCCCATCAGGAACCATGGACTTGTGGATATCCAGTTTACTTAACTGATCTCTAACTTGATCCTCCTCAACCAGGGGAAAGTCCCCCTTCCCCCAGACTTTCTCTGTTACCTGTAAAGTCTGGTACTCCTGAGGGCATATGGCTATGCAACCAAAGCCAAGGGAAGAATGCAGGGTAGTCTCCATCTTACATGTGATAATGAGAAAACAACCCCGCCCCTAACAGGCATGAGCCTATTTTGTATCACTTGTCTATATAGTTCCCTATAGTTTAGCAATATAACAAGGTCTCATCAGAATCAACAGCTGACATGACCAGCAAAAGCTTTTGTGCTGTACTGTGTATGTAGCACTTTAACTGCAAAATTCAAACCAGGGTAAAAGGATGGAGCATTAGGCCAGAATCGGGAAATCTGATTTCCCTTTGTGGCTCTGCTAGAGTCTTGATAGGCAGCACAAGACAAATCATTCACCTCTGCGTGAGGTCTACTGAAAGCAGGACATCTCTGCAGGAGTGGACCAAAACAGAAAGTTCATATAAGTAACATCTGCAAAATGCAGGAAGGTAATGGGCTAAAGGCTCTCAGCCTTTTAAATACATAAAGATGATGGCCAGAGCCCACCTTCATTAAATATTTTTTCTCTTCTCATGAAATGACCAGACTGAAAATCCGGCAACATTTTTGGCAGAGTAAAATTTGCAGGACATATTTGTTATACAAAAAAAAAAACCAACCACAAAACAAAACAAAGAAACCCTACTGCTCTTAAAATAGTACTAGGAATCAACTAAAAATATGTAACTCGGAAAGACAGAACTTAACACTGGCATGTAGGAAGGAATACATTTCCCCTATGGCCTCTACAAGTCCATTTGAGTACTCCTGATATGATTACTTGCACCTTCAAACTTTGTATTTTCTTTCTTCTGTAAGCTGGAAATCAGCTCCAAGACAGAGACAAACAGAAATAGTAATGCTGAACTTCTAGCTGAAGCTGAAGCTACCTAAATCAAAAGTCCTATCTTGGGAAAACTAGATTATTATTTTTAAAGCCCCAGATCCTTGAGCAGCATAAAAATTTCAGCTTTTCAGTGAAACTAGAGTTTGTATTCAGCCTTCATACTTGTAGACAGCTACCTGAAACACAGCTGGACTGTAGCCAAAAGCCAAGAAATCAAAATTATGATAGAAAACACAAATGAAGGAAAGCTCTAAAATTATTTTTAAGGCATTAACACATGTTTTGTGATCAGACTTCTAATATTTTGCTATTCACATTTGGCAATGCTGAGGAGGAGATCCAAGTAACACCAGTTCCCAGTCCACTATAAAATTAGCTCTTTTGTGACATTTTCGCTTTAAGATTTAATAGTGTTTGCTTGGGTAAGGAAGGGAAGGTAGATGGAGAATGCCTCAGCAATTTGAAATAATCTCTGCAATTTTAATCTTTAGTTTTAATTACTCCCCTGAAAATTCAAGGCAGCTACTTTGGAAAGTAATACAACAGAAAAAGGAGAGGCTGTTCTTCAGGAAAAACAGGCTAGTATGTTTAGCAGGCAAAACACTACTCAACAACAACAGAGGAAGGGGAATTGTATAATTTTGATTTACAGCACATCATGTTTCCAGTTGAATTTATAATTAGCTACAATTTATTCAAATTTGGCCTTTACTGGACTTAATAAACTACAATGTTTCATACCGCCCTTTAACAAAACTGCATGGCAACAAGAAGTAATGGAGTTAATGAGGGACATCATGAAAATAGTACTAGACAAGCTGATAAACTCATCTGTACATCATGATACAGCTATCTTTTTCCCAGCGCCTGATTTTGCTCAATTAGAGAAGAACTGGGAGATGCGATGAATGTTACTCAAAAGCTATTGTCAAATACTATAAAGTAAGATACAAAGTTTGGCTCACTAATACAATTCGCGTCCAAAAATCAAATGCTAGGGAAGCGAGGGTTTCGGCAGGGTCAGCTGCTACACCTGAGTTGGCAGAGAAGTGCTAGGACAGCAGTGACTGCTTCCTAAGCTCCAGTTCTGCTAAGTGGCATGGCCACCTGCCCATTGCTGCCTGCCAAATGTATGCCGCTACTAATTATAACTAGTGCAAATACAAACGAGTAAAGAGAAGCAGGGAGCCCATTATTACAGAGAAATACTACAAAGCACGGCCTTATTTTACCTACATGAAAGACAGATTTTTGTCACTCGATAGCAGCGTGAGCAGAATCCCACTAATTTCCATGTAGCAAATCCAGTGACTCTCAGCAGCAAAACTCCTGTGGCTCCTGCTCTTTCTCTCAGCATACATTTATTAGTTAGGTGCTGCAGTGAAGTCTCCTATTCCTTGCTTTTTATCAGCTGTATAATTTGGATTCAATATCCTGAATATTGGGTGGCCTTGTTCCATTTTACCTGTAACTTGCCGAATTCTGTAGTAAATGAGTAACTCTTCGCACTCTGAGTTTTATGGATCTAACTCTTCCACCTAAGTGCCAGCCACTAAAACACTCACCAGTGTTTCCAGGTATTCAATTTCTCCTCCTCTGTAGCTTCTGCAGCTTGAGTCTCACCTGAGGATGACAGTGCCAGTCCCCTGTCCAGCTAGGGACAGAGAAGGAAGATACTCAATGTGCTGCGTGCACATTGTCTATGTATCTTTCTGTTTGCTTTTTTACAAAGAAGGAACAATTTCTACAAGGCTTATTTCCTCCATCAGACTCAGAACTATGGAACAGCCCTTACGACCTTGCAATTGTGTCTCGTGGGAGAGACACAATCGAGACAGGGACAAAGGGATTCTCAAAGAAATGTTTCCAGGGCAATACCGCACACTACAGTCCTGCAGTACAGTAATCGTCCATCCTGCTGACTCTAAGCGCAGAAACACAGCATTCCCACCAATTACAACAGTACAGACATACAGTGTTGAGACACTCGGTGTCACTGCTTTTCCTCAGCTCCTTCTTTTATAGGACACCAGTGCTACTTTCCTGGTCTGCACCTTCCACTATGTCACCATTTCTCTCCTTGTCCTCAGCACTTCACTTGACATGGCCATCAGGACCTGGCACTGCCTGTCGTAACAGGACCTGCATTTAGCTCATCCCCTCTGTCTCTCACAACTTGTTACAACTGCTCCAGCCCTTGCAGCAAGTCTGCATAAGCCCAGGATGCAAAGCCAAGGTGCATGTGTATGCACTGGGTTTGCATGGCAAGGTTTTGGTAGTGGGGGCGTGTCCTCGTTTTGGCTAGGAGAGAGTTAATTTACTTACTAGCAGCTGGTATAGTGCTGTGTTCTGAATTTAGGATGAGAATAATGTTGGTAACACACTAATATTTTAGCTGTTGCTAAGCAGTCAAGGACGTTTCAGCTTCCCATATCGGCCTGCCAAAAAGAAGGGGGGTGCAACCAAGAAGCTGGTAGGAGACACAGCCGGGACAGCTGACCCCAACTGACCAAAGGGATATTCCATGCCATGTGATGTCATGCTCAGCATATTAAGCTGAGGAAAGAAGGAGGAAGGGGGGACATTCAGAGTGATGGAGTTTGTCTTCCCAAGTAACCATTACACGTGACGGACCCCTGCTTTCCTGGCGATGGCTGAACACCTGCCTGCTGATGGGAAGCAGTGAATGAATTCCTTGTTTTGCTTTGCTTACGTGCTTACGTGCGCAGCTTCTGCTTTACTTATTAAACTGTCTTTATCTCAACCCATGAGTTTTCCCACTTGAGTGGGGGGGAGTGAGCGAGCGGCTGTGTGGTACTCAGTTGCCAGCTGGGGTTAAGCTACGATAAGGGTCTACATGAGTGGCTTCTGTGAGAAGCTGCTAGAAGCTTCCCCCATGTCCCATAGAGCCAATGCCAGCCGGCTCCAAGACGGACCCACTGCTGGCCAAGGCCGAGCCCATCAGCGACGGTGGTAGCACATCTGTGATAATGTATTTAAGAAGCGAGAAAAAAACAACCTGCGCAATTGCAGCCAGAGAGAGGAGTGAGAAGATGTGAGAGCAACAACTCTGCAGACACCAAGGTCAGTGAAGAAGGAGAGGGAGGAGATGCTCCAGGCACTGGAGCAGAGATTCCCCTGCAGCCTGTGGTGAAGACCACAGGGTGAGGCAGGCTGTCCCCCTGCAGCCCATGGAGGTTAATGGTGGAGCAGATATCCACCTGCAGGCCATGGAGGACCCCACACCGGAGCAGGTGGATGCCCAAAGGAGGCTGTGACCCTGTGGGAAACCTGTGCTGGAGCAGGCTCCTGGCAAGACCCGTGGACCTATGGAGAGAGGGAGCCCACGCTGGAGCAGGTTTGCTGGCAGGACTTGTGACCCTGTGGGGGACCCACGCTAGAGCAGTCCGTTCCTGAAGGACTGCACCCCATGGAAGGGACCTATACTGGGGCAGTTTGTGAAGAACTAAAGCCTGTGGGAAGGACTCACATTGGAGAAGTTTGTGGAGGACTGTCTCCAGTGGGAGGGACCCCACACTGGAGCAGGGGAAGAGCGTGAGGAGTCCTCCTCCTGAGGAGGAAGGAGTGGCAGAGACAGCATGTGATGAACTGACCGCAACCCCCACTCCCCATCCCCCCTACACCGCTCGGGAAGAGGAGGTAGAGAATTCAGGAGTGAAGTTGAGCCTGGGAAGAAAGGAGGGGTGGGGGAAGGTGTTTTTAAAATTTGGTTTTATTTCTCATTATCCTACTCTGATTTGATGGGTAATAAATTAAATGAATTTTTTCCCAAGTTGAGTCTGTTTTGCCTGTGATGGTAATTGCGGAGTGATCTCTCCCTGTCCTTATCTCGACCCACAAGCTTTTTGTTATGTTTTCTCTCCCGTGTCCAGCTGAGGAGGGGGAATGATAAAGTGGTTTTTGTGGACACCTGGCATCCAGCCAGGGTCAACCCACCACAGCGTACAGCTTGTTTTCTTCCCTAGAACCCTGTCTGTGCAACAAGCCCCAGGAATACACACCACTGCTGATCAATACCCATCAATGAAATGGTCCATTTCATTAGCAGCAGAGCTCTGGAGGCAGCCTGTCTCACTGCGAGCTGGCTGGATGCCACCATGAGTTGCTCTTAGTTTCATCCCCTGTAACTTGACGCATCATTGGCAGACAACAGATGAAAAGGGCAGGTGGATTGTGTTCATTCCAGCACCGATTTTACTGTAAAAAAAAAGGCAACTTGGGAAATAAGACATTTCCTCAATTTCTCCTTTTAATATGTAAAATTCAAGTCAAAAGCTAGAAGGTGTTCTAGCATACAAAGCCATATAACTCACAATGAAGATGACAAGCACTATTGATGATAGGACTCTGGCAACTTTCAGTATCACTGTATCAGCTTTGGACCTGACACTGACAGCCCATACCATGGCTGAAGCTACAGCCAGTAAGACCAGGAGCTGAACACACTACGCTTCCCTGCTTCCATCTTTCTAAGTACCAGGTTCAGGAGCCAAAGCCATAACTCATGTAAGGTCTACCGCTGACCTGTCATTTAGATGACTGCTCCAAGCAAAGAGTATCAGATAATGAAAAATTGGGGCAGTGATTTATAGAACTAAGTTAATGTGCAAAAATGAAGATGAGCAATTAAACTTTAAAGAGGCTGCCATTGATCAGAATCTATCAGTGGTAGTCAGAAGAGTGAATAAACACCTTGTCGTATCAGGCTAATTGGAGGTGACAAAGAAGAGAAACCTGTTTTGGAAAGGACTCCTGGAGCAGGTCACCCTTGACAGCCACTAGAGAAAGCCTACAGAGGCATCAGCACAGCGCTTCGCTGCATGGCAAGGGCATGTTAAGGAAAGATCAGCAACACAAACCTCACAGGTAATTCCCTGCTCCAAAGACCCCTCAGTCTCTGCAGATCCCCAGGACCTGCATCCAGTTAACATGCTTGTGGCTATTTCAGTACTATCCCGGAGCTGGGACGCCTGAGGTTTGTGTGATGATTACTGTTAGCAAACAGCCATTTCAGTGGACTGCTAGGGATTTTACTTTTCTGCAGAAGCAAAATCGCATCCTTCCATGCTTGAAAATGGAATAAGGAAAAGAATACACAATTGTACAACAATAACTAAGGGTACAAATGAAACTGGGCTGGTGCACTGCTAAAGCTAAGGACGGTTAAAAAAAATTGGCAGAGAAGATATCAGGAAAAAGGTAGCAAAAGAAGAAATAAAGGGAAAGGAGGAAAGACCTGCAGGATAAGCAGATAAGGACATAGCAAAACAGAAATTCTGGGGATAGGGTATGAGAAAATAGGATGTGCAAAGGGAAAAGGAAAATAAGAATGGAAATAGAAAAGGAGACAAATAAATAAAAATTAAATAAACCCCCAAAAGAGCAGATATTTGGGCCAGAATAAAGAGGAACATTGAACTCTGTGTCAGCATCCTTAAACTGCACCTATCTTTGAGGTACCTCAAATAGTAAGACTTTCAGCTGGGATGCCTCTGCACCTTGTTTGCACTGTTTTGTTGCATTTGTTAAGTCAAAGCTAATCCTCTCTGAATTGTTGCCATTTGAAACTAGAAGCAACTTTTAAAATGTTGAACAATACAGCAGAAGAGAGATAAGCGTTTTATCTGCCATACTGAACTGCAAGCCTTGCCAAAGAACAACCACATTTCACTGTTACAGCAGCTCAAGTAAATCTAAAAGCTAAACTGAAATCTCAGAAACCAAAAATCTACCACAGTACCAGAGAGCATGAAAACATACGAGTATGAGAAGCAAGTTGGAGCTTTTCCAATCTGCTGCAGACTGCTGACTCTTCCAGACTGTTACACAAAGTGGTTCTGCAACAGAAGTTTTTTGCCCGTGATTTGTTTTAAACAATAGATCCGATCCTGAGTAAGTGTTACTTAGCTAGTTCGTGCTGGATGTTCATGACACAGTGCGTTAGGGAGAGTTTAAAAAATAAAAATAATTTAAAAATCACTTTAAAAAAGAAAAGATACACTTTGGAAGTGAATACTCTGATTGCCTCTGCTTACAGCACTTCCATTTGCATCATAGAATGACACAATCTACCTGAACTGGATTCCTCTCCGCTGAAATTAAAACATTAAAATGCTATCCAACAAACCCAGTCTGCAGTAACTTCTCTTCATGATGCACCCCGTGCATGCATGTGTGGATGTAGGCTAGGACTATAGACTAATTTAGGTCAGAAGGGACCTCTAGAGGTCATCTGCTCCAGATGCCAGCAGCACCAGTTTAGGTTGCTTAGGGCTTTGTTCAGCTAAGCTCCACAACCTCTCTAGCCAATCTGTTCCAGTGTTTAAATATCCTAATTTTGAAACCTTTTTCCATAATATTTAAGTGGATATTCCTTTGTTGCAACTTATGACTGCTCCCTCTCATCCTGTTACCATGCAACTCTGATGACACTGTTCCTGTCTTATCCTTTAGATAGCTGAAAGATCCCCTTCAGCCTTCCCTCCTTAAGCCTGAAATTTATAATGTGCGCCTAAGTTACCGTATCCACTCTGAGACTGTTACACCATGTTAACACTTTCATTTTTCTTGTCAAAAGCATTTTGAAATCAGCAGACCCTCAGCATCAACTGCTGCTTGTACGGATCTGCTGCCACCGCACAAAGCTACGTGCTGATGTGGACGCAGCCATACCCTGCCAGTTTGCGTACAGCGAGCGCAGGGACAGCATGCCCAGGAGCACTGCAGCACACTTAAACAGGTATTTTTTTTGGCTTGGCTATAAGCCATAAGAAGCTTAATGATATTAGCCCAAATAAGTCATTCAGCAAAACCTTTCCAGCAGACGGCCCACAAACACACCCTTGAAAACAAACTCAGCCCTTCAGTATTGGTTCTGGATAGGAATTAAGGAGAATTAAAAATATTTCAGCCTTTATAAACGTCAGTCTGAAACGGCAGTTGCCTAGATGGCTGGTGGGATTTTGCCACCATCACAATTTCATGGTCATCCTCAACCTCAACACTAATACAAAGCTAATGTGATACAGTTCTGAGTCATCACCACTTTTTTATACGTTTAAAATCTCAGTTGCTTCCAGCAGCAATTAATTGTTTATTAATTCCACCACAGAAGATGCTGTAAGGGATTTACGGTAATTAATAGAAGCTAATCTGCTTTCTGCCCTGAACTGTCACTCCTGGACATGAACTAATGAAGCAGTGACTGACCTCAAAGCTCCAGAGCTGCAAACAAGCAGCTGAGTTCCGTGTTACCTTTTCCCTGGTACTCAGGAAAGGTATTGGCTTTGTGCAAGATGGTAATATAAAACAATTCTTTCCCTTTTTTAAAAGCAAATGAGAGAGGACAATTGCATCCATCAGCTTGCCATCCATCACCTTCCTGTCATCTTTCAATTTATTTCTGTCACTCTTTGTGGGAGGAAAGGTGTGTAAATGCAGCTCCCAATCATGAACCCTGGTGACTATTTATAATTGCAAACCACTGCGCTGCTAATCCTTTACAATGCCTGTTCCAGACTTATTTACCTTTGCAATAAAGCTAAGAGATTCACAGAACTGGCTGCATTTGCAGGGCATTCTTTACTGTGCACTGATAAACATCAGGAGCAAAGAGATATATGGGGAAAAACCCCTGTAAATCAGAAAGGCTGAATCAGCTCAACTTTACGTTCTAGGTATGCAGGCAACATACATCCCACCATTCATCAGATACTGCATTACTTAGATGCACTCATGATCACTAAGACAGGAAACAGTAAAAAGAAGCCCTCCTTTCTCTGCTCGACCCAGCCTGTCATCCAACAGACATATCCTTGCTAACATACCTGAATGCTTCTCCATTTACACTAGCCCAGAGTTTCCAAAGAGCTAAACCATACGCTTACTAGGGTGCCACGTGAGTTGACACCCCTCCCAGATCACAAACCAATTTTTCTTAAACGATAAAAAGGTGGCTGCAGAGCAGTTAGGCTCATTTTAATGGAGAGCAGCTGTAAATGCTGGCATGTATAATTAGTAATATACCGCTGCAAATATTTAGATAACAAAAACTACAAACAACCTCTGTGATGACAAAGGTAAGAGTGATAAGCAGCCATGATTTAAAACAAACTAATTATGTCTGATAAATCTATTCTTTTTCTGGATAAAGAACATAGGAAATTTACTAAATCTGGTCATGAGCAAAACATAGTGGGATGGCGTGCAGCTGCAGAAATGTCAAACTATCCTCACAAGGTTATACTTGACATTCTGGGAGAAATGCAAACAACAGAAACTTGGAAGAAGAATTCCTAAATGTCCTTAAAGAACTATAATTAGTTATTGCAGGTCAAAACTCTACCAAATAGCAGGATGGTGATGAGAGCAAAAGGAAAGCGGATTTTGTCATTAAGTAAAAGAAATAAATGACAGCCACCCCAAAATTCAGATGCTAATACAGCATTCTGGAGCAATCTAATGTGGTAATGATCATATTGGTATGCAAAGCTGTACAACTGATTTTTGCTTCTTCTTTTAAGTTATGGAACGAAATCTTGTTCTTCAATGCAAATTCTACTTCAGCTTCAATTCAATTTCATCTATGCATTTTAATTTGAATTATCAGGAAAAAAATACAGATTTTTTACATAGTGACTTTTAAAAATGGTCTAACACTGACTGTTGCCTGCTTTAAAAGTAAAAAAAAAACAAAACAAAAAAAATCAACAAAAAACCAAACCAACAAAACCCCCAAGAAAACAACCACAGAATATTATTTTTTCTCTTTTGCTTCCTGCCTTTTTTTTTTGCAGCAACACAGACTGGATTGCAAATACGAAGACACAATGAAAGCATGGCCTCGGTGAACGACTTCCACACACGTGCTCTTGTGTATAGTCATTTGCTTAACATACATTTAGCATAATGACAAAATGACACATTTTTCCATCCCCTAGCAAGTTTTTCTTTCTGCACTACAAGGAAAGACAGTACCTGAAGTTCAAACCACAACTAGTGGGGAGCAGTTTCAATGCCTCAAGGTTCTACTGTTGACTGCCTACACGCCTGACAGATGTGCCAAAGATAAACAGAAACTATTTAAAAAAAACCAAACCCTTTGTAATTATTTTGTTGTTAAACTCACATTCTGAAAAGAACTACTGTATGCTTGCAAGTCTGGGGGGAAAAAAAGAAACCCACACAAACCTGCTGCTGTAGCTACACGGCTTCTTCAATATTGCTCCAAAAGTCAGAAAAGAACTTTGTCTTACAAGAAAAATTTACTTGCCCTCTGTCTGAAGTGACAAAGCATAATATTTCTAATGAAATAGATTTTAAAATACATGGTTTTTAGCAGAAAGGACTCACTCGAGTCCCCACAAATTCGCACTCACCTGCCCCTCACTCACGTCTAATGTTGTCAAGCTATTTGTTCACTTGCAATAATCCAGGCTAAGTCATATCAGTTCTGTGTGTCCTTCAGTGTTATGTGGTATCAAACTCTTTGTTGGGATAAAAAGCTCCATGCCATGTCTCCAGCAAACTGGGTTTTCCTCCTTTTTTCAAGGGAAAAACGCCATGCTATCAGAACTAGATTAAAAGAAACCAGAGCTCAATTGCCAGACAGTTTGTATTTATGAGCTGGAGGCCAAACGATGTCTGTGCTTCACCTGAAATATAATAAAGAATGGAGAGGCTGTCTGCTCAGTAGCATTGACCAGGAAGATGTTATTCTGCAGTAGCTCTAGCACTTTAAATTGAGGACTCCTTAGTTTGGAATTTTGTCATTACTTTTCTACACAGGCAAGCTGTAAGAACCACTGAAGTTAAAAACATTGCAACAGAATTATTATTTTAAGAAACAGAAATTGGTAGCATGACAAATTAAGAGATAAACCCAGAAAACTAATTACTGTCATAAAGGAAAAAAGATGAAATCCTGGAGCATGCTCATAACATTTCAGATAAATTATGTGGAAATAGGAAGACGCGCAGTGAATTCACCATTGGCCACTACTCCCTGTGAGACCTGGAGAGCACCGATAAGGGAGGAGGTTAGAGCAACCAGAAAGAAACCCAACACAAAAATTACAAAATGTAAAAAGCAACGCCAGCACATCAAATTCAAGCAAAGTTACGTGTAAGAAGGTTTCTTCAGGGCATTTCATAAAACACATTTAGCTTTTTAACATGCTTTTTCTCTGTTTGAAAACTTGGACATTAAGAAATTTGTCAGACAATATTCAAGGCAAACTTCTACCCGACTTGAGCGCACAGGTAGTCTCAGACACTTGATCAACCCTTAAAAGCTGCTTTGTATAAATTAGTGTGTGATAGTTACCTCATGAGTTTTCCCTCAGTTTATGGTAAGTAAAAGGAAAAATAGCAGAGCCATTTTACTTTAAGGTTTTATGTATTTCTAAGCACACGTATCTATTTGGATCATAGTTACATCACTGCTAATATTCAATGCCTATTTAATGTTCTGCTTTTATCTAAACAAACCTGTAGCTTAGTATTGGTCTAATGAAAAGGTATGCTTTCAGCTCATTTTAATTAAGCAAATGCAGTAACAACCATGCGAGCACTCCTACTCTAGCTCAGTAAAACTGATGCCAACAATTGCATAAGCAAACCTGCTTCTAATCTATTCAGGGTAAACTGAAATAGTCAGCCTCTCTTTACAACAGCTCTGGGACTGTGATTAAAGCTTCTTCAAAAGCAAGTACCTGACTACACTCCTAAAATAAACCTGGTTTATCTTCATCACCTGAAATTAGCCAATGGTGAAATGTTGCCACGCAAGCATTTCACCCTCCTCCTTCAGTCAACTGGAAGTCAGTTGTATGCAAACTAATTCTGCGTGGGTAGATATTTCAATGAATTTGAAATGGAAACTTTGAACTTGAAATTACCCCATTGTAACTGGAGCCAGACTGAGATTTTAATGAAATATAAATACTGTGTGCAGCATCACTAGGTTACCTAATATGAGCATGTGGGCATACTGGAAAGCATCCAGTAAGAATTATAAGAGACCTGGAGACAACATAAAAGGAAGACTGACGGAAAGACACATGGAAAAAATAAGGGAGGAGTGCAGTCAAATCTGTAAAAAGCCACCTAAAACCAGAAGGAAATAATCTGTCCCATCAGCTTGTAGTGGCCAGGGAAGAAGAAGAGTTCCTTGTGTCGGCCAAGCTCAGGTTGCCTGACAGGGGTGCTAGGAAGGGCAGGGTCTGGCAACCTGAAGAGCAGTCTGGAAGCCCAGCACTGGAGGACTGCGGGAGTACCTTGTACAAGTACCTGTCCCAAGTTACATAGGTATAGGACGTGTATGCTGCCTTGAGGCAGCAGGTAGCAAGAATTTCTGCTTGAAGGTCCTGCCTGGGCCTACTTAGCCAACTCCACCTGTGACACAGAGAGAGCACACACAGTTACAACCATCTACTCAATGCACGTTCTCAATTACATTTTCTGGTGTATGATGGAGCGTCTGCACTCAATTCAGGTCTTCGTCTCCTCGCCTGACACGTTCATGTATAACAAGGAGGAAAATAACACATGTTCTGTGAGTCTGCAGAGTCACAGACTGGTAAATCTTATATATGTACCCAGAAAACGAGTTAAATGATCCTACTGGTTCACTGTTTTCCAGAGATTTTCAGTCATTAGGGGCAGCATAGTTTCACATAGGAAAATTGTTGTAATTATTACAACACCAAGATAGTGAATGAATGAAACCCAGTTACCATGCTTCACCTGTATAGGCTTCCAGAACTCTTTTAGTAAGGTGATTCACACAAAGGTATTGAGGAACACCAAGTAGTTCAGTAGCAAAACCAAATATTTTGAAAACAGAAAGAACTGTCCAGAGACAGAATGCAAAGAAGGAAGATCAATTCCTTTCTGTGAAAACTAGCAAGTTGGGGGGGCTGAAGATTTCATGTTGGTGCTGTTTGCTTCAATAAAACAACCTGGAAATTCAGCGAGGAGTGAGAGAGATAATTTCAGGTGCCGTGAAGTTATCAGCTTCTTCATGGAGCCAATGAAGATCTGGTATTTCTTACACAGTGAGGAAACCTACTCAGTTCCCAACAGGAGTAAGGAGACTGATGAAAGTAATACAAAGCACAAAAGCTATCTTCAACAGATACTGTACCGATCCAGTGCTCAACAGAGTTAGAAATTTGGGTATGGTGTTTGCAGTTCACACAAAAATCCTCCCTGCTTCTGTAATATCTACAGATATTTCTAACACCTATTTATTATACTGAAATCTCCTTTTGTGCTTCTTAAATTCCATTACTGATTTACTTCCTCCTGAATACATTATCAAAAAAATAATGCTAGCAGTGCCAAATACATTGCTTCATTAATCATTTGTATGCTACTTAGTCTCCTCAGGCAGTTGTTTGCTCTTCTATGTCCTCAAACTATTCTTATTCTCCTACATCAAGACACGTTCAGGGTGATACCAGGACTCAGGGGGGAGTGACCCACAAAACCCGTGATATCCTAAATGGTCACTGATCTGTGACATTTATTGCAGAGCAATAGTACTGTCAGTCTGCCAGTCAGCCAAGAGTGATAGGCCACACATCACACATCTAGCCCAGAGTGAATTCTGATGTCTTTCAATGACCACCAGTAAAATCCGAAACTGCGAAAAGAAACAATCTGACAAAGAATTAACAGAAATAAAAGTAGTCACAGAAATAGTCAAGCATTTAATTCTTCCCTGGAAAAGACTACGAAAAAGGATTTAAAAGGATTAAAATTTGAACAAAATAAGGGCAATGCGCCTGCTTTCATGCCTTGCAAGTACACTGTCTGCTAAACACAAAGCCTCACTAATGTCTTGTGGTATTTCAGCAAAATGTGTTGATGAAGTCAAACTCCTGTATGTTTTACTGGAGCCAGCTCTTCTAATAATAACGATAATAAGGACTCACCTCACTGGTTGGTCGGTTGGATGGTTGCTTTTTTTGTTGAGGGAATTAGGGAAAGAACATACAGAAAGGGATATTGCCAGGGACAGTATATATTTGTAAAAATTTGAGATGGCTGAATATAGTCTGCGTTTTATTCCAGATGACAGTATTTTGTAGGAAAGGACATATTTTTGATCCTTTCTAAGGATTTTGTATTCTTTTTAAGGTAAATGAAAGAGAAATATAGCCAAAAGGTGTTATACTTTATGATGTTTCACTTCAAAATGGTGGTCACAGCAGAGAAACAAGTCACCCCACATGTGATAAATGAGTATTTTTTGGCTTAGAAATAAAGTAAAAGAGTAAAAGAACAAATGGTCAGGAATAGCACAGCCAGAGTAGGTGGGCTTTACATCTTTGCTAGACCTTAGCTGGACTTTATTAAACTACAGTAGAGTCTATGGCATTCTGCAGTCTCTAGGCTGCTGACAGCTGTTGTAGGCTATCAATTTCAGCAGAAACTGGAAAAGCTTTACAGCTGCTCTAACTGCTACCAGCAATGAAGAAGTTGTCTTCATTTCTGGAGAGTCCAAAGAGCTGTTTCTTTCCTGTCCACCCAACTTCTTTTGAGAGAATCAACTTTGACAAGAAAAAAGCCTATCTGTTTCCAGCTGTAACGGACATGAGAGCTTTGACTGCTGAAGCAGCTTTCACAGCCTGGGTATGTTTCTCTAGCTAACATTAACAAACAATCAGAAAAGATTCAGTTTACACTTAAAATAAAAATCAGCATGCATGCAGTTCATAAGCAGCGTTAATGCACCCCGTGCTTTGGCCTCCCAGTACATACAAAACAAACAAGGGCTACAGTCGAACATCAAACCCAGTATTAACCCAAACTAAAATGATCTTTCAAACAAAGCGCTCTTGCATATCTATTGGATTTGTTAACTGGAATTCATGGTTATGTGCTGCTATACATATTGAAAAGGATTAAACTGTGAACAGCCTTGATGCAGTTCCTTAGCACTGGCCCCACAATCCTGCAGCCTCAGGAGATATCCTTTCCAGGTGACTGTCAACTATCAAGGGAGAGCTGCCAGCAAAGCCAGTCAGAACAGCCACGATGATGGAAAGTGTTGAAGAAGAAAAAAAGAAAAGAAAAAGAATAAAGAATCCTTTTAAAACTTGGAGGAGAGGGGATAAACAAGAATTCAGACAAAGTCAGAACCACACTTCCTTGGATATATTAGTATCTCAGATGGAAGATGCCAGTAATTTCACAGGTTTAGGTCTTCACCAGAGGCTCTGAACTGCTCCTGGTGCTACAGAGGCCGATTGGTACCTCACTCTTTACACAGCATTAAAAAAAAAGAAAGAAAAAGAAAAAATACCCTTAACTACAGTTCGCACTAGCTGCGTTAAAGTGCCAAGGTCAGTTACCTTGCTCGGGTTATCCTTGGCAGTTGTGTCAGTGCCAGCCACGCAAGCTAAAGCAGCCACCCGTGACATGTGAATCTGCACTCTGCTTTTATAGATTGAAAGTGTTGGTCCATATTACATTTTTAAGTACGTATAACTTATTCATTCAATGGAATGTGCTCTTGTAGTGAGTTGCTGATCCCACTGGTATCTTGCACTGCATGATACACCGCCCATGTTCCTTGTGCTACTTTGCAGTGGGACTGTCTGCTCCACAAACCAGTCCAGTAAAAGGAACTGAACAACAGCTTTTCTCCAAGCAAAGGAAGATTGAGAGCCTACACAAAAGCTATGGAGGAAATCTGCAAAGACAGAATAGGCTTCAATGCAGGTCTCTCTTCAAGGTTTGTTTTGCATGAATTTGCAGCGTGAAGAAATGCTTAGGCAGACCTTTTCCTTGGCTGGATCTGCCTTGTTTCCATTTCTTTTTTTCTGTCCTCCCTCGTAGTAACTGTCTTCTTTTAATCTCCACTGGAGCTTAAGAAGGAGCTGAGAATACAGCTCCATTCCTTCAGAGCAGCAGTCAAAGGAATACTAATTAGCTTTTGTCTTTTGTTATTCTCAGTCTTTAGTTGTAGTTAAGCCAAAATTTCTGACTCTTCTGTCAATAGCAGAAGAGTGCAGAGACCAAACACACATTTGTAAGATAAAAAAAATAATGACTGCTTCCTCAGTTCCATAAAGACAAATTAAATCCTGCTGTTTCAGGGAGGTGTAACGTTATGTACTGCCTTACGCAATTATGCAGTACTGCCCTGCAATTATGTCCTGCCCTATGCATGAGGGTGTTCACCTTAGTCAAAGTCAGCAACACATTCACTGACCAGATTTTCAATGAGGCCCAAGCAGCTTTTATCCCTGCCAAGAGCTTCCCCAGTCCTACTAAAAGAGAAGTAAAAGGACCATGTGTACACAACCCTGCCCCTCCTCGCTTGCAGTGCTCAGACTGAGATGTGTACTGGCTCTCACGGTAACAAAAGCTTTTGCTGTTCTGCACTCTCCAGACCTGGTCTGTTCCTTACGCAGTCGTACCCTCAGCATGTGGTATTGGGTGCCAGCACGATACATGACACCACAGAAGACAGACCTTCCAGTGTGCCAGGACTGGCCAGTCTACTAAAACCTGGTCCACATGACAGTCTGCTGCAATGCTGAAAGAATGTCTGCACTTTTAAGAAGTCTTTTGAGAGTCTTTAGCCACAGTTTGCTTGTAATACCTGAACTAGTCCCATTTAACTAACAAATACTGCTTTCTCTGTTTCTCCTCCATGCTCATCCAAGAAAAATGAACACAGACCCTCAATGTCAGGCATGAAACCCTTACTCTCCACTGGCAAGGTTAGCCATTATCAGTGTATCACAAGGCCAGCCAGTAAGAAGATATTAATTATAGAGCTCAAGTTATAACCATTAAGTTGTCACGGAAGGAGGATTTAGTGAACAGGATTCACGATTCCTGGTTTCTCTGTCTACTTGCACCCCTGACTTAATATGCAACATTGGCCAAATCGCATTATGAGAGTTGTATTAAACTGGGTACAATACTGTTTACACACCTCAGTGAGCACTATGAGGGCTTTTGGCATGTGGACAAAAATAAGGTGCTAAATAAAGTAATCTGCTCTCGTAGAATTATGAGTCAAATAATGTTAAAAGGCTTTTTGGGGGATACTGATGGTTTTCCATCAGGGCTCTAGTGATGGTTTTCCCCTGAGGGTCTTGATGATCCTTCTTTCGGCTCTACATGCCAACTCACAGGGGCACTTTGCTGCTGTACTAGTCATGCAGATCTCCTGTTATTTCTGATGAAGCGGCAACCAATCTGCGTAAGAAAATGCTGGAAAACAGGCTCTCATTCTGCTAGGACATCTTTAGTAAGGCTAGGAATAAGATCAGCTAGAAGGAGACTGCTTTTGCAGGAAGTAATATCCAAATGGCATGCAAATATGACTTCTAGCACGTCTGGGGTGTGACAAAAACTGAATCCCTTTTTTCATAGCTTTTATGCAATAGTTGTGGTTTCAAATGGCCAAACTACTGACAAAAGAAGGATTTCAGTCTCCAAGCTTACTCCTGCTACAGCAGTCTGCAGACTCACCTTGATACTGCTGAGTTCCTGCTAAACAACAGCAACTCTTTCCGAACCCTTCTTCCCAGTTTGTATACCAGAGGCACGGAAAAAACTATCAGGTTGTACAAACTCTCAATTGCTCCTGACCTGGAAAAAATTTGAACTTAAGCTAAGGTGAAAGACTGTACATGCCATTAGCAGTTCTCTAGAGTTTTCAGTCATTTCATTTTCCACATTTCTCATCAGTCTATAAGTTAACTGTTCTTAAGCATTTAAACATGCTATTTTGGCAGGAATGAGCAAATTGTCTCCTGTCTCAATACTGTAGTAAAAAAATAAGATATCTACATGTTGGACTTCATCTGTAATGAATGGTGCCTGTGTCTTGAAGATTATCTTGTTCCACATGTAAGTTTTAATTTCTGATTTGCTACACTAAAAACATAACTGAGGCAGTTTTTATATACAGCAATGAAGGAATATATAAAACATTCTCAGCTGTGTGCAACAGACACACTAGAACAAAGATCCCTGTTCTAAGCATTTTAAAGCAAAGGTAATAGCAACTGGAACAGTATTAAGATTCTCTGATATGCTGGTTTTCAACTGTCTACATACAACCTATTCGGTAAATAGATGCCTTCACTATTTACTAACAGACAGAGGGGTTGGCAAAGCATCATAGTCACGTTATTCTAGTTTAAAACATTTTCAATTATTTGCAAACTATTCCTCACTGTAGGATGCATATTAACCTGCAGGTAATGGAACAATACACTTATACTTTTCTTTCAATGTTAAGAACTACTACAGAAGATTTTATTCCATCTGAACAATGCAACTACTTCAATAACACTTTACTACTATTTCCAAAGAGACAAATAACCCTCTCCCACAACAATATTCCACACAAGTACCATGATTTGAGTTTTTGTCCAATCCAGATGCAAGATAAGTCTTTATTCAGACATAAAAGTCCCACCAGTGGGAGAATTTTTATGGGTAATTTATATTATCATACACAAGTCACTCTTCTCCCAGGATTGCTTCGCAGCCTAAGTTAGAATTTGCACAAGGATTATTATATTTGATAGAAGGCTTAGCTGTGGGTCTAATAAAAATCACATGAAAGAGGGCAGAAGTAATAAAATTCAATAGTCCACTGTTGTTACATGGTCAGGAGCATGGCTGTTAACACTACAAAAAAAACCTACCGTGTTATTTATCAGTTTTTGTATGCATGCTGAAAAAAAAAAAAAATCGAAATAACTAGATCAGTTGTTAACAACAGAGCATATTTTCTGCTTAAGACACTTAAATACTGGTGTGCTACGCTGTAGCTACAAATGACTCCCACCATTTACTGCTAACTAGTAGAATGGGCAGCAATACACAGGTCTGGCAGCTTGACAGAGATTTGTGGGAACAAAGACTCGGGTATCTCAACAACTATCAGAAATTAAACGGATCTTGTTAAAACACAGAGGGCTAAGACATTTGTATCAGGCTTTTAAGCTAACCTACTAACAGGGAAAATTCAACACCTAGGAAGATATCCACAACCTAACAAGTCACAACTGGGTATCAGTACACGCTCTCCTTAAATCAGGAATTTTAGAAATAATAAGTGAGAAAAGGGAAAGATAATATGGAAGACAGTTTATTAAATAAAAACTACTCTAATGCTAGAAGTCCATTACTTTCTTGGAAGAAATATTCCTGAGGAATTTTCCTGCTCTGAAATGTATAATTGTTTCACTACAGAATGAACAGCAGGCATCAGACGTAATTTGTCACGGTAACTGGGAACACTTATGATGATCTCTGACTTTACAGCTGGATTTAAGACATTAATATTCCTTGCATTTATTTAGTCTCAGCTACATACTGTTACTTACACACACACATACAGGCACTAACAGAAAAATGTAGCGTTTCTAGATTATTGAAATTAAGTCTGGGAACTGTGCCATTTAGTACTCTGATTTTATCTGGTCTCACTTAGCTTAGGTGGACCTGGACCATGCACTTCAAAACCATGTATTTAAGTGGTCATCAGAAGTCACACACACGATAGCACTGGAGAGCACCACGTCCCAGGGCCTCTGCCGCAGACAGAACTGAGGTTTTCCGAGTTAGAGACAGACATCTCTCCATTTTCTCCAGGGAAGACAGTGCCCAAAGAGATCAGAAAACTAGCAAAGCCACGTTCGTCCCTGCTCATCCATCCTTTCTTTACAGGTACCACACCAGACAGCAAGACTATCAACAGAGTGGTATAACACTGAGCAAAAAATCCCAGCTGTTTAGGAAGGAGACAAACTCCTGTCCTCATGGTGTTTCCTTAGGGACATCAGAGCTAAGTTTGCCCCACTGTATGGTGCCATTTCTCATAGGGTTTGATGAAGTCCACATAAAGTTTGATGTATTCCAAGGCGGGCATGAACTTAAATCCCAACTCTGCACAGTTTCAGAACTTTGTGGTCTGGGACCAAGTGCACTAAGAAAACATGCCGCAGTATGCAATTTAGTAAGAAATGTAATGACAGGAGCTAGAAGACATTCTACAGAGCTGTCAGCATTTATGAGGGTGTAACTCTATAAATTTTATCAAATATGGGTACAATGTTTTGCGCTCTCCCTCTCAAAAAAAACCCCCAAACCCTACCCAAAAAAACAACAGTCAAGACAATGACAGGTCTAATCAAATCAGTAAATTTTTTGCAGGATCCTTCTACTTTTAGTTTTCCTGTTCTTTAAAGCAGTGGCTATTTAAGGATGGTTGAAATAAAGTCATTCAGAGATAAAAAGAAGCTAAAATAGTCTAAGACAACTATTTTTGTTTGTGAACCTAGAAAAGAATTATAGACAAAACAGCATTAGTGTACAAATGTTGCCTACTTATGCAGCAGAACCGTGCTGTAGTGTAGTAAAAACTCCTGTCAAGCTTCCTTGGTGAGAAAAATAAGCTCTTAACTGTTTTTCATTCCTGTTGCACAGGCAACGCAACTTTTAGAAGAGGATCTGCCTCCTCTGTGGCCCATGCACCTTCACAACAGAATTGTTAAAAACATCTCTGACTTTGCTGCTAAAGATGCAAGAGCCAAAATGAACACAGCTTGAATTTCTGATCTCAAGCTGATATGCAGGGTTGGCATTTGGAAAAAAAAGTGTCCTTTTTTTTTCCTATAAGCTGAGAAAATTTGATCTAGCAGGCTCCAAGTGGCAGTAATTGTGGAACCCCACAATGCTGTTTTAACATCACTTTTCAGAAAATAAACAACTTAGAAAGTTGTCATGAAAGTCTCAATGATTGCAAAGCTAAATACAGCTGGTGTTCCAGTTCCTGCTGTTAGATGGTGACTTTCTGTATCTGGGAACTGTTCTCTCAATGAGCATTTGAAAAAAGTTAAAGAGTCAGGACTAGTTCAAATCTGAAGACAGATGAAAGGAGCAGACAGAAGGAAGAACTGGGATTCAATGATGAGAAAAAAGTAGCAACTACAAGACTCCTGGAAATTTCTGAATAAGGGAAAAGAAAATGATTGCATCATTCTTCAGAGAACTTTTCTTGATGGTTGCAAGTCTTAGCTGAAATTATGGCTCTTACTAATCAGTTACTTACATGCCACCACATCCATGAGTTCATTTACGTATAAATTTCCCAATAAGCATAGTGACACAGTAAGTATAAAACAGCAATTCAAGTATTTTATACCTGGCTATGCTACTGTAAGTCATTGTGAGACACTTGCTGTGTATGGCAAAAAAACAGGGGAATGAGAAGGCAAAACTGTGAGCATCCTCTGTCCTCCTAAGGTTCTTGGCTGGGCTGTTTTGCATGGCAAGAGCCAGCAACTGCAATGGCAGGGAAGAGAAACAGTCATGGTCCATGTGGGTCACTACACTTCTTCCTCTGCAAGATCTGGCAAAAATCATATCTCTGCCCTCAACACTGAGGATAAGCAGGGGCTGGAGTGGAAAAGGAAGCTAATGGTCCTCAAAAATAGTCTTGTTGGTCATGCATGACAAAAATGATCTGGCATAACCACAGCCACACTCCCACCTTCCAGTGTTGCTTCCAGAAGCAACAACACTGATCCTTCTGGCAGCCCTCAGCCCCAGTCCCTGCTGGTTAATCTACAACTCACAGGGGAAATGAGGAGCAGTATTCCTGTCCTGTTTGTAATTCCCAAAGAACAGTTTCCAGAAAACGTGGTTCCAAGGATATTACTACATGGCCTTTTGATGTGTCTGTCATTGTCCTTAATGTGTGTAATGACCCAAAAGAGAAAGACATTTTAGAGGTGTTACAAGATTATTTTTTTTTAAAAAGTTCTCCATTGAATTTTAAAACCATTCCCACCCTCTTACTTCTTTGCTGAGCTCTGCTATAGGAATTGCAAGCTGAATTACACGTTGACAAGCAGTCATGAAGTCACAGCAATTTTAAGCTTTTTGAGACAAAAACTAGTTTTATCTTTTGTTTTATGTTTAAGACATAAAGGGCCCACACATTAAAACTACTTCAGTCTCTGAAAGACTATGCTAAAACAGCACATGCTGATCTGCTACACCAGCAGAACATGCATGTTTGGTGGCGTCATTCATTCCAGCTTCCACACTAAGCACATTGCTATCAGCAAGGTTACATCTGTAAGGTGGACTTGGCCAACTCACTACACCAACTGCTCATCATACCACCCTACACTTTACTGGCATCATTACAATGATACAAAAAAGGTTGTATCAACCTTCCCCAAGTCATTGAAAATCTGGGGACATTTTGCCTGTGATCACCAAAACTCATTACGTAGCAAACTTGTCGTTTTACAAAAGAGCTGTAGATTGCCAAGAAGACAGCGCGATGTAGGAACAACTCCCCATTTTCTGTGTGCTGCGTAGTTTACATAGTTCTGTAAGTCACATACAACATAATGCACAACAGTGTACATGTAGTCATAGTGTAGACTCTCCTGCATTTTTGTACTTGTACGTGCCATATGTAAAATAAAGGCTTCAACATGGTATATGAGATGTAGGTTCTTTGTGACTAATTCTGACCCTGCAATCATATTGATCCTGGCAGACATGTCTGCATGTGTTCTGGGATTTTCTAGACAGAAGGATCTTCCTACATTGATGTGATTGCAGGATCAGGTCCTAAGACTGTAAACACAAATGGTAAACTATTGAGATTCAACAGCAACAGTTGATTTTAAACACAGCAATGCTCCAACAGTTTTCACATAGAACGGAGGCTCAAACCAACATGATTCAACAAAAAATGGCAGAACGTGCTTTATTGTTTCAACTCTAAAGAAAACCCCACAAAACCGCAAGAATATTTGCTTTTATACAGCTCTCATCCTTTGGGAGGTGAAGGGGGAAAAAAAAAATCACTGCCTCCTTATTAATGCAGACCAAAATTCATTTTTCTTGGTATTTTGCCAGTTCACTTCCCAATGAACTGCACCCACCAAGCAAGGTCACATAAATGATTGTAAAAACAAGTTTCCTTTGTGCATGAAGAGGAATGAATCATTTAGAAAAATGTGACATCTTCAGTACTATTCCTGCCACTACGCAATATTTCTCTAAATTATGCAATCCATCAATATAGCATTCATAAATGTATTTTTAGAAAAAATGACCTTAAGTAAGTTTCTGCATAACAGCAGCAAGTGGGATTTCTCAGTGAAAGTGAAAATCTGGAGGAACAGGAACGCTGGAAGACCATATGCTAGCTACTCTACAGCAGAAGCTTCCAAACCAAAACACAGGCCATCTGAAAACACAAACGACAACAACTCTAAACAGTCAATCATTGAAGTAGCCCTCCTTTTTCTTTCAGCTGCAAAGAAATTTGAATGAAGACTTTGCAAGAGATGCACAGAACAGACAGCAAAGTATCACACAGTCACAGTGACACCTCAGCTGACAGGTCTTGTGGCCTCCTTAGAGGTCCTTCACTACTTGCTTTCATTCCTCCTGCACCTTTAAGCCCCTTCATAGCTAGACATTTACAGATACGACTGCTACCAGAAGTTGCTGAAGTGCAATATGGCTCCTAATACATCATTGTATATTATCTGGCAACACCACAGAGTTAAAAAGTCCAACAAAACCCTGTTTACTAACAAGTTTTAACTACTTTGCTCCAACTCTTTTTGTTAGCTTCCTTCAGCCCTTAAATCTGTTAACTAAGCTCACTAGCAATACTCAGATAGTTTTTGAAGGGAGAGCTGCTGTCGTATGAACTGCTGAGATGTTTGAACATTCCGTATGTATGAACATTCTGAGATGTTTTTTCTACACTCATTGCAGCAAATGAGAAATATGATCAGCAACACATCTAATGAATAGACATGATCTTACATGAGCCAGACAAGAGCATACAACAACTGATACAGGAATCTCTCATCTTTTTTAGTTATTGACATCTCATGCAGCAGTGGAGCTACACAGTAAGTAAGTTGTGGTTTTTAAATTATTTAGTTGTTGAACATAGAAAGGCATCTCAACCACTAATATACACTTTTTTTGTAGAAAAAGGACCTAATTTCACTGTCTTCAAAATCAAGGACAAAACTTCTAGAGGTAATAGCAGACCAGGATTATGCCTTGAAGGATCCTGATACCCTTTCAATTCTCAATTCATTCACTGTACGATTTACATAAAATGAAACAAATATAAATTCTGAGAATAATCTTCAATATTGTGATATAGTGTAATTAGCAAACAGCATCATTTTAATTTAATATCATAAGATAATGGTCTACTGTTTCTGCCAAAGCAAGCCAAAAATTCCACATTTATGCGTGTTACACCAGTCTCTTTGGTTCACTCAAACCTCTGAAGCTTGTGTGCCATTATGATGGAAATTCCCACTTGCAAATCAATGTCTAAGATGTCCTGTGAAACACAATCTGAGATAGTGCTGCAGAGCTGGGAAGAAGTCCAAAGGCTTTCTGCCTCCATAAAGTAGGTCAGGTAATCACCTGGTAGCGATGAGAAAATCTTTTCTTTTCCCTATAAACTAACCAAATAACTGAATTCTGATCAGAATAAAACCGGATTTTGCTTCAAAGCAAGCTGAAAGGGAAAACTCGAGGCAAAATAAAGGCTTCACCATCTTCAATTAGTGAGCAAATATTAGACACTGAGAAATCAGCTTTAGTTTTGTGTATTGCAATTGGTTTTAAATGCTTTCAGAAATTAATCTAATGAAATATTCATATACAACATTATGCATTTCATCCTAAATGCTAGAACAAAAGACAGGTATGAAACAGCAAATAATTTCAGACTTCTCCATAAGAATATGCGTTGCTAGTTTAAAATTGCACCATGACTTCCACTACATTGCACCTCAGCCACAGCACTATGGGCTTTTTCCCCCCATCACATCATTCAACTTCAAAAAGAAACTGTTATAAAATGTTACTGACACTGCATTTTTGTACGTTACCATGGTCCTTAATTTACTGAAGAAATATATAAATCCAAACAAAAATGCTGCTGTGCTGTACACAGATTTCTCTTCCTTTTAAACAGCTGTATCTGCTGATGAACCACCAAGAGAAAACAGGGCTTAGAATGGGTCTGGAGGCCATTCAGAGGTTCCTCCTATACCATGATGAAAGCAGTGTTTTCTACATTGCTTGACAGATTTTTGTCTACCTGGAGACTGTCCTCCAAAGATGGCAATCCAACAGCTTACCAAGGTAACGTGTTTCAATACTTCCCATGCCTTACAGTTGAAAGTTTCTCCTACCTCAACTAAAGCTTCCTTGCTACGTTTTACAGTTTGGGTTTTTTTTTCTCCTGACCTCACTGGCAATACAGAATAGCTTGTTAACATTTTCTTTGCAGAAATGTCTATGTACCGATTTCTCCCCTCAATACTTTCCTCTCAAAACAAAACAATGCCATTTATTTCAGGGTCATGGCTCCTAGACTTCCAATCATGCTGCTGTATTTCTCTTTCCCTAATTGTCAGATGATTATTATTTTTTTAAACTGTAGTAACCAAAACTGGACATATTTTAACTTTAATCTTCAGAACATCGTGTAGGAGAAGAGGTTATTTTATACATTTTACACTGCTGTAAATGCATCTAGGTATAAGGTCTATTTTTGTTCTAAGTGGTACAATGCTGTTGATGCACAAAGTTTGCAGTCTGGTACTTACCAGATGTCTGCTGGAAATACAATACAGCTGAGAGGGAACAGTCTAGGAGGTTCCTGGAGTGTGTTGAGGATGACTTCCTGACACAGTTGGTGAGGGAGCCGACCAGGGAAGGTGCCCTGCTGCACCTGTTGCTTGTGAACAGAGAAGGACTTTGTGGGGGATGTGATGGTTGGAGGCTGTCTTGGGCACGAAATTATCGATAGAGTGTTTGATTCCTGGAGAACTAAGGGTGGTGGGCGGGGGGGGGTGTGGTCAGCAGAACTGCCACCTGGGACTTCCAGAGGGCAGACTTTGGTCTATTCAGGAGTCTGCTTGACAGAGTCCCTTGGGAGGCAGTCCTGAAGGGCAAAGGACTCCAGGAAGGCTGGATGTTTTTCAAGAAGGAAGTCTTAAAGGTGCAGGAGCAGGCCATCCCCATGTGCCAAAAAAAGAGCCATCAGGGAAAAAGACCGGCCTGGCTGAACAGAGAGCTATGGCTGCAACTCAGGGAAAAAAGGAAAATGTATGTCCTTTGGAAGAAAGGGCAGGCCACTCATGAGGACTACAAAGATGTTGCGAGGCTATGCAGGGAGAAAATAGAAGGGCCAAAGCCCAACTAGAACTTAATCTGGCTTCTACTGTTAAGGACAATAAAAAAATGCTTCTATAAATACATTAGCAATAAAAGGAGGACCCAGCACTTGGGTCACAACAACCCCAGGCAACGCTACAGGCTTGGGGAAGAGTGGCTGGAAAGCTGCCTGGCAGAAAAAGACCTGGGGGTGCTGGTCAACAGCCAGCTGAACATGAGACAGCAGTGTACCCAGGTAGCCAAGAAGGCCAACAGCATCCTGGCTTGTATCAGGAATAGTGTGGCCAGCAGGACTAGGGAAGTGATCATCCCCCTGTACTCGGCTCTGGTGAGGCCGCACCTTGAATACTGTGTTCACTTTTGGGCCCCTCACTACAAGAAAGACACTGAGGTGTTGGAACGTGTCCAGAGAAGGGCAACAAAGCTGGTGAGGGGTCTAGAGCACAAGTCTTATGAGGAGCGGCTGAGGGAACTGTGGTTGTTTAGTCTGGAGAAAAGGATGCTCAAGGAAGACCTTATCGCTTTCTACAACTACCTGAAAGGAGGTTGTAGTGAGGTGGGGGGCGGTCTCTTCTCCCAAGTAACTAGCGATAGGACAAGAGGAAACGGGTTCAAGTTGCACCAGGGGAGGTTTAGGCTGGATATTAGGAAAAAGTTCTTCACAGAAAGGGTAATCAAACATTGGAATAGGCTGCCCAGGGAAGCGGTGGAATTGCCATCCCTGGAGGCATTTAAAAGATGGGTGGACGTGGTGCTGAGAGACATGGTTTAGTTGTGGTTTTGGCAGTATTAGGTTAATGGTTGGACTTGATGATTTTAAAGGTCCCTTCCAACATAGACAATTCTATGATTCTACTGTAGAACACTCAGGTACCCTTCACTGCAGGACTTCTGCCCAGCCAGCCATTCTGTACTCCGGTGGTAAATCATTTCTATTCAAGGGTGAAATTCACTCTTAGCTGGATGTCTACTAAAGGACACCTTCTCAAAGGTTGGACAACCAATCTAATCTAAACTAGCCTGTACAAAATGCCTCTGAACTTAGTGAAGAGTGACAACGCATCTCATCCCATGCTGAGATAGATGTATGTGGGATGAACTGCTCTAAAAAGAGGCACTCCTTACAATTTAGCAAGGTAAATTGGATAGTTAAAGTACTGGTTTATAGTTAAGCATAATGATGGCTGTGCGGTTTTCAGACAGCTATTCAAAGTAAAATATGCCTGACATGCACTGTGCACTTTCCTCATTGATCTGAGCTCTGTTCCTCAAAAAACAGAGAAAGACCAGGAAGCATGTTGTACTTTTGTCACCCACTATACTTGTGTCCTCTCCCAGGTTAACGCCTTTGACCATGCTTGCTAAGAATCCAGCCTCTTAACCAACAGCACTGCACAGTGCTGGTCCCAGGAGAAAGCCCCTCTAAAAAGAACCCCCCTCATTGAAGCCTCTCATTTTGAAGTGAAGTTTTATTAATAACTCTGAATACAGGATTAAAACCAGTTTGTTATGTAGAAGACCTCCTGCTTTCTTATTAGAATTACACGGTCTCATATGAGAAAAGCCTTACTAAAAAAAGTCAAAGCAAATGCTTGTTGTAGGAATATTTTTCTTTGAAAGAACTTACGGGGCCAAGTTAAGTTTTAGAAACAATCACTAAGGCTGGTCTGAACAGTTTGAGAACAAATTTAAGAACAAATACTCATACATATAAGACACACACACACCTGCTTGAATTTAGCATATATGTTCTTGATTAATTTTGTTAGTGTTCTACAAATGTCAATTAAATTTACAGACTGTGAAATGCACATTTATTCTCCTATTTTCTTCCTACCCGTATAATCATAGAATCATAGAATCGTTTAGGTTGGAAAAGACCTTTAAGATCATTCAGTCCAACCATTGACCCTACTCTACCAGGTCTGCCACTAAACCATGTCTCTAAGCACCACATCTACACGACTTTCAAACACATCTAGGGATGGTGACTCAACCACCTCCCTGGGCAGCCTGTTCCCATGTTTGATAACTCTTGCAGTGAAAAAGTTTTTCCTAATGTCCAGCCTAAACCTCCCCTGGCGCAACCTGAACCCGTTTCCTCTTGTCCTATCGCTAGTTACTTGGGAGAAGAGACCAGCTCCCATCTCACTACAACCTCCTTTCAGGTAGTTGTAGACAGCAATAAGGTCTCCCCTCAGCCTTCTCTTCTCCAGACTAAAAAATCCTAATTCCTTCAGCTGCTCCTCCTAAGACATGTTCTCCAGACTCCTCACCAGCTTTGTTGCCCTTCTCTGGACACACTCCAGCACCTCAATGTGGCGCCCAAAACTGAACACAGTACTCAAGCTGCAGCCTCATCAGCGCTGAGTACAGGGGCATGATCACTTCCCTACTCCTGCTGGCCACACTATTCTTGATACAGGCCAAGATGCCGTTAACCTTCCTGGCTACCTGGGTGCACTGCTGGCTCATGTTTAGCCGGCTGTCCGCCAGGACCCCCATGTCCTTTTCTGCCAGACAGCTTTCCAGCCATTCCTCCCCAAGCCTGTAGCGTTGCTTGGGGTTGTTGTGACCAAAGTGCAGGACTCGGCACTTGGCCTTGTTAAACCTCATGCAGTTGGCTTCAGCCCATCCATCCAGTCTGTCCAGATCTCTCTGCAGAGCCTTCCTACCCTCAAGCAGATCAACACTCCCGCTTAATTTGGTGTCATCTGCAAACTTACTGAGGGTGCACTCAATCCCCTTGTCCAGATCATCAATAAAGATATTAAACAAGGCTGGCCACAAAACTGAGCCCTGAGGAACACCGCTTGAGACCTGCCGCCAGCTGGATTTAACGCCATTCACCACAACTCTCTGGGCTTGGCCATCCATCCAGTTTTTAACCCAGCGAAGAATACACCTGTCTAAGCCACGGGCTGCCAGCTTCTCTAGCAGAATGCTGTGGGAGACTGTGTTGAAGGCCTTACTAAAGTCAAAGTAGACAACATCCACAGCCTTTCCTTCATCTACCAGGCAGGTCACCTGGTCGTAAAAGGAGATCAGATTGGTCAAGCAGGACCTGCCTTTCATGAACCCATGCTGGCTGTGCCTGATCCCCTGGTTGTCCTTCACATGCCACGCGAGTGCACTCAGGATGAACTGTTCCATGATCTTTCCTGGCACTGAGGTCAGGCTGACAGGCCTATAATTGCTTGGATCCTCCTTCTTGTAGATGGGTGTCACATTGGCAAGCCTCCAGTCATCTGGGACCTCCCCTGTTGACCAAGACCGCTGATAAATGATGGAGAGTGACTTGGCAAGCTCCTCGGCCACCCACTCAGCACTCTCGGGTGGATCCCATCTGGGCCCATAGACTTGTGGCTGTCCAGTTGGCGTAGCAGGTCACTAACTGCTTCCTCTTGGATTATGGGGGGGTTTATTCTGTTCTTCATCCCTGTCTTCCAGCTCAGGGGGCTGAATGCCCTGAGGATGACTGGTCTTACTATTAAAGACTGAGGCAAAGAAGGCATTAAGTACCTCAGCCTCTGCATCCAATAAGGGGTGGAGATTCTCCCTGGCTCTCTTTTTGTTGTTAATGTGTTTGTAAAAACCTTCTTTGTTATCTCTTACGACAGTTGTCAGATTAAGTTCTAGCTGTTCTTTCGCCTTTCTGATGTTTTTTCTGCATGACCTAACTAGATCTCTAAACTCTTCTTGCGTTGCCTGCCCCTTCTTCCAAAGGTGGTAGGCTCTCCTTTTTTTCCCCGAGTCCCAGCAAGAGCTCCCTGTTCAGCCAGGCCGGTCGTCTTCCTCGCCAGTTCATCTTACGACACATGGGGAGAGCCTGCTCCTGCGCCTCTAAGACTTCCTTCTTGAAGAATGTCCAGCCTTCCTGGACCACTTTGCCTTTCAGAAGTGTCTCCCAAGGGACTCTTTTAACAAGTGTCCTGAACAGGCTGAAGTCTGCCTTCTGGAAGTCCATGGTAGTGGTTTTGCTGACCCCCTTCCTTACTTCACCAAGAATTGAGAATTCATTGAGAACTCTATCATTTCATGGTCGCTAAGCCCAAGACGGCCTCCGACCACCACATCACCCACCAGATCTTCTCTATTTGTGAGCAGCAGGTCTAGCAAGGCACCTCCCCTGGTAGGCTCACTTACCAGTTGTGTCAGGAAGTTATCTTCCACACAAGCCAGGAATCGCCTACATTGTTTCTTCTCTGCTGTGTTGTATTTCCAGCAGATGTCTGGTAAGTTGAAGTCCCCAACCAGGACAAGGGCTGGGGACTGTGAGACTTCCATCAGCCGCTTGTAGAACGCTTCGTCTATTGCTTCATCCTGATTGGGTGGTCTATAACAGACTCCCAACAGGATATCTACCTTGTTGGCTTTCCCCTCATCCTTACCCATAAGCACTCGACCTCGCCTTCACAGTCATTGAGCTCTATACAATCAAAACACTGCCTAACATATGGAGCCACCCCACCACCTCTCCTTCCCTGCCTATCCCTTCCGAACAGCTTATAGCCATCCATTGCAGCATTCCAGTCATAAGAGTCATCCCACCATGTTTCTGTGATGGTGACTATGTCATAACTATCCTGCTTCACAATAGCTTCCACCTCCTCCTGTTTGTTGCCCATGCTGTGTGCATTGGTGTAGATGCACTTGAGCTGGGCTATTGATTTCTCCCCCAGTGTTGGCATGCTGTCCCTAGGCTCATCTCTCACGAGCTTGATTCTATCCCCTTCCCCCTTCGTACCTAGTTTAAAGCCCTCTCAATGAGCTCTGCCATCTCATGAGCGAGGATCCTTTTCCCTCTTTGAGACAGCTTAATTCCATCTGTCGCCAGCAGGCCCCGTGCCGTGCAAACCTCCCCATGATCAAAAAACCCAAAATTCCACCAGTGGCACCAGCCTCTGAGCCACGTGTTTCATAGGTGTGTTTTCCTGTTCCTCTCAGTGTCCTTCCCTGCCACTGAAGGGACTGAGGAAAACACTACCTGTGCTCCTGATCCCTCAACCAGTCACCCCAGTGCCCTGAAGTCCTTTTTAATCACTTTTGGGCTACTGACTGCAACCTCATCACTGCTCACTTGCATGACCAGGAGTGGATAATAATCAGAGGGCCGTACCAGACCAGGGATTTTCCTAGTGATATCCCTAACCTGGGCCCCAGGGAGGCAGCAGACTTCCCTGTGGGATGGGTCTGGTCGGCATATGGGGCCCTCTGTTCCCCTCGGAAGGGAATCGCCTACAACCATTACCCTCCTTTTTCTCTTAACAGAAGCAGTCCTAATGTGTGGGACTGACTGACTCACCCTAGGCAACCCCCTGGAAGAATCTTCACCTATCTCCTCATTTGCCTGGCCCTCAAGTTCCAGAGCCCCATACCTGTTACAGGGAAGGTGAGGGAGGCCGGGAGGTGACTCGCCTGCCTCCCTGAGCAGGGACCTGTTTCCAACCCCCCCGTCTCTTAGTTCCCCTCCTCTTGCCTGGTGGCAAGAGGGGAGGGGATCCTTTACTTCTTGTGGGCCCTCTCTCTGCTGCCTTGGCCTCAAGGTGTGGCTCCACCAATCCATCTCCCTCTCACACTCTCTGATACTCCTGAGCCTATCCACTTCCTCCCTCAGCTCTGCTACCAAGCTAAGCAGGTCATTCCCTGGTCACACCACACACAGGTGGTGTCTCTGCTGTCCTCCAGTGCAAGTGACAGGCTCAGGCACTCCCTGCGGCCAGAGACCTGCACGGCTGCATGTTTTTCTACAAGCTCTGTCTGGGTCACCACATGCCCTCTCGCAAGGGATTTCGGATGAGTGGTAACCATGGCTAGGTCCTCTTCTGGGAGGGCAATGACCACTAGTTGAGTTCAGTTTGCCTCTCAAGCCAGGAGGGGGACCAGTTACCACCAGTTGAACTTACCTCACTGAGTGCCAGAAGGGCACCTTTGGAACTGCTGGGGGTGGTGCCAGCTCCACCCTTGCCATGTCAGCAGCCCTCCCCCAGGCTGCTGCTGCCAGGACGAGCTAGCCGCTTCTCCGGGCTTCGAGAGCCCCAAAAAAGAGCTCCTTGCCAGCCCTTTTCGCCTTGATCCCCTTCCCCAGCATGGGCTTACCTGCACTGGAGCTGGTCTCCTCGGCGAGGAGACATAATTCTGTGGGATTTGAACAAAGGAAAGGAAAGGACTCTTCTTTGCAGCTGATGAGCAGGTGAACAGCTTTGTTTCCACAGCTCTCTATTCCTTACCTGATCTCTACTCCTTACCTCAGAGGGATTTTATGTCACACTTGCTGCAAAACAAACACCCTCTTGCACCACAGAACACTCATCCACTACCACCACCCTTAGTTCTTCAAGCAAGTCAAGCGTATCTCCATTTAATTTTTTATGAAGGTAATGACAAAAACTTGAGTTGAAGACAAGCAGCTAGATCATCTCATCTGTCCTTGAGCTGACAAAGGAATGACCAAAGAGTATACACTGTAGTATTTAGTTTGGTCTGAATATACTGATGAATTGGATTCACCAGAACAGTGCAGACTATAAACGAATTTATTTATCTTTATCCTTTAGCATTGCACTCTCCAAATATACGTGTAGACTTTTGTTACATCTCCTACAGACCAGCACTTAAATTTACTTTAAATTGAAGACCGTAGTTCTGCATCGTCCTTCTGGATTTGACCGGCCTTCAATGCTCAGCATTTGTTCCATAGTAGGAAAACCACAATGGAGCAGGAGTGCTGATGCAATAAAATCTTAGTGGATGTTTCAGTTTGTACACGTGAGTTGTCAGTAATAGAATATGCTCACTGTAATCTGTGCGATCTAAGGATACAGGCATATAAAGCTTAACACTGAGACTTCTACTAGTAGAGTATGAGTTGCACTAAGCAAAAGCTTTTACATTCAAAAAATAAAGTTAATTTGATTAACATATCATGGAAACAAAGTTACAAATGACTAAACTAATTTGCCATTCCTATCTTAGACACATCATACTTAATACCGAAGTAACTATATGTACTCAAGTTATATGCAGAGCGATAGACCAAAGAACTACTAAAAAAGCCCCACCAAATCAAACCTAGAAAAACAATCAATAATTGATCTTGTTTAATTAAATATCCTTCTACTTGCTAAAACATTGTCCTTCATGAAATGCAAACCCCAGCATTCTGCCAACTGCTAACCCTTCCGAAGAGGAAGGCATACTTTCTCCATTTATAATACACAAATTGCATTAAGAAAATAATTCGCATGAAGCTACAAACATGAAATGGACAATTTCCCTAGTGCCTTTTTTTTTTTAACAGATGAGAGGTGATGTCTAACTTTACTTCCAAAATTATTCTTGCAGCTGTTTTTTTTCTACTGAAACTATTAGCCAAAAAACAGGGAGGAAACAATTTAAGAGAAAATGAAGCCTTTTTAAGAAAACAGAAAACAAATCTTCTATGTTTTAAAAGCAAAAACCAAACATGAGCAAGTATTTCACCCCATCTTCCCTGCCCAGTATTAACAAAAAGCTTCACTATATTTTATGCTAAAAATATACCTTTCTTAGGGCTGTTTCAATGTTTCTTTGCTTGAGCTCAGAAGAGAAATCATTCAGTTTATGCATATAACTTACTCTTTAATAGTTTCATTATTCCAAAATGCTTCAGTAGGACCTTGCAACTCCAGAATTGACCTCTAAACCATTGCAAGGAACAAAAGGAGAAAACACTGCGTGAAGGAGCTACAGACAGTGGAGGTCTTTGTAGGAGAGCACTTCTAGGCACAGAAGCCTATTAATACTTCCCTCATGAGGAAGAAATACTCCTCTACAAGACCTTTATTTGACAATGTGGGGCTCTGGCAGCAATAAGAACCTAAGAAGAAAATTGGTCCTGCTTACATTGAACTCTGGCAAAAAAATTAAAGCTGGATTTGTCTCCTGAGTCAGCTCACAGCACAACGCTGCACACTGCTTATTCAGCAACACCACAGGCTGATACTGTCACCTAAGTTCTCCTGTCCTCAAACCTTGTCCTCAATATTCAGAAAGTCCCTGCCCTGACAACAGACCCACTACAAAAAAATCTTAATTGCTCAATTATGCTGTATTATGCAGATCTCATTCACTAACCTTCCATAGAATCTATGGGGTTGGCTTTAGTACACCTGTTCTTACTGATGTACCTGAAATGTAGAGCAGAAAAATAAAAAAATCCAACCTGGCTAACTTGTCACACATTTATTATTTGATCTTCAGTGATTTCACTGGCAGAGAAGCCTGACAACTCTCTAGACTTGATGGGAGAAAGGCAAAGTTTTTTTGTAGCCATACAGCCTGCATAGTTATTTAGACTTTGTCAGACAGATTTTTTGATGGTTTTGAACAGGAACAGAAAAAAAAGTTACTCCCAGTTACTGCACTGAGAGAAGAACCTGGCTCAGCCCACCCAAGGTAATATTTGGAAATTTCTGTTACCTACAAAGCACATAAAAATAAACTTGCCTTCCATAAAGATCCTGTTCCAGTAGATTTTTCCAACGTGATTTCCTCCAAGAAATATTAGATTCGATAAAATCAACATTGAAGTGCTAACAGATGCTAGGACAGCATGAAGTCGACGACGAATTCTTGGCGAGAACAAACTCTCCTAATGGGCAAAAAAAAAGGTGCAGATGAAGTTAACAACCCCTACAATTTTTCAAGCAACCTTAGAAAAAGACATTGTAGTTATGACAAACAACTTTTATACAGAAGTTCAAATCTTTATTGAACAGATCCCAAAGCTTTTAAAATATGTAGCAGAACTCCCACCAATGCCATTTAAATTTGGGTAAGACTTCACAATAAAAAGTGGTGTTGAATCATACCTGAGGTTGGAAGAGACCTCTGGAGGTTACCTAGAAAGGTCACCAAAGCAAGGTCAGCTAGAGCAGGCTGCTTAGGACGGTGTCCAGTCAGGTTTTGAATATCTCCAATGATGGAGACGGCACAACCTCACTGGGCAATCCGTGCCAGTGCTTGACTACCCTCACAGTAAAAAGCATTTTCTTATGTTTAAATGGAATTTCTTGTATTTCAGTTTGTGCCCATTGCCTTTTGTCCTGTCACTAAATACCACTGAGAAGAGTCTGGCTTTGTCTTCTTCCCCTCTACAATTAGGTATTTACACACATGGATAAGTTTCCCCCTGAATCTTCTCTTCTCTGGGCTGAACAGCCCCAGCTCTCTCAGCCTCTCCTGTCACAGCAGATGCTCCAGTCCCTTCACCGTCTTTGGGGCCCTTTGCTGGACTCAGTCCAGCATGTCCATGTCTGTCTCATGGCGAGGAGCCCAGAACTGGACACAGTTCTATACGTTCTATGTCTTAATTCTTCTCTTATTAAGTGTGATGAGTTTTTGCTGATGGACGTAAACAGTAACAACATGCTTCTGGGATGGATAATACTATCCAATAAGTTCCACCACGGAGTAAAGCAAACAAACAGCATCAAACAACTTCAGAAGTCATTAATGCTTTGGTTGATTAATAAGACTTCACTGAAAGATTCTAGAGTCAGATCAGAACTGGTTATCACAATGAGTCTTAATAAACAGATATTTCCATATAAAGAAAGATTTAAATACACATGCAATCCCACTTTTATTTTTCTTTCAGTGCAAATATTACTGCTCATGTCCGAGAAGCGTAAGTATCTGTTGTAAAGTTTTTGGTACTGTTGTTCTAATGATACAAATAAAGTAGGTCTCTCTTCACCATACACTAGTTTACATTTTTCTAAATCTATATTTTGCATTATCACCTGAGGTGTAAGTGCAGCACATAGACTGCAAGAAGATGGTGAAAGAAGGATGAGAAAGTTTTAGCTTCCGCCAATATTCATCTGTTAGAACAAATTTTAAAGAGCATTATAGCACATCACAAAGAAATATTGTCTCGTTACTGCATAAGAAAAATATCTTGTTCATCATGGCCCCAGGCTGAAAGCCTCTTTACATAGTGCCTGAATCTGCAAAAGACTGAATGCTTCGTGTGAAGTGATGAGCATTTGCCAGGGCATGGGAACTAAAGAAAATATCAGGAGCTGCTCAGCCTTCACATCGTAAATGTTGATGTTGCAGAAAACAAAGTCTTGTGACTGCAGCATCAAAAAAAAGACCAGTAATTAATCTTTAATATCTGCAGCCAGACCATAATTCATGCTCAGATACCTGAAACAACATAAAAACATACTCAAAGCAGACCTAAAAATACATTCCTAGACAATTAAATTGCTAGTTTTGTAAGCGTCAAAACAAATGTTTCAACTGCTAGAATATGAAGTGACAAGTCTTCAAATAAATCACAGCTACAACCATAAAAATACAATTTTAACATATTACTACAAAGTAGATCTCTGGTAAATTGAATGTTAGCCCGGGTCAGAACCGTATCTACTGTATGAGTCACTCTGAGTCAGCACAAAAATGGGGACAGATAAGCTGTATAAGGCTGTATGCACAATACAGCAACAGTCAATCTTCCATACCACGCTATAAAAAACATTCATGTACGAAAACACAGACTGAGATTTTTCTCTGAAAATTCTGGATGAAAACTAGGGTATAATAGGAGAAGAGTACAGAATATAAGATAATTATATAAATATTCATAGAGACCAACAGTTACTTAGTAAAATAACTTTTTCCCTTTCTAGTACTTTGCATCTCCAAAACAGCCCAAGGACTTCCAAAACATTCTCCTTCAGTTCACGTGCAGGTAGAGAATATCTTAAGTTTGTCTCCCTCTGAAACGCAGAGTATGAATGCATGGTCTCATATATGAAAAATGTATGCCTTTTCAGAATGCCTAAGTGTATGCACACAGAGAAAATGTTCAAAATCTAACTATTAAATCAATTTTAACAACCAAGTTTAAATAAGGAGCCGTTATGATCATGCTACCTTGAACTTTTGTCTTGAGTCACCAAACTTAGGCTCTTCTTACAACATGCTAATTAATTCTGATTAAGCTGTAGATTATATATAGAGCACAGACTATCACCAGATCTACCTTTCACTCTCCCTTTGTCTATCAAACTTACTCATCAACTCTATAGAGAAACAGTTTTAATTAGGAAAAGGAAAAAAAAAGTATCTTCTGGTAAAGCTGTAGAAAGAGTTAGAGATGGACAACCCATCAGACAGCTGGTGTTGAACTGCATTTTCCACCAAGGCACTGAGTAGAGGTGGTAAGTTTGTGAGGTCTGCCTGTTTTACAACCCAAAGCAGTACAACTAAGACAAACAACATGAATACCTAAAAAAGCTCTGCCACTTTAAAAAAAAACCCAAACAACACAGTTACTAAAAAAAAAATAAATAAAACTGTCATATATAATACATCACCTTCTACAAAAGCGCTATACCTTAAACAACACAAGTTAACTGTAGTACAGACCATAAAAGCCTTTGGTCATTTATAAGGTATAAGGGACTAGCTTAAGACAGAAACAGTTTAAAAAACACTGAATCCTTTCTGGGTTTTGCTGTAGCTAATTTCCATTAACTTTGCTAGGCATTGATCCAAAAAACAGTACACATCTTCCTGAGAGTCTCTGATGTCAATGCAGCTTTTACCCAGTTGCAACGAAGGAAAACAATGAAAATGTTCTTTAAACATCTCACGTCATTTAGAAAAAGCTAACTTTGAAAGTACCTGAGCAGCTACTGTGCTCAAATTAATACACTTGAAGCATTAATTTACCCATGAAAAAGGAATGAGGCTGGTCGAGATAGTCCATAATAACATTTGTGATTTAAATATCTACCAGCATGTGGATTTTTCTGAATATACAGCAAGTTGTTTTCATCAAAGCAGACAAAATTAAAAAAAAATCCACACCCACAACTCTTCATTATGCTATTTAATGCTTTTAACAACATGTTCCATTGCAACAATACAAGCAGCTGCTACGGATTTGTGGTGTTTCTCTGGATTTTACTGCTGTCTCTTTCTTTCTCCTCTTTTCCTGTTGGAAATACTGCCAGAAGATAGAGTGGCGAAAGAGCACCTAGTGTTAAGATGACAATGAAGCTGTGGCTGTCTGGTTGAAACCCTTATATTTGCATCCTTCCTCAAATGCTCCATCTTACTTGTAATCTCGCATCAATATTTCATCATCCTTTACTTTTAGCAATCACCCCTGCCCCCACCTCCCCACGCACTGTGAAATAAATGGACTGTAGCATTTAAACTACACCAAAAAATAGACATATTGTCAAGGTAGGCATGCGGCATGACATAGGAGGTGGCTTACAAATGTCGGCTCAGGCCACCTTTGCTGGAACTGAATGGAGTTTGGGTTATTATTCCAATCCAGTTCCTGTTGTAAATGAAGATCAGCCTCAGATGTTTTTGCCAGATGCTGGGAAAAACCTCCCTCTGCACATTGTTGGGTCTAGAAAAACTGGCTACCATCAGATCTCTCTCAACTGGGCCTTCTCAGTCATATTACAAATATAAGTGATACTATTGTGTAGTGGGGTACCTTGAAAAAAGTATCTGTATGTGTTTGAGAGGGGTGGAAGACAACAGGCGTGAAAAGAATCATAGAATACCAGGTTGGAAGGGACCTCAATGATGATCTGGCCCAACCTTTCTTGGCAAAAGCACAGTCTAGACAAGATGGCCCAGCACCCTGTCCCGCTGAATCTTAGAAGCGTCCAGTGTTGAGGAATCCACCACTTCCCTGGGGAGATCACTCCAATGGCTAATTGTTCTCATTGTGAGAAATTTTCCTCGAGTCCAACTGCAAACTCCCCAGAGTTAACTTGTACCCATTACCCCTCACCTTTTCAATGTGACTCCTTGTAAAAAGGCAGTCTCCATCTTCTTTGTAGCCACCCTTTAAATACTGGAATATGGTGATAAGGTCTTCCCCTAAGCCTTCTTTTCTCAAGGCTGAACAAACGCAATTCTCTCAGCCTTTCCTCATATGGCAGGCTTCCCAGTCCTTTGGTCATCTTTGTGGCCCTTCTCTGGACCCTCTCCAGCCCGTCCACATCTTTTTTGTATAGCGAGGACCAAAACTGAACACAGTATTCCAGGTGTACTCTGACAAGCGCTGAGTAGAGTGGGATAATGACTTCTTTATCCCTGCTGGTGATGCCCTTGTTGATGTAACGCAGCATCCTGTTGGCTTTCTTTGCCGCTGCAGCAGACCATTTGCTCATATTGAGCTTGTTGTCAACCATGACCCCCAGGGTCCCTTTCCACAGAACTGCTCCCCAGCCAGGCAGATCGCAGTGTAGGCTGCACTCCTGGATTATGTTTTCCCAGGTGCGAGACCTTACACTTGTTCTTGTTGAACTTCATAAGGTTCTTGTCAGCCCACTCTTCCAGCCTATCCAGGTCTTCCTGCAGGGTGCCTCTCCATTCTGAAATGTCCACTACCCCCCTCAGTTTTGTATCATCAGCAAACTTCATCAGGGAAACAAACATTCAGCAAACTTGATCCCATCATCCAGATCATTTATGAAGATATTAAAAAGCACTGGGCCCAATATTGATCCCTGGGGAACCCCACTTGTGACAGGCTGCTAATTTGAAACAGAGCTATTTACCACCAGCCGGTTCCCCACTCACCGCACAGACCATTTGTCTAGATTGTAACGCATCAGTATCTCTAGGAGGAGGCTGTGGGAAACCGCGTTGAAAGTCTTGGAGAAATCCAGGTAGACAATGTCCACTGCTCGCCCCACATCAACCAAGCAGGTTACTTTGTCGTGGAAGGTGATCAGGTTTGTCAAGCACAATTTGCCCTTGCTGAATCTGTGCTGGCTTTTCCCAATCACGTGCTTCCCCCAGGAAGATTCACTTCATAACTTTCCCAGGGACTGAAGTCAGACTGATGGGCCTAGAATTTCCTGGATCCTCCTTTAAGCCCTTCTTGTAGATGGGGGTGACATCAGCCTTCTTCCAGTCTTCTGGGACGTTCCCAATCTCCACAACTTCTCAAAGACTATGGAGAGCGGCCTCACAACAATGTCAGCCAGCTCTCTTAACACCCTCGGGTAGATAATGGCAGGGCCCATCGATTTTTAGGGGTCAAGCTTCTGTAACAGTTCACATACCAACTCTTCCTTCACTGATGGTGGGTCTATGTTTGCATCAACCTGGATTTTTGTTCCCAAAGCCTGGGGCTCAACAGTGCTGGTAAAGACAGAGGTGAAGGAAGTGGTGAGAATGTCTGTCTTTTCAGCATTGTTGGTGAGTAATTCACCTCTCCTGTTTAACAGTGGGCCAATATTTTCCTTCTGTTTCTGCTTGTTGTTTATGTACCTGAAAAACCCTTTCTTGTAGTTTTTGACATCTCTGGCCAATTTCAATTCAAGCTAATCTTTTGCTCTTCTAACTGCATCTCTGCAACGCCTTTGTAGTTCTCAATGGGTATTTGTCCGCTTTTCCATCTCTGGTATGCTTCTCTTTTGGTTTTGAGCAGACTCAGAAGCTCGCAGTTAAGCCAAGGGGGTTTCCTGGTCTCTTGCTCCAGCTACTTCCCTTACCTTTAAAGAGGATGAACTGGTTTTGTGCTTCCAGGAGAGCGTTCTTGAAAAACTCCCAGCACTTGCTAACTCCTTTAGCCTTCATGGAAGCTTCCCACGGAACCCCTCCCAACTGAGCTCTGAGCGAGCTGAAGTTTGCTCTTCTAAAATCTTTGTCTTAGTACTAACCTTCAGGGTGCTGAGCAGGATCCCAAATTTCACAGTATTTTGATCACTGCAGCCAAGGCTATCTCTAACTGAGATACTACAAAGCAGGTATTCTTGGTTTGTGAGTACCAAGTCCAGCAGTGCCTCATTCCTGGTTAGCTCATCTAACATTTGTTTGAGGAAGAAGTCCTCTACACATTTCAGGAACTTGATGGATGACGTGAGCTGCTGTATTGTTCTTCCAATAAATGTCTGGGTAGTTGAAGTCACCCATAAGAACCAGGTTCTGTTGACCCAAAGCTTGCTTAAGTGACCCAAATATTGCTTCACTGGCCTTCTCATCTTGGTTTGGAGGTCGGTAGTAAATGCCTACTGTAAGATCCCCCTTGAAGATGACTCCTCCAATCTTGACCCAGAGGCATTCGATAGGGCTTCCACAATCGCCATAGCTGACTTCTACACATTCTCTTTAACATAGTGCGTGACTCCTTCTCCTCTTCTTCCCTGCCTGTTTTTATGAAACAGCCTATAGCTATCCATTGTGATCCTCCAGTCACGGAGGATTTGCATGGTCCAAACATTCCCATTCTTAAATCCATTTCCAGTTACACATGCATGTCACATTTAGCCTCTGTGTGAAAACGAAGTCAAAAATAGGAAGCACGTATAATGGTTGTTTCTTGAGAAAGATAGCTTTTGAAGGACCACAATAGATCATTTAAGTTAGAATTAAGAGTCAAGTTAAAGGACATGGTAGAATTTTGAAGTCAGAGAGGATGTAAGAGAAAATACTCATTTCATTTGCTCTGCAAGGTAGTAACACCACTGTGAGTGCAAAACAAAGAAACATGGCAGGAGAAGTGGCTCCAGACAACAGAGCATCACTTAAAAGAACTTCTCTCTAAGGTGAGTTAGAGCTAATCAACAACAAATTTGTATTTTCACTGATTTACAGGACTGTGTACAATGATATTACTGAATGGCATGGAGAGATGAAATTGAGGGTCCAGAAGTGTTTTTCCTAAATGCATGTACATCTCCTAGCTAGCCAACAACAGAGGAAACGCTTTGGGGAATACTGACCAGAATAAGTCATCCACCTTCCTATGGGGAAGTTGAGGAGACACTCAAGACTGAATTTTGTACAGCAGTCAAAACTAGGCAGTCCTGTACAAAATATCACACTGAAGTCTTCTTCTACAGAAGTATTTTATGAGGACCCAATCCTCCATCTTCCTAAAGCAACCATTCCTAAACTTTTTCTAGCAACAGTGGTGGCCCCATGGTGACTTGGAATGTCCCAAATGCTCGTTATTCAGAGGGCTGCTGAATCCATTTGCAGTAGCTTGTTCTGGGAGCCAGTCACATATATCACACTGTTTTAGGGAGGGCTTGGGAACTGGGGTGCATGTTTTCCACCACACCACAAACCCAGCCTCATGACAGGGTGACATCTGGCAAAAAGCCTTCTCTGACAGACATTAGCTGGTAACTTCTTGGCAAGTGCTCAGAAGATGGAAACTATCTATGCGTGCTGCATTTGCAATGCATCTCATTTATATAGCTGCTCTGGGACAGATTAAAGAAAACTTCTACATAAAGTCAGTGACGTCATCCAGCTTGCTCATGCTAAAAATACTTTAACAAGTCCCATGTAAGGGAATTAAATTTGCTGCAGTTTAAACAAGAGTCCATCTTCATGGAGTAAAACAGAGATTCACAACATTTCTTTTTGAACTACCCTTCCAGAGACTTGATAATCCAAGCACATGGCAAAATAAGAGTGTAGGGTAAAATCACAGAAGCAGTTGAATATTTCTTATGGGAACATACGCACCATCAGATACTATGGCCAGAGTGACATGAAACATATGCTTGATACTACAAACTGCAACGTTACAGATTACATCATTCTGTTTTCATCTGCCTTTGTTTTTTAAAGGGTCAAAATAATCTAGTACAATTTTTAGAAGAGTTGCCTTTTTTAAAATATATATTTAATTACTATCTGTTCTACTGATTTCACCCTCTCCCACTTTGACCTATCAGCCGACTTATCAATAATAATTTTTTTAAATAAAATACACAAACTGCACTATTTGTTGTGTTGAAGAAATCAAGCAAATTAACTACCATAACTGTAACACCTAGTCCTGCCTTATCTTTCAGTGCCTCTACTAGTGTACGACAAGGGAGTAAGAGTGCTTCCTATGGTTATTAAAGCTCCATCCTTTCAATTTCTTGAAGGTTTTTACTAGAGAAACAATGTTTAAAAACTAATGTAATGTTGACTTACCTTTACGTCACAAAATCTAAATGAAATATTCTTTGCAATTGTCTGTTACATAGGGTTTGCAAGGATTTTTGGGGGGAAGGGGACAGATGGGTAAAATGTTTGTGGGTAAAGTTGCTGCAGTACAGGAGGGGCACAGATGGTGCAATCACGCGTGTCAGGAAAATGCTTGAAAAAAAACCTCAAATTGCTTGCTGGGGTTCCTTTTACCAGTGCAATTTAAGGATCTGATCTTCGGTTTTCACCCCCATTGCATCACAACTGAAGACTAAGGCCTGAATTTGTCTATAGAAGCAACAGAGACCACCCAGTCAATCTTAAAAGCACTTCTAAGTGCTTTCTTTTAGAAAATGTTCTTAGATAAACGACAGACCAACTCTTCAATGTCCATCTCTGAACCCTGGTAATCACCCCATTACTGCAAGAGTGATCACCTCAATGTGTTCCTTGAATCTGGGCCATCCGCAATGCAGCCATTTGCCAAAAATAACGGGACAGCACAAAAACAAGAGCATGGGTGAAAAGCTGAAAGAGAGTGAGGAGCAGATGGGACAGTGGGAAGGGAAGCGACACATCCTGACTAACAGTTACCAGCTATTTTATCTGTCTGCAGTTAGGCACACTGAAAATAGAGGGCAGGGCGTGACTGAGCAGCTGGGGTAGCAGATGGGATGGAGGAAAGGCTGAAAATTGTGACAAAGCTCTGCTAAACAGAGTGTCAATTTATTTAATTTTTAAAGTGAGCAGTAGAAATGAAGATGGGTTGGGTCCAAGCAGTGGGGCAACTTCTAAAAATGTTCGTTAATACACATTGTCAATGGTAATAGTGACAAAAGTGTGTTTGGGAGACTGCAGAAACGACAGGAGGGACGACATGTGCTCATTAACACTGGCAGAAGTTAGGCTCAAAGAGCAGCAGGAGCAAGGGAAAGGCAGCTGATCAGAGCCTGACATGTCAATATAATACCTACACCTGCGCTCTGAAGCTGAGGGACAGATGTTGAATAGGGTAAGAGTAGAGACTGTACCACAGAACAGAAGAGCAACAAAAATAAAGAATTCTGGTTGAATACACATGCAAAATATCAATTTATGAAATAATTCCCCCAAAATTATGGAATCCCCAGAGCTATAACAGGAACAAGGTAAGGAACAGGCCTGCAAGCAGAAAGTGAACGAGATGTGCTACCAGGTCTTTTGCATCAACAACTGCCACACCAAATGGAAAAATAAATTCAATTTCCCATCAACATACACTATATCTTTCAGTAATCAATGGCAATCATTCCTGTTTGCTCCATTCTTCATCTAGCTCTAGCCCAGAACCAGTCCCCTTTACTTTACTTTGTTTTATTTTTCTGGCATTTTATTTTGCTTGCAGTTGTTCCCTCCCTTCTCCTCAAGTTGAACCGTGGCCTGAGGTCAGCTCCTGTTTCTTTTCAAGGTATATACTTTCCTTCCAAAGCAAAGGTAAAAATTAGCTCCTGGAAGGTTCACACATGAAGGCGGGAACTGACAACATTTTTCCAAGAGACAGGATGGTGCAAATGACCTGTAATTCCCCACATCACTCCTATAAAAAGAGGACCACACAATTAAAATCAAGCAGCTGTCAGTTAAGATCTATTTTCGCAAATAGAACTTGTTTCTGAATTTAGGAATAAATGCTATATATAGTATTTGAGAAGATACTCATCTTCTCTATTGATGTCTTACTAAACATTCACTCAACAAAACGCTGTCTTGCACTAGCACCATTTCATTTTTAGATTTTCCGAAAGATCTATATTTATAGCATCTCTCAGCAAACAGCCAACCCCCCCTTCTGTTTGAAGAAAGCCTCCTACCAGCTCGTATGTATGTACTACACTTACAGATGCATGTGCGAAAGTTTGAGATACACAGAAGTAAATTTCTGTACTTGCTCCTACACTTACTCTTCACCCTCAAAGAACCTGCCCAAACATTTTTTTTAAAGTGGCAGCTTGTGAAAAGTGCAAAATGAACAGCATTGAAATGCACCATCCTCTTTTCCGTTCTGTGTTTAAAGCAGGGAATTTAACCAAGTAATGGCAGTGTACATACTCCTATAAACGTGCCTCAGCTCTCACCAAGGAGGACAGGTCGAGAGCTCCATGGACTCTCCTCTGAGTCCAGGTCCTTGACTTCCTTATTTTTGTTCTTCTGGTTCCCATTCTGGTTCTTTCAGTTCCCTCGTCCACATTTTAATGTTTTTACCTTTTAAACTGTAATCAAATTGGGAAGGATCTAACTTCACCAATCACTAGTGCTGCATTTTGGTCCTGCCCTTATGGCCCTCCCACACTGCCACTGTGAAACTGTTAACAAATAAATAATACACAGTAATAATCCCCATGGAGACATCTGATAAACACTCTCAGCAAATACAGACCTCGCTTTCCCTGTGGCAAGTTTCTGTAGCTCAAGAGACAGCAGAAAGATGAGCGTGACTGCTCCTCAGTACTAACTTGGATTTCCGGAACTGCTGACATCTATTGTCTGGACTAATTTTTGAGGTGAACAACAGAGGGAGGTTGTACTCACGTGACAGTATCAAAGAGGCACATAAGCGGCATCACTCTGCCTTGCTTTCACCCCATAGCATGATTTACTTGCTTTTCAAACTGCATTATGGCCTGAGCACCAGAAAACTGCCTGATGTCTCCAAAACAGAAGAGGAAGTAAATAATGCTGGTAGGTGAGAGAAACATTATTTTGTTATGACAACCGAGCAGCTATGCAAGGGGCTTCCCAGCTGACATTGCAGTCTGAAGCAGAGCAGCAATCATCTGATTAAAGACAGATGGAAAATCACAACAGTTTCTCCACTGCTGACATCAAAAATATTTCTTGCACAGATTTGACAGAAAAAGGATCCATGTACTCAAAATGTAGGAAATGATAGAATGTTATCTCTGAAATCTTACTGCTGCCACTTTTGTCATTCACCGTACAAAAGCCTGTATCATATCGCATATGCCTGTCCCTCACACAAAACAACACCTACTAGATTTTCAGTCTTTGTCACTGAGTGTGAGGCAAGAAGTTCTCTCAGTAAAGAAAACCAGAGTCAGAGTGCGAGCGTGTGTCTGTGTGTGTGCGTTTTTAGCAGGGATCTCAAAATGTTTTGGGATCCACTTCCATGAAGACAAATGAACCCTTACAACAAGAGGGAGGAAAAGAGAAAAAAATAAAATCAAGCAAAAGCAGAAACATGGCAAGAATTACTTGACTCAGAATTATTGTTGGCAAAGCTACAAGTCAGCAGAAAAAACCTAGGATGCATCAGCCAGCCCATATTCACCTTTGATGGTCATTCAGCAGCTCAGTACAAAAGAGCACCTCAGTAACTCAGCTTGCTGCTTCTAGGTACCATACCCGAAGACCAGTTGTCACAAGTCTCCCCTGACTAATGGTCACATCTAGGCAAAGGAGTTTCCATTTTTTTTGAGTCAGAGTACCTCTACTTTGGATAGTAGAGACTTCTGGTTAGAGTAACGATACGGCTGAACTCAAGGTTAGGGTGGGGGGTGTAGGGCAAGCCTCATCCACTGGTCTGGATTTTGACATTCTGCAGTAAAGAATAAGAGTCTGATAAAGGACTTTGTTCAGCTACCCCACCTTACATTCTTACAGATTCTCAGAGAGTGAAATGACAAGCCTAACAAGTCTACAGCAAGCACATAAAAAGGTTATGAAGAAAGGAGCATTGGCAATGCTTGTCACTTGATTGAATCACCATGTTGCAACAGAAGTATGTATGAATTACACAAAACTATTAGTAAAAAAGAAAAGGCCAGACAGGCTTGACATTAGTAAACCAGTGATATAAATACTCTTTCCACCAAATGAAGCAAAATAAAGATCAAAGCCTAGTGTGTGCTGAAGAACAGCTGAGAAGGGTCTTTATTTATTACAGAGGTCTTAATAAAGATCTAATCTTGCAAGCTGGTCAATGAACATACTTCCCTTGAATGAGTTCCTAGTGTTTGGTCAGCTCTTGCCTCAGTCACCTGCAGAAGGAAGCTTTGTAGTTATCTCACAGCAGTTTAAAGTGAGTTATACTTGCAAAAAGAAATTTTGCCATTAAAGGAGATATACATTTCCTCAATGTATATAGGACATGGTTGTGAAATTCACCAGAATCTTTATCTTGGCTAGGCTGACCTTGGGCCCTAACACAGGGCTGAGTAATTACTGCAGCAGAACCCAGTTGGTTTCTTTGTCCCATTGACTTTAAATACAGAGGCTCAGCCTACTACCCCATACTACTTATGTACGTTTGCAAGGGGGAGGTTCCAAGCAGTTGAGCTCCTCCTCTTCCTTTCCTTGGCTTTTGTCTCTTACATTGTACTGCTTTGGGTGCTTTTCAGATTCCTCTCCATGAGACAAATCATCTAGCAGTAAAATAACCAGAGAAAGTAAAGCTTTCTGCTGGGGTAAAGAGCTAGGTCAGCTCAGCAAAGATTCCAGCGGGAAGGCATGCAGAGGAGGAAGTGGTGAGACTGCAAAGAAGGGACGAAAGGGAAATTAAACCTTTCCCCCTTCAATAACAGTGAGCTGTTCGATCAGCTTAATCCCCTGCCGAACCACAGCCCAGACGTCAGGCTCACTAGTCAGTACCTTTCCATGCTCCACACCAGCTGTCTGCAGGATCATTGCATAATAAATATCTTATTATGAATAACTGCAGAAATTTTAATGCACCTAGCAGCAGAAACAGGGCAAATAACATTGAACAAAGAAAAAAGGGACAAAACCCCCTCACTTTTGAAACCCCCTCAACTTTTTGAAAGACGTCTAAAATTCTGTTCTCTGCGAAGCTGAGGATGCCAATTGTCATTGACCACCTCTCTGGTACCCAAAACAATAGTGATATTTTAACTACAGAGAAAAATGTATGGAGTTCTTTATTCTGGGGAAAAAAACCAATCTAACACACTAACCAAATCTACTCTAACACATTAACGAAAAACATGGACATCATATGTAATATTTCCCCTTTTGCAAAGGGGGGTTAGGAAGGCAATCACAGTGTATTGAAATGCACTTAATTAATGCACCTTGTTATGTCCATAAATGAAAATGTTGAAATCAAGCTTTTGTGCTTTAAAAAACAAAAACACTTGTAAGGATAGTACAAATTACTTTAAAATAAGCCATGCTTAAAATTAGTTGGTTTCTCCAATTGTTTATGGTGTATTCTGTTTCTTACTAAATAAAGCTAGAAGTAAGATCTTAAACTAGAAATTCATCATAACGTGATTTTTAGAAGAGAGATCTTTATGTCTCAATTTAAAAAATTCTTACTAGACTGAATGACATGCTTTCACTTTACGAAAGAACTAAGAAGATAAATGTTGCTGTTTCAATTGAGATTAAAACATTAATTTTAACAATCTGCCAACTTCACCCCCTTTGCTACCTCTTCTTTTGGATGATTTCCAAATATTTCTTTTTTAAAAATCTATTGATTTAAAAATGTTGTCAGCTATTCTAAGGTTTAAATTATTCTAAATCTATTTTTTATACCAAGATCAAATTTCTTGTATAGATCTATATCTTGTTTTCCTTACGGAAAAAGGGGAAGGAAATAAATTTAAATCACTGGAAGAATGATAGCCATTAACATTTTCTTTCAGAAATCTGACGCATTATTTATTAAGTCAATACAAATTCTGTCATTGATTTCAAACAAGTTACTACTGCAGTCTCTGTTCATCTGTAAGAAATTAATATAAAATCAGTGAAACACAGCACTACTTTGCTCACTATGGGTCTAAATAGCTCCTGAAAAAGTAAAAATAAAAAGAACAGATAAGAACACAATGAAACTTCTCCAGTTTCATATAAAGTTCCCAGATATGCCCTAGCTTGTGATGCATAGCATTTATTGTTGTTTTATAGACAATGTTTTAATGAAAAGACAGCATTACTTAATTGAGCTCTAATTTACTGGTATCTAACAAGTAACCTCTAGGGAAAAAAAGATACATAGGTAACTACTCACAACACAGCTCACTGAAACATGAAAGTTCAGAGCAGTGTAAGCTGAAAAGTACATAAGAAGGAGCATCAGGAAATCAGGAAGCCAGGCACTGGTTTGCAACTAGCACAAATCAAAACCTTCAGATCCAACTTTTTGGGTCAGGAAATTTACTGTTTTCAGTAAATATTGGTCTATATGCTGATTTTACTTCTCACAAATAATGCCCACGCTTCTTTGTTCATTCTAGTTCAATATGCCTGAGATGACATTTAAAATCTGTCAGACTGCGACAAAACTGTTATTTACCCATATTGTGCTAGGTTTCAAGTACTGAGATTTAAACTACCATAAAATCTGCATAAATGTAGGGTCCAATTCTTTTTATACGTATTCTTTGTCAGCATAAGGATTCAGTGAAGGACAAGACTCAAATGTGCTTTATTTAGATTTCTAAATCTTTTTCAAGAGAATTGAGACAATATAGTGGGAAAAAAGGGAAGCAGTTTTGATATAATTCCATTTATTCTTTGTTATCAATTCAATTTTAAAAACAGAGCAGAATTGAAATTCAATTTATTCTTCAAGATTTTTTTAATATATAGTTTACTAATTAAACACCTCCTGCTCAACTGAACTATGTAATTCAACTTTAACAACAATATATGAGGAGGTTTGGTAAATAGAATGGGTTAAAAAAAGCATAAACCTGTGCTTTGTATTTTTTCCACAAACGCATCTGCTATTCTAGGGATAAAAATAAACTTTCCTATTCAAAAATAGCCTTCAAGAGCCAACATAGCAGGTGAGTGAAGCACAAGAATGCAAAGGATTTCAGCTTGTCAACAGATGAAATTTAAGTGAAAACGCCATCCCCCAGAACACGGTTCTCAACGCCACGGTGACTGGGCTTGCAGCACACCTCTCACTGAGGCAGGATTATGGGAATGCTTCCAAAAGCCAGATTACAAGGGAAAAAAGGCAATTTATACAGGGCATTCAGGAATTTGCAGTTCATTTAAAATGTGATACTTCTTAGAGAATGTCACATCACACACCTTGATAAGGAAGGGTCAAAGTCCAACTACTCATCTGCTCCCCAGTCTCAGCATTCAAGAAAATGGGAGTTTGTTAGAAGTGAGGAGAGAGCAATGAGGGGTAGTTTGCAAAGACTGTAGCTCATGTAGTTGTAGCAAAACCTTCACGGCGCAAGGCAAAGCATGACTCAGCTATAACCAAATGCAGCAAGATATGCCTAATGCACTAATTCAGATGCCAAAACTAGAAATATTAAAAACTTTGGCTTCAGAAATATTTCAGGGAAAAATGCAAAAGTATATTCTAAGGAAGGTCTACAGCTGTGTTTCCAAACAGAAATGGAAAGCAAGGGAGACATGGAAGACATCGGACAGGCCTTTAAAAACACTGGATGAACACGAAGGGAAGAAAAGGTGCAAAATCCACTTGGTTCATTGTTAGGGAGCCAGCATTACTGCCAGCATAGGTTACCTATAATTTGAACTACGTGTCAGAAATTAATCCAACACATATAATCCCACCTTCATAATGCCACATCCTTATAATTTCTGTGATATTTAAGCACTTAATTCCTTAAGAGTTCTTTTAAAATTTATAATACAGTGACTTCAAATACAAAAAGCCCCTACACTTATATTTCCTCATACAGCTGGATGCCTAAAAAACTACATTGTCTTCCAGTCCAGAGACAAACATATGCAGCCAGTCAGATGGTGAAGCTCAGTTTCACCCTAGAGGGAGGATTAATGGATCTGATAAGTTCATTCTCTGGGAAGGAAAAAAGCTGCTTCCAGACTGTCACTGAATTCACAGGGATGGACAGTTGGATGATATAAGGTAGTGCTGGCTGCTACTGGCTACTAAATTACTTCGCTGTTTCAGCTGCCACACATGGGATGCCACAATAGTGAAAATTGAAATGGGTGGGATGGAGAACAAGCATAATTACTTGAGCATCAGGACTTCATCAGGCTGCAGAGTGAGTCACCGCCACCACAACATTGTATAGGAGTATGAACTCTGTGCACTTATCACTACTAAGGAAGACATAGGAATTATTTATTCTTACAAACAGTTATTAGATTTGGGATTTAATAGTGAGCAAACCTGCAGACTAAAATGACCATCAAAATTAAAATAGGGCTTTTTGCATATGATTGCATGTCAATGACAATTTTGTCCTTTGGAAATGACAGCATGAAGGTCAAAGTAAAGTGAAAGTATCGGAGGTCTTCAAAGCAAAATAATATTTTCTTTACTTGGCTCTTTAGTGGCATAAGATTTCCCAGTGTAAGCTTGTTCCCAGATGCAAGCAGCTGCTGCACATCCATTTGCCCAGGAAACACATGGTTAGAAATATACACGCCTAATTTTAGCAAAGATGAATATTTTAAGGACATCCTGAGTGAAATCAGAATACAAATGTTAAAACTAGCTTCTCTTCAGCCATATACAACGTGACAAGCAGTTGCTTACTCTAGGACTGTAGAGAAAGCTTTTAAGACCATACATATTTCAGTGTTTGCTTTGCTGATACTTTGCAAAATTCTAGTTATATGGTTTACCTCAAATACTGGAGGGTGGGCAAGGGAATGCTAACTCTGTTATCTGTTATCCACAACTTTTAATCTAGATTAAACCAAACTAGTAACCAGGAACTTCAGATGAGCATGCAGCCAGGAAACAAGAACATGAAATGAAGAGAGATTCAACTTACAGTTAAATCTTGAATAAGTGAAATAGAAAGTATCCTCTTGACACCATTTTCCACAATTACTCCAAGCCAATTAAGTGCACCCCAGTACCACAGATAACTCTGTCCTCCGTGCCAATAGCTTACAAAGGCAAAAGTAAGGGCTGTGGAAAAGAGCATTCCCAGCAGACTGGACTGAGATCCTCCCATTGGAACATAAATGTACCTGTAGGTGAAATGACAGATAAACAACATTATTAGAGATTTCACAGAAATCTCAGAAAAACATCCACTACAGAACAAATTTGTTATTTCGTGGCATAAAAAAAGAATTTTAATAATTACCTGAACTTCTCTATTTACCGAACTTGCCCTAGTTTCTGCAAAGCTGTAGACCACTTCATGAAATATGTGCGTATAACATTTGGCAAAAAGACAATTTTGTGGCCACAGGAACTCTGCATTAGGCAAATGTATAGCATAAACTATATTCTCAAAATTGCAGCAAGTCAACTTACATACATAGAAATTACATGTACTCTTAATGTGAATTTAAATTATAAGACTTAAAAAAAATTTAAAACATTATATAAAGTCATATATAGTCATAATCAATAGAATGTTTTCCATTTGTCAGAAATGTAGACATATGCAAACATGTTTTATTTTTAAAAGCTTATTATTTCTTCCTTTTTATATCTTTCATTAAAAATTATATGAACTGAAAATATTTCCTATCTGGTTCTTGTATTACACACTCAGTATCCTGTCTGCCTAATGACCTTTAGAGCACACATACCAAAAAAAACCCCCAAAACCTATATGAAGCACCCTGTATGCAATTATATTCTGTATTTAAACTGAATTCAGGAGTCAGAACCTTAGTCTTTAATTGATGCTTGTAAGTGTCCAGAAAGCAGTACTCATTCAGTAAAAATACCAGAAGCAACGGGATTCTGAAAGCTGACACTGTTTTCTGTGTCACTTCACTTCCTTCCTGCCTAGAGAGCTATATCCACTCCTGGCATTTTCCAAGTCAGGCATGGCCACTGGCCAGCCTTTATCTGGAAAAGTCACATACACTTTGAAGAAGCTCATCAGGCAAGAGAGTCACCATCCAGCTCATGGGTACCGGCGAGGAGATGCGGTATATGAGAACTACTGTGACAGTTCTCCTCAGCTGTCGTTCCTTTGGCATGACTCACAGTACTCATATTTGAGACTATTCCTACTTGCTAAGATAATTAAAGGAAATTTTTTGCAGTGAAATTTTTATCAGTTAGCAGTTTTTACATTCAGAGATAAATACTAGCCTAAAAATTTAAAAGGGAAATTAACATAGTGCTTTATTCCCAATATTAGGAAGTAAGAAAATACAGTAATGGGGTAAAATGAAGTGATGAGAGTAATTAAAAGGTAAACAGAAAAGTCACTAAAAAAACAACTGTCAAATGCTTCAAATTCTATCTAAGCATAACATCAATACACCTTTCTACTTCAACCTGCTACAGGGGACATCTGACTACATTTATAGTGATTTTCAGCATAACTGTGCTTTTTACTAAGCAGTTACTAAATAGAAATTAAGATCAATAATTTTTATTTATGTTGTGGTTTTTTTCTCTCCCCCCTTCCTTTTTCTTTGGTCTAGTCTTGTCTCATAACATATATAAAGAAACAGTGTGGCGATAATAGGGGCTTGCAGTTGCAATCAATTAGTCTAATTGCAGAGAGGCAAGTCTCAGCAGTCTGTAACCAGGGGGATGCCCTGCAGGGCTCTGCCACGGAGGGTGAAGACAGCAGAGCCACAGACCCCACCGCTTCAGACAAATTCCTTCCAGGCAAAGGACTATGGAAATGAAAGACCAAAACAGCTCATCCCCTCTTAGGACACACTTTCCCAACACCTCTCCCTTTTTAAAGGCTGATTGTTTCATTTTTTAGGCAGGGCCCGTGGTCATTACCAGTTCCCCTTGCAGGCTGTCAGGAGGAGGGCTGGCAGCCCCGCTCCGCAGCCAAGAAACCGCAACGCGGCAAGGAGCACCTCGGTGCCCCTGCGAGCACGGCACTACCTGGCTTCACAGAGCTTCACCCAGAGGAGCCTGAAAAAGGACACTGCCGGCCCTGCCGCTCTCAGCAAAGCTCACTCTCTGTCGTACATTTACTGAAACACAGCATATAAAAGTAACCCAGGCACCATCGAAGAGACACATCTCTGTGACGGACACCTTACTCGAAGCCCTAAGGAAACCTTTCTGCTGACCTCACAGGGTCCTGGGTTAAATCCACGGCACAAAAGGTAGCTTCTACTGCAGAAGTAGCTCTGAGTTTCCATACAGTCCCTTTCCCTGCACTGAGACAGAGCTGTTGTGCAGGCACCCGCCATCTTGTCAGCACCGGCAGCCTCTACCGGCACTGGCATTGCCAGGAACGGCCCCGGCTTGCGCATTTGCAATTGCAGCTCCATTTAGGTTGGTCTGAATGGCTTTCAGATTACTGTGCAGAGGAAAAATAGGCTACTTTCTGATTTTTCGTGTTTAACAACAGCAGCTGGATAACTGAGCAACAGTAACTCAGAATTCTGATGAATGTTCAACGTCAGTGAAGTTTTAGCTCCTAGTAAGGCCCACGGCAATCGCGCAACTGAAAATGCACTTGCCCTACGTTTGCGAAGACCTGTCTGAAGACAGTCTGCCTCCTTGCCCGGAAGAGAAATGCAAAGCAGAAAGCAACACCTCTCTCCTTCCCTGATAGCTACTGTCAGAAAACGGAATGAAGGCGGCTGCCATTTTTTGTCACAAGGGCACTAACTGCCCTCAAACCGCATGGTCTTGCCTTTCCTTGTCAGGGCATTCCCACTGGCAATTTTCAAGTAGGTATAAAGGACTGATGGATGTTGAGTCATTTCTCTCAAGCAGCGTGAGAAGCAACACTGTACGTTCCTGTGCTTTTTATGCAGAAAAAAATTGTGAAAAATCCATTATTACATTACACAACACATTGGGGGGGAAAAAAAATACTTGCTACCTCATCACCCACGCACATCACGTCCACGTCGTGTCCTTGTGCTTACACTCTTACATTGGCAGGCCTGCGTACAAGCAATAGGCAACCCAGCGTGCAGCCGGGGCCAGACCCTGGCCCGTGCCAGCCACTCTGATATAGCCACAGTTCTCTTGCAGAACCACCACAGCAAGAGCCCTTGTTGTTACAAATATGCATTTTGCTTATTTTTGAGCATCGTGGTAGTTTAGAATCTAATTTCTCAACACCTTCCCTGTGTGTTTACACAGAAAAGTACTCATTTGATTACAGAAAGCTACATTTACACTAGAGTGTGAGGGAGAATAAACCAGTGAATAGTCAGAAGACAGAAGCATATTACTTCTCTATTATCATTTATGACAACACGCACTTTGAAACTAACTTGTGGTCTAACCCCAGCCAGCAGCTAAGCCCCACATAGCCCCTCACTCACTCCCCCCTGGTGGGATGGGGAAGAAAATGAGTTTCTTACAGTACATTAGGAAAGTTTTTCTGTCTTCCAGTTCAGTAACAAAATCTGTGAGGAGGGAAGGAAGGAGGTGGGGAGAGAGACAGAGATTAAGGGGCTACTACAATTTGATGTCTTACATATCTGCATCCTTCCCAACTTTTTTCCTTCTTACCAATAACTACTGTCTACCTTCCACCTATCCTACAGTCCTTCTGTCCTGTGATTAGAAACTCAGGGCTTACACAAACGGAGAAGTTGCTGTAGAGTATGCTGATCTGCTGTGCCATATGCAGAATAGCATTACATAAATATCTCATTTTAAGCTTCCACGCAGTCTTTAAGACTATTTCCATCTCTAATCACAGAAAATCCACAGAGAAGCTCAAAACCCCCACTTCAGTGACTATCACAGAGATGCTCAAAACCCCCAGTTCAGTGACTATTAGCACATAAAAGTAATCACGGTTCCTCATGGCAGACTACAACAACTCAAAGGAACACCCTTGTAGCAGAATTTCTCAACAGCTTATAAGCTGATTATACATTTACTTTAGATGTGCAAGGAAGGCAAACTTAGCTGAAAAACATAGTGCCAATGTGCAATAACTTTATCTTAATTCACTTACAGGAAAAGAAAACTCAACAGTTATTTGGTGGTCAATGAGCCAAAGACAGACAAATGAAGGAAAGCAACAAAGTATTTTGCAAAGAGAAAAGGACGTCAAGGCAAGCAGATTTGAGGATGGTAATTGATCACGTTGCTCCAGGTTATTTTAGAGGGATGGGTAACGCTGGTCTCCCTTAAGATCCATGAAAATTACAGACAGGAAGATTAGACCTGTGGAAGATGCTTAGTATCAAATAATGCAGGCTAGGTGAGTGTTTAAAAATAAAACATCAACTTAGGGGGTCAAAAGTCAATCCCTGCCAAAACTTCAAAGGTGAAATTTGAAGGTGAAAGAACAGAGAAGATCTCCAGGCAGGCTGTCAAAGAGGAACTTGTGAATGCCACAGGCCAGGCTTTGCCAACCATTCCCAGACTGGCTAGAACTCTCTTAATGACAACAAGGAAAGGCACTTCACCTTGTCAGAAGAAAAAGTTGTGCATATTAGATGGAGAGAAGGGGGAAGAGAACTCTGTGTAGATTAAATATCTCAAAGCATTGGGAGGAGGGGCATTTGAGGCACATAAATACAAATAAATTTTGAGAGACTGTTATATAGTAAAAATGATATGAACACACACCTAAGATGACTAAACACACATTCTTAGCCTTCCCCTCCCAAGGCAAAGAGGCTGTCACAGTCTTTACCATATTTTCATAGACTCTGTTTCAATTTCAAACTAAAACTTACATGCTATTAAACGTGTTACTTTCACAAACAAAGCTTAACTGTGTACGTGTCTTCTGAATGACCAAGTGCCATACTTTTAGTCCCACTTAGAGTAGCTTAGATCAGCTTATCTACAGCCAGGAAGCTGTTCCATTTACACAACTTATCTTAATTTTAACTCACTAAGTGAACATTAGAGAATTGGATAAAATATGTAAATGGTACCATTTAAATCCCTAAAGTAATGCAAACACAAACATAATAGCTGAGGTATTGAAAAGTGACATTTACTTACAGATAAATCCACTACTTTGTTAGTTTTTTGAAGTGGTAATCTACAGAACAATCATAAGAGATCTGACAATTATTCCCTTGGAAAACACATTTTTTTAATTTTCTTTTACTTTATAAAGTTTTTCTTTTGATAACTTTAGAAAACCACTAAGAGGAGCATTTGCAACCAGTTAAGAATCACTCTGAAGGGCTTTTATTCCTTGAGGCCTCAATACATTGCTCTTACTTCCACGTGCATGTAATTTTAAACATATTTATATCTTGAAGTAAGTGCAAGTAAAGCACCTGTTTAAATGCTATTCTGTCCAGAGGATTTCTTCAACATGTGCTTAAATTTCTTCCTGAAGTAAGGCCACACAGCAAGATGTGTGCTGTCCATGATTTTTCTTCCCCTCTCCTTAGCTCCTGGTCTTGGAATGTCTTATCCAGAACCAGGTGAAATCTAAATTTTTTAAAAATGTTAATTTGCTTGTAAAGGCAAACTTCTTGTAGATACAATTAATTTATGAGCTTTTGTGGTTTATTTCAGGCAATATTTTATGTTCCAATGCCTCTCTGAATGTCAAAGCATTCAAAGGTTAACCATACTGTTTTGAGTTGGACAGTTACATAGCCAACACAGTAAAAGTTAAAAAACCAATAATAAAGTCTTCCAGCTTACTTCCCGACAACAGAAATCACTTGAGGTTCTGTACAGTGATGGTGTCCATTTGTGGACATGTATACAAAGTTTCACCCAGGCAGCATTATGCCTGGAGAATTTGACCCTTTAAGTAATAAAAAGTTCTTCATCACTACTTATGAAATCAATGCTCAGTGTGAGCCTGAACAATTTTGAGGATAAATAGTCAAGTTTCTATTCATTTTGCTTCTAAATTATCCCAAGGATTGTCACCACAAAAGAGATTTGATTGAAATGAAAAGAGTGGTAGGACGTAGGGTGAGAACTAGAAGGGAATTCCCTCTAGAACGAGGGTTGGGTTTCCTTAATTTATTTATTTTTAATCCTGTGTTTTCTTTTTGTGGCCTTAGACCATTGATTTCAAACTTTTTCTCTACTGTGTAACAAAAAGATTTCAGGCCCAGTTCTGCAAATTCTTACTACTGAGGGAGCTCTTACAATTCCTGTTTTGTCAGTTCAAGCTTTCATTGACTTGGATGGAGCTACATAGAGTGCTAAGTAAAGTACAACTGTAAGTCCTTGCACGACTGGGTCCTACATTAATAAATCTGTTTTAAATCACAGAAACCTCTCCTGTAAACAAGACTTTGGAGGCTGAGCCCCACATATTTGCACCTGAAATAAAAAAAAAAATAACCAGCAGTATTTGGAAAACCATTTGGCAAAATTTCTATTAGGAGAGGTAAGCCTTGTTCTTACTGTGAAACTCAATTTTTCTACATGGTCTAATAATTTTGCTGGGCTGTTGGCAAAGCTTTTTAAGCTCTTTAAGATTCTCCCACCTCACCAGCATAATGCGATGTTTAGAGAGACCTTGACAAATGTAGACCCTTTAAAATATTTAACCTAATGTTGGCTCCAGGCAAGCCTTGTTAAATTACCACAAAAATGTTTAATGAGAAATTAAGTCAATTTGTGTTACAAAGCATTAATGAGAATATTCATATGCAAGGCTTTACAAATATGACCTGAATTTTGGTTCACTTTCCAGTTATTAGCATGCTTCCCAGGAAAGACTGAGTGCGCAGTTTCCTGCTAAAAAACTGAAAAGCGTTTAATGTATTATTCTTCCCTTGCATTCAACATCAAAAATTATCCAAGTCAAGTCCACATGTCAAAGGGCAGATAACTGGGGAATACTGAACAAATAATTTTGAATTCACCCTTCCAAGGAAGCTCATGTTTTCAAAGAGATTCATTTATTTCAAACGAAATTTTAATCTAACTCATAATACTTCCTTTTAATAGAAAAAGTTTCATTACTGATGGACTGCTGTGTTTAGTTTTCTCCCAGTTGCATCTAGGAAAGAAAGAAACCCTGTCTACCACCTGTTTGCAGTCAAATGCAAAACGACCAGCCAACTACCTTTGATCACAATGGAAATGGGAGAGGTTCCAGATGACCAAAGAGCCAAAAGACCAGTTAAACCACTAAGTCCAAACCATGGCCCTAACTTTTTTGCTGACGGTAGGAGCCTATATGCCATTGCCAAAACAGCCTAGACTTAAGAGCCTACAGCTCAGCTACTGGGTGGTAGGGGGCTGTGTCCCCAGCTGGCTGATGGGGCTGAGAAGCAGGCGCCTCCTCCTATGCAGGGTTTGCAGAGCTCCCTGAAGCCGTTCTGAGCTTAACTCCCTTCAGGGGCCCAATTCATTCCCAATACTCACAATACACCTACATGTGCTGATAATATCTAAGCTCAGCACGAAGCGCAGCAACCAGGCTATACTCCTTTGAAAACCTGGCTGGAGGAGGGATCTATTAATAGCACTGTCATTCTTTACTCAGAAAATGGTAGAGGTCAGGCTCTTTGCCAAGGAGACCGACATATCTTGTCTCCCAGAGGAGTGCTCCAGCTGTCTGTTACCAGGCTGCCACCAGGCAGAAAAGAAAATGAGATTCAGAGAGTGAATATGCAAGAAAAAACAAGTCCGTGGCTACAGCATTACCCAGAGAGATACAGAGATCCCAGTCCTGCCTTCTGCCCCAGGAATTGTTCACTGAGCCCTAAAGAATCATTAGACAAAATGCATGAGCAACACCGTGAACAAAAGAATTATTTTTTTTTTTCCTCATTTTCTTTATTGCTACTGACTTTTGCATTGGAGGGCCCAGCTCAAAATTCAGAGCTCTGCAAATCTGCACCGGAGGCTCAATAGGTATAATTTTCCCACACAAATAAACCCTTTGCAGCAACTCTCTTCCCGTGCCATCTCCCTCTCATTGTAAGTGTGCATTCACAACTGCACATTTTACAGTAGTCTTCAACTACAGCTAAAGCAACAGAGACCAATTCTTCCCGTGCATGTGTCTGCACATATCGAACTATTTGTGGTTCAGTTAGTGAAAAACTGTTAAGTACATGTCATTTGTTGCTTTGACCATGCCAAGAATAAAGTACTACATTTTTTCCCCTCTCTTAGAAAGCCGCTTTAAATTGCATAGGCACAAGCACAAGCTATTTAGCCATCCTGGTAATCTTAGTATGCCAGGTACATCAGACAAAATGCAGAACCATCCGCCTCTGCGGATTCAGATGTTTTTTTAAAATACACTCATCACTGTGCACAGCTACCTCTTCCAGCACGTCTCTGCCAAAGGAGTGCATGAAATGTAGTCAATGCAATAGTACCTATATTATTTTCCTTATTAAAATATTTTTGCTTAGAGACAAGGTGATAAAGTTAAACAGCCCTCTGCAATTTGCTAGATAACAGAAAAGATTATTTAATCTTCACAGATCCCTTTGTGGAGAGCTTGATGATTCTTTTGCCTTTATATATCACTTTGTACACATGCATGTCAAAGGGCTTTGTTAGTATCCACAGACCACACAGCAGTTTCACCAAACCATGCAATACCTTTTCCTCACTGGGCTGCATAGTTCTATAGACAAGCAGAAACCAAGGCATCAGAAGACTTTCACCTGGGTATATCAGAAATACAAATTTTTGTGAGACCAGAATAATGCTTGAGATCCTAAGTTCCAAAGTCAGTGAAGAGTTGGTAAGTGTTACAACCTTCAGATTATAAATCAACGTCAACAAAATCTATTTCAAATGCATCTCTGAAACAAAGTGAATACACGTAATTAATGAAAAGCAGAAATATAGAAAAGACATTGCTTAAATATTGCAGGAAACTTGATGAAGATCAACATATCTGCTTAAATATTGAGTAGCATTATATATTCCTCCAAGTTGCATATGCACAATTTAAAGAGTTAGACTCCTGACATTATTCCAAGCTGAGTAATTCACTTACCTCTCCTGAGTTCACATTTCTTAGAAAATACTGTCTGCAGTTCCGGGAAAAGACTATTTATAAAATACAGCCAAGGCATTGAGATGTCTAAGCAAAGCTGGGATGACTTAAATTAAGATTATACAGCATCTTCCACACTGAAGAATTTTTATACACTCTCCAGCCCATGTCAAAAACCCTTCAAATACCAGCAGAGTTAAATCCCCTCTGATGTAGAGTACAATCCCTATTTATCAGTCCAAATCAATGTTACCTAATAGTTATACAAGTGAGAATGTATATCAAATTTAATTAAGCATATTTACTTTTCTTGAAGCAGCACCCTTAAATAACGATGATCTCATTTTTTTCTCATTTGTAAAGAACGCATAGATACAATCTCCTAACACCAGTCAGAACACGGTTCAATCCAGGTAAAAACTTAAGTGGGAAATGTCAGTAGCTGTGAAATCAGCAGCAACAGGAGCCCAGAGCTAAACAAACCAATATGATTTAAACATACAGCATTACATTATCCCAATGCAAATGTAATACTCGAGTAAGAAATGCTGTAGCTATGGCATTTAAATATATATTTAAACATATACGTAAGGAGGGGAAGGAAATGGGAAAACAAAAAAGGTGCACCCTTAAGGAAAAAGGAATGGTAAAAGCCTGTCAGGGGAAAAAAATGAGTTATGGTATCACAGAAGGGTAAGTAGAAAATGTACCATAAATCTTCTTATCCTCCTACAACACTTAGCTATATATCTGTCCAGTTGTCCAAAGGTAGTCTGTTTGTTAGATAGAGAGAACTAATATTGATTGATAAAAGAATTACTTCTCTGCACTGATCTTCATGAAAAGCTGCAAGAGAATGAATTAACAAAACTGGTTTTAACTAGGAAGTAGAAATGTAGGCCAGAAAAGGTAAAAGACAGGTAAAAGACCATTAAGACTATCAGCAGTATTCCAGTCAGTGTGCCTTCATGAAATTCTCTGGAAGGTATTCAAGGAAGCATCTAGTTTACATATTGGGTCACCAGTGATTGTTTTTCCTGTTTTCTGCTTCTTGAGATTTCAACAGACTGTAAAAAGCAAACAAACTCCTTTTCTTTCTTCAAAAGTGGGGGGAACCAAGCAGGAGCAAGAAAACCCCACCCAGCTTACGAACTGCCTAACAAATTCCTGGTGGTGCTTGGGAACAGACTATGAAGCAGCAGCTTGTGCTCACATCACCCTTAGTATTTGGGGCTGGCTAGCTAAGAAATAGCACATAGCTTCAAAGAGATAAATAGAAACAGCAACACCAAACTAGAATGTTTTCCCTGAAAAACTTCAACTAAACCCAAATCTGTCAGTTAAAATCTAAACATTAATATAAAGAACATCATGGTAGGACAGCTGTAATTTAGCTTTGAAACTGCTTGAATTATTCACCGAATACTGAATGAAGCATTTAAACTGCTTCAGAATTCAATAACTGATACCCCTCAGCAACAGGGTGTGAGTACCTCCCAGGGTTGTAAGCTCCACACCTGGGAGAGTATCAGACACCCACAAACCGTGGGTGACACTGGATGGAGGTGGAATGCTTGTCCTTGACTCCAGCCTCAACTGGGAGGCAGCAGGCAACCACTGCTCTTGGCTGTTGATTTTCCACAGTCTTGCAGAGATCGGTCCCTGCCTGGAAAACAGCTTCTCCCTGTCACAAATCACTGCTCTCACAGGTATCACTCGACTTGGGAGAGCTACGAGCAGAACAACATTGTCCAATGCTTTCTGCCTCCAAGCTGAGACAGACCCCTTCCTCCAGAAGCACTTTTCCCTCTCACAGATGGGTTACTTCAGAAGGATGGCATTTACACAGCTACTAAGCATTCACGAGGTCCTGACTGAGACCAAAAGCTGAGAGGCAAAGGGAAGGACCCTGAATTTCAGGTACACCCTCACCAGTGATTTGACTGTTTGCCCTGGAGTAGACTAGAAATGTTCAGCCAGGTTAAGGAGGAGTCTCCCATTCTCCCCAAGCTTTTACCTAAAACTCATGATTCTCAATTATGAGCTCACAGTGGCAGAGCATAGCCATATGGACAGAATTCATGCATACAAAAAGTCAAATATAATTGTCTGGGGTCAAGTGTGTTGATGATGTCCTGGAACATCTTCCATTTACGTTGCAAATGTTTTAACAGCAGCACTGCAGGTTGATAATGATGATCCATCTCTACAGTACTGTTTACTGATGTTCAGTGAGAATTAACTTGAAATTCAGTGGCCATAAAATGATACTTTCTCATTTTTACTTGCTCACCCATTTGACTGTTAGGGATGCTGGCCTTCTTCATTTGTGTTTCTCACCTTTTTCTATAAAATAAAGAGCCCACAGTCCCACAACAGCAGCCCACTCCATCCTCTCTTCATTACTATCTGTCCTAAAAGACAGTTCCTCTATGATTGCCTCAGTCTCCATTCTATCCTGTACACTTTAACACTGTTGAAAAGAAATTAAATACAGTAATGCGAAAGTTGAGAGTCGATTCACTAAGCGTAGAGACAGTAACAGGCTGAAACTGCTGACTGAAAAGCATGAACAATGATTGATGGCTACGAACACTTCACCAGATACACAAATTGTTAGTTCAGATTGCTAGGTTATTCCTAAAACAAAGAGAGAAATGCAAGTGTTCTGTTGATGCATATGCACCAAAATACTACCAAAGTGAGCACTGGATTTCTTGGACAGTGACAACTAAGATCAGTTTATTTGGTCCTAAGAGAAAAGGCCAGACCACATTTTCTTTTATTGCCAGCAAGATTTTCTTCACCAGTTTCAGATAGATAGGGATCTGGGTTCTGTGCTTGTTTTCAATGCCAAGTACGTTTTGCACCAAGCCTCCTCTGCTCTACCCCTAAAATTAGCCAAATCAAAACCTTTTCAAAATTTGAGGACAGAATAATGAGAAAGATTTCTTGACCTTTCCATAGTTACAGAGATGATGCTACTCACTATTATTTTAGGAGAAAAAAAGTATTGAATAATTCTGTGTTTATATTTCTTTTTCTGCATGTATTCACACAAATGCTTCAGATGGCTGCCTGGATGTTTTGTGGCTTTTGTGGATGCAGGGGTGTGGTTCATTAAGCAGAGCATACATTTAGCAGAGCAGCAAAACAAAAATAAATTCTTTCAGCACTAACTTAGTCTGGAGATTGGATTTAGCAGAGTGAACCTGACAGATATTTTTTCCAATTTGAATGCTATTTCAGTTTGTTCAATTTCCGGAGTATACATATTAAGGGATTTCCATTTTAATGGTAAAACCAATGTTTCCTACATTAAAAATTCTTTATTATAAAAACCTGATACCACATGCAGGACACGATGATTTTCTTGTCTTATATGCTGGGCAGAATAGCCATACATAATTATGACCTGGCTGTCCAGTTTTAATCTGCTAAGCATTTCTGTATGAGAACTCTTACTATGCTTCCATGATCTATTGATATTTTTACCTGCATATTGATTGAGAAGTAATTATCTCCATAAGGTGGAGAAACCATCAAGAAAATATAGTGCAAACTAAACTGCAGTCCTTAACATCAAGCCTGACAGTTAAATCCTGTTCTGAACACACACACAGTACTAACTTGGCAGCTAAGCTGTGTCGTGTCATTGTTAAGCTCAAATTTTATTTAAAGAACAAACACACAGACACTGTTCTTAGTATCTCAGACTCTTTTCTGTGCCTTTGTGGGATAAACCAGGCTTATGACACTGAGGTAGTCCCTCTTGGACAGCTGCTGTTCTCTTGCTCCCTCACCACCTCTCCTCTGAGCTGGAAAGCACAAGCTGCTGGGGCGGCTCCTGAGATCCCTATAGGTAATGGCTTCTCTGCTCCTGCCTGGCATGATGAGAAAGCAGTAAGGTTGGAAGTCAAAGGATCCGATTACAGGCTCATTTAAGGGAGCTCCAACATCCCTTTAAAGCTATAGGGGACAGCATAAAGCCAACTGTAACAGTCCATGTTAAAACCTTTAAAGCATCCACTGCTGGCAAAAGGTTGAGGACTTTAGGCAGGGCTACTGCCATTCAGAACAGGAGGGGACTTTTAGCTCCTAATGTAACAAGAACAAAGAGCGGACAAAAGTGAATGCAGGCAAAATTTAAATTGTAAATTGAGTTTTAGACCTAATTTTAGTTCTGAAATACACATTTCTTAACAATGATAACCCTTTGATCAACAGGCTTTTTGCACAGGATAGGTACTTTCTTTGCTAGCTGTATCTGAGCAAGAAAACCTGGCCCTAGTTATCATACAACATTTTTCTAACCTTGTTAAGAGTTCAATATTAAATATCAGTACATCCTGTGAAGGAAGCCAAACTGTGATTCCTATGGCTCTTGTTTTGCTGAGTAGGCAAAGTTTAAATCAATAGCAAGGGCATTCTTCTCCATCTTCCTCCTTCAGCCACCTTTGCTATGCTTTTTTACTTTCTAAAGGAGAACAGCAATACAAAAAACCACCATGGTGTTCCATTCTAACTCAGTATTTTTGAAAGTTAAAATTATCAAGAAAATGTGTTTATGATCAATCTTTGGTTTTTGTGAAGAAAACATGTATCAAATACTTTCTGTATGCTTCAAAGACAAAGGACTGAGTCTACTATTCAAGAAAGAGAGAAGGAAAACAAAAGTACCTGGTGCTTGACAAACTCTATGCAGACCATTGGTTGCCAGTATATCCAGCATCCCTGGCTCACCATTCACCATATCTCATGCTTTGCAGGAAACCAGTAAGCCCTGGGCAGGGTTTTACAATGCTATCCTGGTTCCATTTCTGAGGAACACTTAATAGCTTACTGCCAGGTAACACTGTACTGGGCTTATTACAGCACTAATGAGCACAGCAAGGCCTGCACCCCCCCCAGGTACCATTCAGCTAAATCCATGTGCATTCTTGCATGCATGTGTGAGACAGAAAAGGGCCAAGAAGAAAGAAGAGAATGTTTTACTGACAGCACTTGGCCAGTCCAAAGGTAGGCATGAATCAATATCTCTCATTTATGTTTCCTGCTGGCAAGAGTTGATCAAGTATGCAAAATATTCAAGTTGTCAAACATGACCAAGAGCTCTACTACAATAAGAAAATAATTGCTTGACATGTTCACCTTCAAATTCTAGGCTTTCTTAAGTTATCATGATCCCGACATTAACAACAGATAAAACATAACTAAACAAACTCACAAAACCATTTTACATAGACTCAAAGTTTTAACCGCTACTACACTGCATTGGGTTCAGCTTCATCTAATAGCTAAGTGATTGAACACACATGCTTCAAAGCAAACACAGATAAGGATCTAGCTAACTGTGCTGGCACCATTTGCAAGCACCCTACTTCTTGTTTTCATCAGCAGGTTTGCAGAAGTGGAGAAAAGATCACAAAAAGAAGTCTGCATGGAAATGAACTGCAGAAGGGAAAAAAACCACCACACTTTTTGTTCCTTTTCAGCATCTTTTTCTTCCTATGCAACTAAAATACAAGACTCAATTTATGAAAATTAAAGCAGAGCTGAAGAAGGAATGAGAGACAGAAATTAAGTGTATCTTAGAAATTTGCCATTTGACTCATAATGATGGAAATGGTTTTACTACCTAGACGGTAATTATGTTTTCAAATTATATCATAATTATTCAAGTGCAAGTGACCTTGCCATGTATAAGTCTTAAGAACTGCTTGTACGCTAGGAAGAACAGATTTCAGACTGTTTGCAAGCTGAAAGTTGATTACGCTGAACATTGCATACTGAGGAATAATTTGGTCTGACTCAGTGAGAATGAGCTGACTGGAAGCAAGGTGAGATGCTAATTAAAATCTGTGCAGCACCTGGAAATTATAAAGTAATTTAAGAATAAAGTGTAATTATTACCAATGTACAAATATGTATCTCTTCATGGGTGAAAGAACACAGCTAGTAGTCCTTTATTCTCTAGACCCTTCAGCTTACATATTAATTCTTTACTGATGTGTCTGATGCTAAAGATTATTTTTAGTAAGTTTCTCATTACTTGTCTAAAAAGATTATTATTTACTTCTGCGTATGTGGGAAGGGAGAGTTGCTTTCATCACGTTGCATTCACTCTTAAAATGCATAGGAAAATACCTTTAAAATATGCAATGTGATCTAATAGGGTTCAGCTGGTTCACATTCTCTCAATAAGGTCCAGTGAAGCTTCCCATACATTGTCTGCATGAAACAGATATATGGAAAGCCATATTAAGTCAGATAAAAGGTAAACAAAAGAAGATTTGTCATAACTGTAATGGTTAAAAATGCAGATTCCTTTCTTTCTACTTACCTCACTTGGACAAGAAAGTTACATTGAATGTCATCTTAACATGCCGTTTCTTTTCTGTGTGTCATGTGTGATCCAGGATAGTATATCTATTCAAAACAATACTCAAAAGATTTCTGTTTGTTCCACAGTTATTTTCAGGCACTGGTAAGTGTTCTGTATTTTATTTGAAATAGTCAGTGCTTGTCAAGCCACATTCTCGCTTGTTCTATAAAAATGCTTACCCTATCCGAATCACTACAGTGTCTGAATGCATTCTGGTACTGTATTAAAAGAAAACCAAAAAACCTAACCCCACCGTACTCTGTGGTTTATTCACTCACCACAGAGGGAAAAACACATGCAATATAGCATAGCAGTTTGGCGTGGAAGGAGACTGTGCATACATTTTTCAAAGTGCACTTGGAAGGAAGCAAGCAAGGTTTGAGAACACTGCTCTGCCTATAGACTAAAAGGTGATACCATGGTGCGTAGTTTGGGTAGGTGCTCACTACAAAACCATGGGCTATATTACCAGACAGAATAAACTGAAAAGATCATCTTTAACCTGCAGGTAGAAGGCCTCATTACCTTTGAAGGTTAGCGTTACTGACCCTGGTCTGCCTTCTAGATCTTGACAAAGAAATCTTTTGGGTCTCAGCTCCACAGAGCCCAAGCCTTGAACTTGGTTAGTACTTAGTAGAGCAAGAGTATAGAGAATGCAGATTAGCTTTCATGCGTTAGTAGTAGCTCACAGTAGTGAAAAAATGCACTAGAGTATTCAGTGCCAACTGGACGGTTCGATGTACATCTTCATGTTGTGGCACTATCTAGGAATAACAGAAGTTTCTCAGCAATGAAAGTTATAAAAGACAGAACACCCTCTGAACATAACAATACCGTTTCAAGGGCACACTGCATTGTGCTGCTGAAGACAGCTAAGCTAGAGACTATCTGCACAGTATAAAAAGCAATCAGTAAAAGAACCCTATACAAAAATCAAGCAGTGTTGCCCTAGAATCCAGTTCTAAATCCTGTCCTGTCCTCCCCTGACACTTGAGTTGTATGAGCTAGTACTTGACTGTACCAAAGGAAGAAATTGCTTATTATATTACCCATTATACTTCAGTAACCGTGTATGAAAATAGGGATGCCATCTATAGATATGAAACATTGCATAGTGACAGCCTACAAACATATTATGCCAGCAGGGGGAAAAAAAAAACAAACACAAAACCAAACCATGACAAGAAGGTTGTAAACAACCTAAATCAATCCATTGCAGGGATAACAAGAACCATCCTCAAAGTCACCTTTCCAGAGGTGAAGCCAATTGTTCATAATTTGTAACTGGATCTAAAACACGTACCCTGGAGGCGGGAAGAAGAGGAAGAGAAATACATGAAACGCCACAAAATGAGCAGATCTTGCCCCCACTATCCCACCCAAACAAGCCACTGCACTGAGTAACAGTGAACAACCTGCGCAAACCATATGGAGCCTAGTTTACATTTACAGTGTTTCCATATGCGTTGGATGTATATACATTGCTCAACACAGATATTTTTAGAGAAACCTTGAAATGTTCATCAGGACACAGGAACACTTCTCACAGAACATCATGGAAATGCAGGGTCGTAACAAACGCTTCCAGAATAGCCAACAATGCCACGTACACTGTCCATCAGTGCTATGTCGGTTCCAGCTATCTACATGGGAGATAACGAGATGGACGTCTGGAGAGGAAGAAAACAGAATGCGGAGAATGCAGAGTAGGGCTGATTGACAGGGAGCAGACACTGTAATTAGCTAGAATTACTGGTCATTGTTGCTGCTGTTGATTCTATCATCAGCAGCAAGAACTATTTTGATACAGTGGCTAGATAAGGGCACCACAGCACTAAACAGAATAGCTGAAGGGGCAAAATCAAAAGTTAAGAGCGGTAGAAACTATAAAGGCTAGAAAAAACCCAGCTGACTGCAAATAAGAAAAAGAGAAAAGCAGAGGTAACAGGAATAGATGTTTTAAAAGAGACAAATAAATTTACCCATCACCCTCAAAATTCCAAACCCTTAAATGCACTGAATAGAACAGGTTATGTTAAAGAATTAAAACTGATTTAAAAGGCAGAGAGAGAGCAGCTACCAGAAGAACACAAGCTACAGAAACAAAGAGAGATCGCACCACAACAGAAAAGTCAGCTCAGGTACCATGGTACAAAATTGTAATTTTTAGCAATTTTCCATAATTTTTATAAGCAGTTTTCATTTTTTAGGCAAAAAGCCTCAAAAGCTGTGAAAAATCTCAGGCAAAATTTGGGATTGACAGCACAGAGATATAAGTTGATAATGTTTGGCTGTCTAGAATTCTGCATCATGCAAAGACAGCGTAATGCTATTTTTTTTTTCCACAATCAAAACCTATTGCATTGCATTTTCTACAATTCTATTCATTAGATGTACATACAATAAGATGTTAGAAAATTCTGGTGTTGTACCAGAAAAATATGATTGGGACAAAATTTTATGTAATTAGTAAGCATCTAAGTGAAAATAGCCTACCTATTTCAATGTTAAGAATTTCAGATATTTGTTTTATGTACATCAAAAAGTAGGATATTGAACCTACAATTCCTAAACCCAAGGTAAGGTACTTAATACGTATCTCCATTTACAGTATACACACAGGTTTTTGGACAAGTCTAAGAAAGGGAAGGATAATCCAACCATATCCTGAGCTGCATCAAAAGAAGCGTGGCCAGCAGGTCGAGGGGGGTGATTCTGCCCCTCTACTCCGCTCTCATGAGACCCCACCTGGAGTACTGCATCCAGCTCTGGAGCCCCCAGGATAAGAAGGACATGGACCTGTTGGAGTGGGTCCAGAGGAGGGCCACGAAGATGATCAGAGGGCTGGAACACCTCTGCTGTGAGGACAGGCTGAGAGAGCTGGGGTTGTTCAGCCTGGAGAAGAGAAGGCTCCGGGGACACCTTATAGCAGCCCTCCAGTATCTGAAAGGGGCCTACAAGAAAGCTGGAGAGGGACATTTTACAAGGGCACGTAGTGATCGGACAAGGGGTAATGGCTTTAAACTGGAAGAGGGGGGATTTAGATTAGACATTAGGAAGAAATTTTTCACTCTGAGGGTAGTGAGGTACTGGAACAGGTTGCCCAGGGAAGCTGTGGAGGCCCCATCCCTAGAAGTGTTCAAGGCCAGGTTGGATGGGACTTTGAGCAATCTGGTCTAGTGGGAGGTGTCCGTGCCCACGGCAAGGGGCTTGGAACTAGATGATCTTTAAGGTCCCTTCTAACCTAAACCATTCTATGATTATAGCAAAACTTATACCAAATTTACATACGTGCTTCACAACACAGTCACATTTAAAACGTCTTTCACCTTAAAGATAGATATCTTTCACCACAGTCTTTGATATATACCATAAAAGCTTCAAGTGCCAAGCCAGAGAAATCTGAGCTTGAATTCAGTGTAATTATTTAGAGAGCTGGCAAAGATCACGTTACCGATTTCTTCACCTTTTCTCACTGTGTTAGCTGCATTGTCGTGATTGAACTGCCCTTTTTGTGCAAGTTGCTGGGCAAACAAGGAGAGGGTGCACAGATGACCAAAGGAAAATTGGTCATTGGAGGACTTTCCAGGTAGCTTAAGACAAACAGCCGTAAAGGAACTGAAAGACAATGAAAGTTTCGCTCTCAGCTTCAGTTATGTATCATAGCCAAAGTGCCTGGTATGAACACTGAGTTAAAGTAACACAGGCAAATGCAGTAATCTGCTTAGAAGCTACCTTCTTTAGGATACAATGAGAGGTTTTAAATGACCAATGTTACAAGTAATTAACGGATTGAGATCCTAATACTAAAAATAACCAAGTAATACAAGACCTGGCTGTAGAAAATTTCCTAAATCAACTTATGAATCCTATACAATCCTCTTGGAGCATCCACAGTAGCTGGGAATGTAGGGACAAGGACACTCCATCAGCCTTGCATGTTTCTCTGTCCAGAAGATATTTACACAGGCCAGTGCACTGGCCTCATCATACAGGAATTCTGGCTCAAAACAATGTTTACGGAGAAGATGCGCAAGATGGCCTAAGGAACCATCATAATATATAGGATGAACTAAGCACCAGGAGGATGGATGAACAGAATTTTTTTAACAGCCAGACTGCTGAAAAAATGGACACCAGAGCCAAGTGTTCCTGACACAAAACTGTCCCGTGGCATCTATATGAGACATGGATTCACAGCCAAAGACCTGTTTTAGATTCAGATGCAAAGTCATGGCCTTCAGTGTGTGTGCTGTGTTAGAAAAAACATCTGTAAGTAACTAAGTAAAGCAGATATCACATCTATAGCCAACATACTACAGAGTACTTTTACCTTCATACACAGACTCCTATTACTACAGTCTTCAGCAGGCCCATCAGTTCGAATAACATGTAAATAATGCATCCAGGAACACAGACAGCTAGGACTCAGCACACAGTGCTTATCTACTGTTTTTATAAGATAAAAGCAACATATTTTTTCTACTAATATAGCGCTTTATTGGCCAGCCTGTATGATTTACAAGGACTGCAGAATCCAGACGTTAGCAAAATACCGACAGTGCAATATATGAACACCATTCTTAGGAAGTGGGGGTTTTCTCTTTAAGGACCAGGAAAATAGATGGTCCTGCTATAACAGCAAATGGCACAAAGATGCTGGACGTCAGCTGAGGAATAATACTATTACCTAAAATGATCAATAGGAATCTATCTCAGAGCAGTTCTTGAGTAACGTGGAAAGAGACTTTCTGGAGACCTTTTCCAAGCAAGGGCGGCTTTCCTTTCCCAGATCAGAAAGGCAGGATTGAAAAAATCATTCATTTCTGCCATTATTTAAATAATTGAGAGTCTGTTAACTAAAGTGGTTGTGGCAGTCTCCTGCCAGGGCTGAAAGACAGGGTGATAAGCCTAACATAGCTAATTACAGCAGCAACCATCCTAAATCCTCTCAGAATCTGTTTCATAGAAATACCACTTTTCTGTGAAATAATTACCTCTTACATGCCCAATCCTATTCCTGACATGCATATTTTAATGCTCTGACATTTTAATGCCATCTGCCGCCAAGAAGCCCAGCCTGCCGTGCTGTCAGAACTCAATCCACACACCGCCTTCCTACTCCCCATCGTTTCACTCTTCCCATGAATACAGAGCAATTGCTTCTCCAGTGCCCAGTGTTATGATTTACCCTTTGGCAGCGTGTGTAGGAGACACTACCAAAAGCAAACGATAGCAATTTTCAGCCTATTTGTACATTTTGTGGCTACGGTTTCTGTAAAGTGAAATGGAATCAAAGCCCATTGCTCTTGGAAGTACCAACTGCCTTTAGATCATGTCTTCTAAGGTATTTGTGTATGCAATAGAAATAATAAACAGTCCCGTTTCCTTGTCTTCAATCCATGGCAACAGAAGAAAAAACCTCCTCTAGTGTCATTTACCTCCAGTCAGTGAGGGGGCAGGTACGATGAAATTATAAAGTGCATTCAGTCAGGTGGGATTAGTTGAGGCTCTTATGTTCACTTTCCAGTATCTTAAACATTGGCAACATTACCTTGCATACAAAAAAGCAAAGAGAAACAAGCACATACACCACTGAGAGACAAAGTTTTGTCTCAGACAACTTGCACAGTAGGAACAGATTTTCTTTCCCCCCCCTTTTAATTTGAGAAGTCTAAACAGTGAGGCTTTACATTTCAGATTAAATCAATAAAGCACTAACAGTATTTAGGAAAGAGTTACAGTCACTAAATAGTATTTTCCCCCTATGTTCAGGCATTTCAGCAGAGCTGGAACTGCACACTGTACACTAAGCATGTACAGGTAAACGTGCAGAAACAAGGAGAAACAATACTTGTGTCCCTATGTGTGGTAGATAGTGATTTTAAAAACAATGGACTCAATCCTGATTCCAGTTATGTCAGTTTTGAGATAGGAGTGCACCTACAAAGATGAAAGACTACAATAATCATTAAACGTGAAGTTATTGAAAATACAGGAGCATTTTCCAACACAACTATATGGCCAGTACTACATATAAGACAACAAGTAAAACTGTGCTACTGTCCTCTGTCCATGCTCCCTTACTGTTCTCCCATTTTCTAAGTCTATTGATTGACAACACGTATTGTCTATTACTATCAGGACTCGAAGATCAGTGACACTGCTGTGTCAGTGCTCCCTTCCTTGCAGGCTGCCACTAATAACTTTTCTGACCTCCAATTTCTCACAAAGTTGGCAGAACTGTGCACTGCACAACTGGTTGCCAGGTGCTCATATATATTTCATTGATACCTTTTTGTTTAGTAGCAACAACTCAAAAAAGCACAGATGGAATGATATTAAACCCAGATTAAAGTAATATAGACAGATCGCAAACTATTTTATTACATATAAAAGAATGCAAATAAACCATCTCTCTTTAGAGCTTCCTTTTGTTTCTTTGTATTAAAAAAAAGTGTTCATTAGTTAGACATCTTTCCAAAAAAATTACACTGCTCTGATAATTACAACCAAGATAAACCAACAAAACAGAGGATGTTCATCATTCAATGTGTATCCAAATGGAGTCATTTGTGATCTTCCTTCACTACCATAATTTCCTAAGGGCTAGTACTAAGTTGATTACACAGAAAAAGAACCCCATACCCCTTTAATGTTGATCATAAATTAAAACCAAACCAAAATGTAGTAAAAACAGACATAACCAACAAAGGATATTGGCTTAAAACATTCTAATTTGTTTCAGGACTACTGAAGTACATCTCTGTATACTTTAAAATACATTTTGTTCAAAAGACAACAATAACAACATGGGACAGTCTTATGGGGCAAGTTCTCAAGCCTGCTCTGGGGACTCAGGATGCTTGGGTGGCTGTCTGAAACACCTCTGCAGCATCAGGGCAGCATCAGGACCTAAAGTCACATAGTTCTTCAGACAGAAACAAAATTTTTATTTCTATAAAGCATATGGAAACAGAACAGCATGGGGAACAAACAGGAGGAGCTAGAAGTCTGTATGCAGTTACATGACTGGAGTGCTGTGATGGATGGATACAGGCTCTTCAGGAAGGACAGGATGGGAAGGACAGGAGGAGGAATTCGACAATATGAGAGAGAGCAGCTGGAGTGCACAGAGCTCTGCCTGATGATGGGTGTCACCGTACTGGGTATCTGCTGTAGACCTGATCATGAAGAAGGAAATGAGGTCATCTTCAAACAACCAGAATAAGTTCACAGACCTTGGTCCTCATGGAGGACTTTAACCACCCCAATATCTGCTAGAAGGACTACACAGCAGCCCTCCAGTAATCTAGCAGACTTCGAGTGCATTGATGACAACTTCCGAACACAGACGATCAAGGAACCAACAAGGAAATGTGCTTCGCTGGACCTCACACTTGCAAACAATGAAGAACTGGCCAGGGATGAGAATGTCAGAGGCAGCCTTCACTGCAGTAACCATGAGATGATGGGCTTCAGGATCCTGAGAGGAGGAAGCAGGGCAGAAAGCAGGATCGTAGCCTTGGATTTCAGGATAGCAGACACCATCCTCTTCAGAGATCTATTTAAAAGAACCCCATGGGATATGGCATTGGGGAGAAGAGGGGTCCAGGAAAGCCAGTTGATATTTAGGGATCACCTCCTCCAAGCTCAAGAAAGGTCCATCCTGACAAATACGAAATCAAGCAAAGGCAGCAAGAGGCCTGCATGGATGAGCAAGGAGGTCCTAACTGAACTTGGACATCAAAAGCAAGCATACAAGATGTAGAAGTACTAATTCCACTTTTAGTTTTCTGAGGCCTTATGAGTCTGAACTATGGGACATTTTGATTGCTGGTTTATTTTTAAATGATCTTTCTGACAAAACTAGGACCTACTGCATGCACCTCTGAGCAGACTTTTGCATCATTAGATCTTGGGGGCAGCATCAGGACCTAAAGTCACATAGTTCTTCAGACAGAAACAAAATTTTTATTTCTATAAAGCATATGGAAACAGAACAAAACGTCTGTTGATCTCAACACAAGCACAAGGATCTTTTTGAAGAAAATTGTATGTATTTTCAAGGTCTGAAGCTGTATGTTATGAGGACACAAACAATAAAGCACAAAATGCTGACCCAATACCATGGCATTAATAACTTCATTGCTTAATAAGGAGGAGCAAAAAAAATCGTTTTCCTCCTGTGGAAAGCAGTCTAACATTTATTCACACATACACACAGTTATTCATGTTACTACACTTTAAAAAAGTTCTCTTCTTACTATAGGCTGGCATAAAACGTCAAGTCAGCAATTCTGTGGAATGATGATGTAAATATTTAACATCTACAAAACAAGTCATAACAATGTTTCCTACGTACTGCCCTCAAGAGATTTCTGCAGGATACATGAGAGGAGCTGGCATGCTGTAACTGCTCTGCACAGGTTCTGGAGGGTCTATGCTACTCCAGTGAAATGATAATCACCCAGTCAAGATGTATGCCGCCTCCAAGGCACTGATCATAATCAGCACAGAGATATGTCGGCTTTCTGTGATTAAATGATTTGTCAGTCTGATCCTAAAAACGATTTGTGCATCTACAGCTCTAGCAAAAGCATGTAACTGCAATACATTTGCTTCCACAGCTGAAACATCTTAATGAAAGCAGTCATTATTTTTCTAATTTACTTCTGAACTCTTCAGAGACAGCATCAGCTGAAGCAAGACAGTTCTGCTTGAATATTGCTTTCTGAACCTTTTGTTATAAGCCATGCTTAAGGTGAAAGAAATTTGAGAAAAATAATTTCAGGTTTTCCCAGTTGATTTGGTCTGTGCACTTGACAGCACTTCATAAAACCTTGTGTCACTGCTCCTTGTTTGAGGTGGATCAAGTTTTCATCTTTCCTCAGTTCAACAGAAGAGGAAAAAAAACATTTAAATCAGCAATGTGAGGCACAAAAATAATTTGGAGAGGAACCAAGGGCACGTACGGTACTAGACACTTTTGAGCACTATGCCTCCGACCTGCACACTGCATACCCTTCTCTAAGCACTGTCCAAAAAGCAACAAAGGTTAATGTTCTGTAATACAGATATTTGCCTCCTAGCACCAAAATATCTTTTAACTTAGTAACATTGAGCAAATAAGACCATGTCTACTTTGAGCAACCTATGTATCACTGTACCACATCTGTAGTTTTGTTCGCACATGCCTCAACTCTTCTTCACAGATTGTGCCCAGAAATTCAACCACAGACGATTCAACCACAACTTTTCACTTAGTTATAGCTATACGAATATTGCCACTATTAATTTTTGAGAATCAAAAACCAGAAGAACAAGCTTGATATCACATCTACAGGGGGAGTACAAATAACAGAAGACTGGCCTGCAGGAGCAATTTCTGCCTGGTGTATTCAATCCTTTGTCCCTGTTAAGGCTATTTTTTTATACAGAAGTGAAATACTGATGGCTTCTATACAATTTCTTTACTTAAGTCAGGGCTTAATTCCTAACTGCTGTAACAACTCCTGTAGGCAACTGGAAACCTGCATAAGACAGAATGCCCTGCAGTACTACAAACCAAAACCTGAGGCAAAACCACAAATAAGAAATTGCAAAATTATTCATTATAACTTTTGCTCCTCAACCACTGCTCTTGAGTCATGCAAAGCTCTGATCAGACAGTTCAAGACATCAACAAATCTTCAGTTCCAGAATCAGGAATCAGAGAAGACAGGAAAAATGTTGCAAAGGTGGGTATCTCAAAGAAAGAACTGTTGCCCATAAAAGCAAGGATGAAATTTCCAAGAAACGTGATGGAAATCCTGGCAACCGAGATTCTTAAAACCAGACTGAATGCGGTACAATCAGTACTGTAATAAACAACAGAGTAATGCTCTAGACCACAGGAGGACCTTTAGGAAGTTATTCTCCAACTTCAAATTATGGAATTCAAAGGACAATAAAAGCATTCAAGTAATAGATGTCTCATTGTATCTAAACACTGAAACTAAGTTAATCCAAGAAATAAAATTTGGTTTTACATTACTGAAATCAGTTGTTCATTTGATAAAAATTAAAGACCACTAACCCTTTCTGCTGAGTTTAAGCTTAATTAGTCATGCCAATATACAGAGAATCATCTTGAAATAACACTCTAGAATTAAAATATGAATCTGAAGCACTGTCATCAAGTTTTAATGTACTTAGGTGTTTCTTAAAATTGTCTCAGATTATGTAAAAAATGTATTTTGTATTTACAATTGTCCTTTTGTAAGGAATTAATTAGAAAGGTAAGTTACACCTAATACTGGTTTTTCCTTCTTCCGGCACTTCTAATGCTGAAGCTAGTGATTTCTAAACATAAAACATTATTTCCTTTCATGTTCTTCTCTGTCAGTTCTGTAGATTCAGGGTTGATCAGCTCTGCAAAACTTGTCTGTATGTTGGTAATAGGTTATATGATCCAAAAGGTAAGCAACGCTCCCCCATTTATAAAACTGTTAAGTGCCTGCAAGTGCCAAGAGAGCGCGGCTCCTCCTCTCAGAGTTCAAAAAGAACAAAGTGCTTCAGGTAGGCCCCTTTTCGGAGGACATTTCAGCTACATGGTGGTAATTCTGATCTAAACCCATAAAGTCCAAAAGCCAGTGCATGCTACAAACCATCACACCTGAAGGTGACACTCCTGACTTAGAGAAGTTCACGAACCACAAATTTGCTGAAGACAGCTTACCCACAAGGCTTGACCTGGCTGTGCACGTGTCCTCGTGAGGTGCCCACTGCTGACTGCTAGCAAAGACAGAGTGCTTGGCCAGGGTGAGCTGTGCTCTGACCCCCTGCAGTTGCCCTTATACTTGTAGTTGACTTTTGTTCAAACCTACCAGGTTCCCCAAAGGAAGATCTCCCAAAATCTGAGGAACTAAATAAACAAGACTGCAGGTGACCTTCATTTCTTCAAAGTGGAGGCACTGTCTCCACTTTAAGAATCTCCCCCACCACCCCCCAAAAGGTACAACTATTTTGTTTAATGATGCTTTGATCTTATGCAAGTCAGCACTCATATACTTGAAATAGCAATAAAAAACTCAAATAATTGCTTGTCTGTTTTCCTCATGCAGTATTTCACCATGAAAAAAAGCCACTGCAAATTTGAAGATCTCGTTCTTCAGAAAAGCAGAAATGTGTTTCGTCCAGTCACGGCTTGCTACTAGCATTACATACAGTTACTTGGTACCACTTACTTTATTCTTGCAGTGCTACCTCAAATAAAAAGTATGAATGCAAACTATCTCTTTACACCAATCATACAAATATTGGTGTATTGGTTGTGACTAGATAACCAACAACTTCAAAACAATTTTTATGGGTTATTATGTTGGTTCAGTTCAAATCAGAGCTAGGGAAATAAATCATAAATATCATCAAAAAACATTTCCACCAAGAGAGGGAGAGAAAGAAGATAAAGCAGGTTTCCATGGTTACTTTGTTAACCATCTCCATTTTGCTGTTTACATAGTTTTAAAACTACAAGACACTATAAACAAGAAGAAATGAAATATTTATTAAGATCTACATTACACAAAGCTCCCACCACATCATGTCTGTTTCAACAGCTGACAGTCTGATGAAGCTCTAAAAGACACACTGACATCTACTAGCTGCTGGCACTACCAAGTACATTATACAGGACAAACCCTTATTGAATATGCACAGAGGAAGCCCTTGACTCAAGTTCATTTACTAATATTTCATCTGTAATTTATTTTCAGTATAAGATGATCCCTTGCCTTGAGACCAATGATAAAATTGCAGGTGCCTCACTTCTAAGTAAAAGCTCTTACTTGGCTGTCAGCTAAAACTAACTGGCCACCAAAGGCTGCTCTCAAGCTCTATCCATTCCAACAGCTGCAGTTTTAATCATTTACTTCTAATGGAAAAGAAGTTCCTCTTATCTTGAGCCATCACCCTAAATGAAAGGTTAATTCTGTGTAACAGCACTTTTCAGCAAAAATGTCATCTAAATCAGGTTCATTTCTATTTTTATTTCCTAGAAACTTTTATTTTAGCTAGGCTTCTTATTCTTGGGGGGAGGAATGACAAGTAACTGCAATACCACTAGTACCGGGAAGACTCCAGACTCGCACTCAAAAGCTGAGAAGTTCCATACGGAGTCCCCAGCACAGGAAGACCTGGAGGTATGTTAGAGTCCTTGGTATTTGGATATCGACTTCATTCAGATAAGAGGCAGCACGTAGCCTTAGGTCCAGGATGCATAGTCATCATGCAGCAACAAAGCACAAATAAACCCAAGGTAGCTAACTCCAACACTGAGAGGAGTCCTGCACTACTGATTTCAGTACAAGGTGATAAGTAGAATCCTAGAATCATTTAGGCTGGAAAAGACCCTTAAGATCATCAAGTCCAACCATTAACCTAACACTACCAAGTCCACCACTAAACCATGTCCCTAAATGCCACGTCTACATGTCTTTTAAATACCTCCAGGGATGGTGAATCAAGTACTGTGGTACTTTCTATTTAAGTACCATACAGAGATCCTGGCAGACATTTTTCTAAGAAGCAGCATTTTTCCTGCTGTGTTCTAGCCAAAAAGTGTCCTGGAAACTGTTGTGCAACTTGAATGTGATCAGCCTGTCTACCATTATTCAGGCAAACTTCTGCATTTCACTGTTGCTCTGTGTTTGCTACAACTTCTATCACTGAACACATTTATTATTCTTTTAGACAACCTGTGAATCCTGCAGAGTTCGGTTAATCTCTCCTCCATGTGAGATCAACTCTACTTAGGTTACCTTTGAGCAAGATTTGCTCCTGAGCTATTGCTACGCTCTGAGAGCATTCAAATGAGAAAATTTACCTGAGCAACTCATGGCCTGTTTTGGCTCCCCTTTTCAATCCATGCAGAAAAGACATTTTTATAATTTTTTTTTTATATATTTGAGTTTGGCAGAACTCAAAGACAAAGACTACTGAAGTTTACGTTCTAATGTTAGCTCCCTATCACTGATCAAAAAATTAAGGTCAGTATTTAAAACTACTCTGCCTCACTAGCAAGTTGTAAATGTCTAATATTTAATATTTTTAGAGCAATAGTCTAATCCAGATTTGAAAAGCAATTCATTGTACCAAAATGATAGATACATGTTGAAATAATCTCTAAATCCACCAGAACTGTCTCTGAAAAGCTCTAGCACATGGAATGCCATTATCCTTATATCTAGAGAAGATAATGTTCATTATATAATATCAGTATTCACAAAAAAACAGCAGAGCGATACTTATACATCCTGATTCTTTTTATGATCAGTTGAGGTGGAATTCCACTTTATTTAATGCTTTTTAAGTTTGAGGTAGCATCACATAACTCAGGCAAGCAAACTGCATTTTGCTATTCACATAGAACAGAACACCAGAGGCTGGCTGGAAAGTAGAGCTACTTTTCAGGTGTCCAGCTATGTTGCTCGCAAGAAAATGCTAAATATTCTCCAGGAGAAAGCAAACAGGAACTGTGTGATGGCTGATAAATGTATTATCCTTTGGTTGCCATGACCTTAGCTCGTTCTTCAGCACTGCATGGAGGTACTGCAATTAAATTTTTGGGATATACCAGGAAGCCTACAGCATATTACTTTACTCTTATTTCAGACAGTAAGATCAATAGAAGTTTACAGGTTTTGACCCCTCAATTCCTTTAAAAATATGAGTTCTACCCAATTATTTATTTGTGATGTTTAAGATGGAAGTCTGCATGAGACTGATTCCCATGGGCTAATTTCTTCAGGAGCTAGGGAAGGAGTGCCCCTTAAACTGCATATCATAAATAACATATATTTGCAAAGATGTTAACTAACATAGTTTATACATGCTTTATTGATTTTTCCTCAGCCGCTTAAAACATCCCTTTTTATTACAGTTCCCTATTTACGTTTATAATCCGCCCAAGTAAATGCAATCAAAAGCACAGACAAATCGCAAAAAAACCAAGGTATTTCCCTTTTTTTTTTACCCTAAATTTATATCTGTGATAGACCGATTCCAAATCCAATAGTTAGTTCCTGTCCTGTTTTATCATCTGTTCTTGGTGTTACGTAAAGAGCTTATACTAAATATCAACATTGAGCTCTTATATAGCATTCTTAATCCATATATCTCAAAGCATTTTACAAAGGATGATCATTATCCTGCTTCAGCTATGAAAAGAAAAAACATGTGGATCTTCAGGGTGAAATTCAGATCTCACTGAATTCCCGCAGTCCACAGGGAAGTGAAAGAGTGACTGAAGCAAGGATTGCCCTTTACATCACAGTACCACCGGTCAGCCAGAACAGCATCCATATCCTCAGACGGATCCCAGAGCCTTCCATAATACCAGTGGCCTGTGACTGGGCACTCAACAACTCCACACGCCATTTAGGAATCAATCCAGAGAAAACGGCTTTCAATATAGTATCTTATTCAGCTTCACATTCACTAAAATGCTTCCCATCCCATGTAGGCAGCACTTTTTAAGTGTACTCTACCTTCTCCCGGGTATTCTACTTTCAGCTTTAAACACAGGAACGTTGCCATCAGTGCTGTAAATAACTGCAGTCCTCTACTCAGGCTTTACTACTGAAATCAATACTGCTGCAGACAGATATACAGATATCAAGGTCTAATGATGCCACTCAGGTGTCTCGAATTATTTTCACTTCCACACTGGAACCCTCAAAGCACCTGATCCACAGGTAACCAGATATGAGTTATCAAGCCTCCTGCCTTCATGCTTTCCTTCCCTCATTTAGATTTGTGTTTCATGCCCACTCTTTGCACCTTGCTCTAAGGCACATGTTTAAACTCACAGACTTCCATAACTCTATAAACTCCCCTGGACTACTGAGAGAACCTAGAACCAAGTCTGTGTATTGGAGCTTACACGGTCAGGGACAAGGACCGAAAGCAGACTGTGTACTAATAACTACACAGGTTACTGGGGTATCGATCCAACCACAACTGCTGCGTGCTACTGCAGTGCCATAAAATAAGCAGTAAAGCTAACTACTTCAGTAACACATCTGATAACGTACTGTCCAGGTGTGATGATCTGAGAAAACTTTGTACCTTCTGACTTCAGATTAAAGTTAAGGAGTTGTTGTTTTGACATGCTGTATCACAAACCACCTCAGAAACACTTTGGACCCAGGCAAAGTCAAACAAGCTGACCCCGAGCACAAAGATGAGCTGAAGAGCCATGATTTTCAGGAGAGGATTCTGAGTATTTCAGTCCACAGAATGCTCCACATGGGACAGAGGGAGTCATTCTGTATTCCACCGTGTTAACCCAGATAGGTTATTCTGAGCAGCTGTTCCTGGAATCCCACATATTATACGAACTACCTACTGCCTGAATTGGTACTTTCAGGGAAGAGAAGGCACAAAAGCAGAGAAGGTCGCGTAATAGATTGCATCTTCTGGGACACACAGTTCCTAGAATGTGACAGTCTTCCAGAAAACATAAAGGCAGCCTTGTGGGCTCCCATAGCACTCCCTGCAACATTTGCCACGCAGAGAAAGACGTTATAGACAAAGCACCGCTTAAACGCGCGAAGTTTCATCCACTCCCAAGCTGAAGCAGGTACAAGCGAAGTACGATTGCAGAAAGACAAACTGCAGCCCCGCGGGCGTTGCCGGGCAGCTCTTTGTGCCTGCATTCAGGCGGAATGCACTGGAGCAGGCTCCAGACTCCTGGCCGAGGGGGGGAACACGGCGGCCCGGGGCGCAGGCGGCGCGATCCTCTCCCGCCAGCCAGCGGCCCCGCGGGCAGCGCCGGGGCAAGGGCGCCCCCTGGCGGCACCACGGGGAACCGGCGGCGGGGCCGGGGAACCGGGGGGCACCTTTTGGAGACGCTGCTCTCCCCGGGGACGGCTGCTGCCGGGGCTCTCTCCGGGACGGAACGAGCAGGCAGCCAGAAATACAGCCATCGTAATTTAAGGATTTAGTTCTCCTGCGTGGGGCAGGAGGTTCACAACACGTTTCTTTTTAAGGAGGAGGATGAAAGGTAACCTCAGAGCAGCAGCGATTCAGATCACAAAGGTTTAGTCCGAATCATGTGCTGGCTAAGATGTAATTTACAGCAGCTGTGCCACATACAACTAATTTACCAGAAGCTGGGAGTAGAAGAGAATGCTCTTTTCATCCTATTTTTCTCCAGCACTGGTCTACATCTTAACAATTCCAATATACTACCGCTCAAAAATAGCACGCAGCTTACCGAAACACATCTAAACCACGAAACACAAAATAACTTTGAGACTGAAGCTTATACCAACCGCATCCTACTATTTGGAACTTGTAATCATGCCTCTTAGCATGCCAAAGTACAAATATGGACCACAAGACGTGGAAGAAAAAAAGACAATATTAAAACTGAGAAAGACAAAAGAATTAATCAAAAAGAAAACAAAGTTAAGCAGAAATCTGTAAACTTATACTCTAGGTCATACGAGATTTTTTTTACACAGGCTTAGCTTTAACTACAAGTGCTTGGTGGAACTGGAAGTATTATATAAAGAATATTTTTTATATAAATAACTTTCCTTATATATTCAGTTTTGTGACTGTGAAATACAGGTTGCTTCAGTTATAAAAGATGCAAAGTCCCTCAGACTGCAATCACATGTAAAATCCTGCCAAATTCAGGCCCCTGTAGTCAGAGTCAGGGACAAAAACGTTCCCATGATAAAATTTCCTGGATTTCACAAAGAATAAATTCAGAATCCTTAAAATCTCAGGTGGTTCAAGACTCCTGGGCACGTCCTTTCTTCTATTATATTGAAATACAACCTTTGATCCAACTCCATTAAATTACTCAGTAAAATTATTTAAAAGCAGCCTGAACTGGATCTCAAAATACTTCACGTTCCACAGTGTATTTCTTGCTCGTAGATAGTAACTCAAACACCCTGCAACAAAAATAACAAACTGTTTTAATTCACAGTTGCAACACATAAACACGATGAGATCTGTACCTTGTTAATCCCGACTTCCCCACTCCAACAGTTTAAGTTAAATGTCACATTTACATAACATTTACATAAAGATTCAGTTTTGTTTATACAAAACCCAGCCTTATTTTTGCAACATGCTCGATACTAATCCATTAGGTAACAACAGATTGTTTTCTCTACTAAAAAAAAAAGTTTAATTCTGAGACAGCATTTGAGAGACTACAGCCGCTCTGAAGCAATTTAGCATCATTCTTCATTACTGTCTGATCAAGGTTTTTTTGTTGTTTAGTTTTTGGTTTTTTAAACAAATCTGATTTTTTTGGACACTGTCCTAGTCTAAGCGAAGCACCCCAACTGATTTTATGCATCACGGTCACATGTGTATTTCATACTTAAGCCCAGCACACGCAGCAGAACACTCACGGAGCCTCCCACCACAACCCACAGGGTTCAGCTATGGACTTTAATGGTGGTAAGGTTGGATCCTGTGGTTGGGAATATTTTAGATGCTTCCAAGCACTGCCCAGATTGTTTTTTTTTTGGTTTTGGGGTTTTTTTTTTGTTTTGTTGTTTGTTTGGTTTTGTTTTTAATATCACTTCAGTGTTATCACTGCTTTCAACAGGAATGCAATTAGACTGGTGCTGACCCCTTCAAAAATTGCCAAGATCAGCAAATATTGCAAAACTTCCAGCATGTCTGAAAGCAGCGCTCACTGGAGTCTGCGATGCAGCTGGATGTAACTGCAATATTTTATAAAAAGAGCTCCAGCTTTCAGCTCCTCCATGCAAGGGTCTCTACAGATAGATTGATTGCTGTTCTCTTCTGTATTCTAGAACTTTAAAACGATTTTTGCAGAAACCCTGAGGCCCTATATTGAGAGTAAATTTACACAAGAAATAATTCCTAAGCTAATTGCAGTAACTCTTCACAGTAATAAAATAAAGACTTTAACCTTAAAACTACTTATTAATTAGACACAATGCCATTCAATCACATCTAGTGATTACTACAATTGCTTTTGTTAGCAACAAGACTACAGGGTTTTCAATGTGCTAACTTAATCACAAAATTTCAAGTAAGTGTCTACAAGGGCTGTCTCCTGCACATCATATCTCCATCACAAGATGTACAAAAGATGGCAAGAATCACTTTTTGTTCTTCCTAGCTCCCTGGCTAAGGAGGTATTGTTACAGTGGGACTTTTTTGTCCAAAACAATGTTTTTGTAATGTAACTTGGAAACAGCCTGTTTTGTGTTAGTCTGCTCTAGAAGCTTGTTTCACAGCTGGACACCCTTGACTGAAAACACTGCTTCTGCTACTTCTACTGGCTTCATCTGCACTGCTCCAGTAAAGCACAGCAATTCAAGGGAGTCAAGACTGGTGAATACTTGCTATAGTCTCGTGCCCTACTAGTCTTCGCTTGGTTTAGAGGCTGGGGATTGGAGGCGGAAAGGGTCCAAAAGAGAATGCAAGTACAGCAGTTGCACGCATCCTACACACAGTGGTCCTACCTGCACACGAACTAAGTACCACCATCACTGGATTCTTCCCCAGGAAGCGTATCAGTAGATTTAAGTGGAATGATGCAGTTTTTAACCTGTACCTTACTTTGATAATTACAGATAGCTATAAATTGTTTTCCTTCATCCAGATACATTGCTGCTTAATCAATACAGCACCTTTGTGCCAGCACTGATCCAAGTGGGAAAAATGTGATAGAGACATAAAATCATCATAGACATACCGCAGGTAACACTAAAGAAGAGAGTATTGCTTATTCAGTGGGTCTCCCATAGACACACAGGCTACATACGAAAGTCAGACACATCTGCTCCAACCAGTCATCCAGGACTCCTGGGCAAAGCAGTACAAAGATTTGGCAAAATTGGTTAGGCTTAACCTCATTTGGAATAGATCGGCCAAATCCACACAATACAGAAATTGTCCCTTTGGGCACTACGTTTTTCTCAAGGTGGCTGAAGGAAGGTGAGGGCAGCACTGCGCCCATTTATTATGGCAAAGGACTAAGGTCATACACATGCTGTCTAAAAGCACAGCCTGAAAAGAGAAGGGAAGTCCTAAGGGTGAAAGCTACTGGGCAATACTAGGGAACTGCGCAGAAAGACAAAGTTGGTGTATGTGTATCCACACCACCTACTGGAAAGGATCTGTGGCATGAATGATCACCAGAACCACACTCAGATTTTTGTTCTTGAGGAAATGGTTTGCTCCACACACAGTTTGTGCATACATTGTTGTGCATGCAGTAAGGATGACTAGGTGACAAGGACACCGAGAGAACCTAAAAGCCAAACTTCTTGACAGAGCAGAGTAGGAAGGATGCATCCTTGTGGGACTTTACACCTAGTGATTTCAAAGGCAGAGGTGGTAACCCAAATACCTCTACCGATCCTGCTGGAAGAAAAGTGGAATCTCTTTAATACTGTGCTGCCTAGCCCAGCTACAGCATATTAGAACAGCAATAATATTTTATGAGCAGCCGCATTCAAAGCGGCAGCAGCGAGACTGTATAGCATTAGCACTGGTATTTGGCTCCCAAAAGAGGGCCGTGCTTTACACCGCATCCCCTGTGGCACCCCAGCAGGGAATCTGTGTCTAGCTGTTGGAGCCCAGAATAACCTCTGATCTTCTCTAGTAATGGAGTTCAAGGACGGCTGCAATACAGACTGAAAGGGACAGTTGCATCAGATGCTGACTTTCCAAGACCTGGGTGTGTTAGAGAAAAGAAAGCTCAGATGTGCTGGTTTTCATTGGTGGTCGTTATTTTTCATTGGTTGGTTTTGGGGGGTGGGGGTTATTGGAGTTTTTTTGTTGGGTTTTTCTTTAAGAGAAATAACAACAGCAAGAACTGCTTGGGTTTTTTTTAAGCAGGGGCATAGATCTCTTCAGCTTGGGACGGCTTGAATATTGTTGAGCGCTTCAGCGAGTCTACAGTTCACACAGGGGTTACATTTAGATAGTGACTTCTCACTGTCTTAAGTAAAGAGCTGTAATGTCTTTTTGGAGGAAATGTCTGCACTTTAGAAAAAGGTTGACCTCACAGGAACTGATCTCAGTGGTGCATTTCTGAACAGATTAGACTAACAAGGAAAAAACCTGACTCTTTTTTAAGTTTACTTAAACCAGTTATCAGATAGTTCATTAACATGAGTATTCTGTTATTCTTTTGGGTAGCATGGAAATATGTGGGGTCCTACAGGATTCCACAAAGAACGAAAACAGGAGTTGAGCCAGCTGACGAACAGACTTTTCCTTATCTTCTTTCATGAGTGTACCTTATTTAGAACCATAATTCCTCTTTTGCCATGGGACCATTCTGCACTTACATGGAGGTGCCCTGTTTCTAACTAAAAATCAATAGAGGTGGCAACACATACTAAATTTTGATCCCAGAGCTAAACCATGCCCTGCTTCACCTGAGAAAACTAGAAAAGGGAAATGATTTTCAAGGTTTGTATTTGGAGAACCTTTGCACTAGGTAATAAGCTAAACCTAAATAACCTGCAACACCAAACAAGCTGAAGTCATTGCAAACCATGGGGTGAGCTGTCAGCACTGCTAACAGAGGGACACCTTTGGGAAACATCGGGGGTGTCTGGTCCTGCAGCTCTTTTCAAAGCCAGATCTGTACTGGAATGAGTATGACTCACGCTTTTTCAAAGGCACAGCAGTGCTGGAAGCATGGAGATTTCTCAAAATGATCATGCCTACAGGAACCGTCATTCTTCTCTATTGCCCTCAACCACGCTGCCCTAAAGGAAGCACTGTTTGGCATTAGGACAGTAAATATTCTCATATGTTCACGATTTTATTTCATCCAATGACCTGTTCTCAGCATTGGATGAAATGCCTGGATAAAATAGCTTCAGTGAGCTACCAGCACCAGGCAGCCCCTCTCTTGCTCTTTCCCCTCTGAACTCCTACCCCAAAGGCTATTTTTATGCGTTTTGAACTCTGAAAATACATCCATTGCTTCATTCTGAGAATGCCTAGATTTAGGAAACACAGGGTTGTTTTTCCTGTAGTGATGAAGAAAAAAAAAATTACTATGTTTGTATAGTACTTATATGATTTAAATAAGATTAATTAACAATTTTGCTGGCCCTAAAAGAAGTAACAAACACTTCCTTTTATAGCATTGTGCGAAAGCAGTGGGCAAATGACGTTCCAAGTATGGTAGTACCTTTTTAATGGGTAGTATCAAAACCCAGTTTTCATCATGAAATCACTGATCTTTCCTCCATGAATTTCTAGGATCCCCACTTATGCACTACGGTGTAGCTAACAAATGTTCAAGGCCCAGACCCCAACGTACTCAATTGCTCTTTAATTTCATAAATAGTAATTGCATGCTGCCACCATATTTCAGCATGCAAGTGAAGTGATTAGAAATCTAGTCCTACAATCCAGTTCAGCCCAAGCCAGTAAACACCACATAATTAGCCATTTCAGTATAATATACACTTTTCAATAACAAATTCGTTTAAAAAGACAGGATTTTTACACTTTTCTGAGCTATCTTAAAAACTGTATCAGAAGCATAGTTCAAGCCACAGCTAGATGGATGGACAGAAATTATTTTATATTTATTTTTTGCTAAGAACACAGAGAAAGCTGTGTATAGCTTTAATTCTGTCATACTTTGTGTCATGCTTCACTTGGGCAAGCCATTGACTGTGTATGCCAGGCTATGTACGGTCCTAGTGCCTTCAAACAGCATTTTAATAAGTAATTAGGCACAGATTGTCCTTTTAGCAGAGACTTTTTACTGTTGTTGGCCTCACTTTTGTATTTGAAAGTGTCATACTCGGTTCCCTGTTCCACTGCAGGGTGGCATCCTTCTATTTAAACAGTATAGTATCTCTTGAACATTTCAAATCTTAATTCATAGATTTTCAACACTTCCTGCAACTCTCATTTGTTTGGGTTTTGTTTGGGTTTTGTTTGGGTTTGTGTTGGGTTTTTTTTCCCCCACTGTTTGTATTTCACACATAGAAACTCAAACTGTGAAGAGGACCATTTATGACAGACACTATATGAACACAGAAGGAGAAGAACTGCAAGTTCTCAGGAGCAGAGACTGTATAAATAGGCAAAAACAAAGGCAATAACTTTCTAAAGGTCACATGACAGACCAACAACAGAGATGTAACACCAAGTCCTCTGTTACCTAGTCCAAAATTCATCTACTAAACAAAAGAAAATGCTTTTTTAGTTAAGGAAACCCAAGCAAAAATTATACTGCTACAACAGAAGGGAAGAATATTTCCTCCTTAGCAGTACAGTTACAGAGAAAGTATCTGATGGTTCCCCAAGTTGTTAACAGGGGTAGGTGACAGACTGAGAATGAAGTATTAAAGCTGTCTAAGGTTAGAACACCACACTGCATAGAACCCACTGTGGCTTTAAAAAAAAAACAAAAAACCAAACCAAACAACACATTAGTCAAAGACAACATTCAACTCATTCAAACTCAATGGCTATTTGTGGTCCAGGGATTGCATGAACGTACAATTCCAATAATGCATCTCCACAGGATGTAAAACAATGCAGTATAAAAGAATAATATCTCACTATATTCTTTGATGAAGCAAGTGAAAGCATATTTTGTGGCAGAAGCTTTACCAGGGGCTCAAACTTAGTACATCAATGCTTACCATGATTCTATTCTTGATGAAGTAGTTGTCCACATTCCCAGAAGACCTTATTGTGCACTGTATTCCCTTTACAATAGCAGCATATTTTTAAACCATTTCTTAATATGATGATTTCCATTTCTTATATGATTATATAAAAAAATAAATAAATCAATCTGCTGGTCAAAATACAGATGCAACTCATTTTGTAGAACTGATGTCAGAACCTAAATACATTCAGTAGTCTAAAAACTATATCTACACACTGAAATATGTATATCTTCAGCAATACTGACATATGGCTTTAGTGAAGAGAGCTGTCTGTTAAAAGCTGTCATGTTACACGCAGAGAAATACATAAAATAACCTTAACGTTAAAAAGCCTACTGCTCAAAGATTATGAGATGTCAGGATGGGGGTTTTCCTGTGCAACCTTGAAACAAAACAAATACTCCCTCTGACATAGGCTTTGTGTGATCTCATATTTTTCATGCTTTTTGTATGTAGCTTAAACCACAAAAGCATGGTTTTCAATGTGATACTACCCAGTATTCTTCCCTTTAAGACATACCCTTTGTATTATTGGCCGATGGGCACCCAGACCTTGGACAGAGAATTACCATTGTTTCCTGGATTTTGCCATGGTACTGGTAACCTAGAGGAGAAGCTGAATCTGAAAGGGGTATCTTAGATACTTTAGAGGACAAAGTGAAACTTACAAGTGATGTTGAGCCTAAGGCAGAGAAATGCTTCTAGGCATTTATCATTCTGTCTGGAGCTGTATGCTCCTTGTCCTAGCTACAGTCAAGAGCTATTAGCAGGGTTCTGAAAACATTAAAAAATACATGTTTCAAGTGAGTGACCAGAGGAGTGAAAAGCAAATCAGAAATGACCAATCTGTTAGAGCTCTGGAAGCCTGTGAATCAGTGCTGAAAACCTTTGCGTGAAGGCCATAAGAACTCATGAGTGTGAAGGCTTAATAGGGTCTTTATCCAGGAAATATAAAGTAGCCTAAAATAATGAGTTCGGTAACAAGGTCAAATCAAGGGAAGCCAAAGATCACCTTATCCTTATGGTGGGATCCAAACAGCATGCTCTGGCTCACATCCTGGATTCATACTTTCAAGGTAAAGTTCTTCACAGATGGATATTGCAACATGTTAGATGGATGAAATAACTGATAGAATGAATTTCAAGGGCCTGAAGACCATGGCAAACTTCATCTTTCATGGTACACATCACACTTCTTTGTAAAGATCAGTAGATAGTAACAGTTAGATTATTAAAAATTAATGCAAACACATTTTTTGTGAACACCTCTGACTTTGCTCACACAAAAGAGCTGCAAACAGCAAAACCAGTTCCTCAGTGTAGCATTCAAATGCATTAACCTCCCTTTTCTTGTTGAAGTGCCCTGCTTTAATCACTGCACTCCTCTAAATGTCAGCAAACAGAACACAACAGTTATTCCACTTTCCTTATTCATCTTCAGAACATAGTCTGTACCGAGCATTGAATCAATGAAGTTTTCTATTAAGAAAAACAAAACTCACCTTCATAGTCAAAATTTTCTACAAAATTCAAGCCCTTATTAGAAGGTATGAAGGTACTTGAGTTTCCAGTGGAAAAAACTTTAAAACATTTTTCTTCAGTGTAAGAAAAATTAAGATTTCCTCAGGAATGAGTAGAACATTGCAACTGAAATTTGCTGAGTCAAGGTTTTCCTGAATGACACCTGAAGAGGTTCCTTAGACACTGACATTGGGTAGATATCCAAGCCAAATAGTTAGTTTCTCAAACTAATATATAAATGTAAGACAAAAGAGGATCTTGCCATAGAAAATATCAAGTAGTATGCAGTTCACATGGCCATCTCTACTTATAACAGAAATGCTTTTTAATATGGAATTGCAATTCAAAACAAGCATTAGCTTACCTGACCAGAAAGCGATGTAGCCCGACGTCAAAACTTCTGTAAGAAAAAAGATTCACCATATTTTAATTATTAAAAAATGCTACTGTATTGGGTATCGTGCCAACACTGAATTTCAAAACAATCAATAATACCAAAGATAAATATAAGATTACTGAATTGATAAAAACAGAAGTAAAAGTGTAATATACAATTGCCTTTCTGTAATGACATGAAATTTAAGGTAATCATCACATGGAAAGATTTAGATTCATGTTAGAAAGCTCACAAATTCCTTGTTTGAGTATTTCTTCGATAAAGCAGTAACATTCAGAGTAGTATAACCCACATAAAGCATAAACTGTGTATATTCTATTACTGGAAATAATTTTTTACACATTCTGATGACCAGTGAGTCTGTATGTTTCCTGTCATATATGCAGGTAGATCCTCTATGCAAAACTACTGTGAAACCCTTTCTTTCCCCTTTTCTGCTCTGTACTGCACTAAAATACAAGGGATTGCTGTGAATTCTCTCCATGATACAGAATAATCAAATAACCCCCTTATGTGTCCTTCAGATACACAGAATATGCTGAGAAGTGGCCTTGCAAGTGTGTTCTGCTCAGATCTGGTGAGGAAAATAACTTTGAGGACTTTTGACAGTAAGTACAAATTAGATCACACTAAAATACAAGAACCATGCCTGAAAACTTCAGCACTAACAACATACATTGGCAGTTATTGCCAGTGTTTCTTTCCCTTTTCTGTTTCTTCCCTGCCTCACCCAGCTCAGGAGAATCAAGCTCATGAACAACGTACCAGCAAATCCTTGACACTACAGGAAGGTATCTGCTGATTTGAGATACTTATCTAGTGTCTGAAAGATGTGCCAGTTTTATGAGATTATCAATTAATATAACCCCAGATTAACTGTGTGCATAACAGCACAATTGGAAAATGCAAATGTGTTCTTTCTAGTGCTGGACTTGCTCTGAAATGGGTTTACATTCTGTACACAGAAAACATTTTGGCATATACTAAGCTCTTGAGCATCCTGTTCCAAAAACCTAATTGGTCATTTGAGTACAACATGGTTTTATTTTAACAGTATTGCTTGCAGTGTGGCACCTTCTACCTGAAACAGCAAGAGAAGTCATCAGATAGTTAATGGTTCCCTGATTACAGCAGATAATGAGCTGTAGAAATTCTAGGGGTTAGCAGGGAGGGAAAGTCCACTGGTTCAGCAGGGTAGAGAAGAGGGGAGCAAATTTCTCACTTAAGAGCTGCCTTGCAACATAAAAAAAATGTTCTGCCAGAAACACGCACATGGTCGTAAGTAAACCTGTATTTTCACATTCCTTTTCCAAAATCATTCCCCATTTTATATTATTGTTCTATTACTGTGTAATTATATTGCTTGAAGTGCATCCAGTTATCTTTCTGCATTCCTCCTGCCTGGACACATACCGTAATTTGGCTCCCCCTCTTCACTGAAACAATCTGTGTTGTGCAGGCAGTATTCCGTATCAGAGCTGCCCACAGTCCGTACTTATAGCTCTGAAAAACTTTTCTTCCTGGAACCAAGCACTTCAGTATGTTTGTGCTGGGATGGGGAGAAGAGGAAACTTGTACAGTTCCAGGAAACTGCTGTATGCTAAACAGCCATCTTACACATCTTCACCCAGCTCATCTCAAGTTCTCCTAGCTATCCTCTGATGACAATGACCAAACCTGCTACAGTCTCTGACGGGACACAACATCTGAGCTTCTTGTGGACGAGGATGCGGAGCGTAAAAACATCACTGCTTTTGACACCGAACCAAAAGCCAAAGGACTTAGCGTACAACAGGCATGGAAACTGAATGGTCCCGCTAACTTGAGATGATCAGAGCTGAAGGAGGCTGGGGTGGACAAAGCTGAAGCAGAGTGGGTTCAGACAGGGAGGGAGAATGAGACAGTTTGCTGTGAAATTACATGCCATTTTTTCATCTCATTTTTCACTCTTTCCAAAATATAATGCACTTGTATCAAAAAAGATTTGTAACTTTATTTCATATAGGCTACAGCTATTAAAATACTTCTGCAAAATCTTCAGTAATTATTAGAAATGAACATACATAGAACCAATTTATTAGAATAAATGAAAAGGAGGAAAAAGGATCAGAGCCTCACTAGGTATAACTCAGCATAGGTAGACCAGCCCCATTACTCATCAATTTGATGCTGCACCCATATATTTCAACCGACTACCCAAGATTCTGAATACTTAACAGTGTAAGCAGTCATTTAAAGATGTAACTACACTACGTCCAATGGAATTATCAGAATATATAGAAGCATCAATGTGTGCACTTAGGTCTTAAAGACACCTCAGGACAATACCATTGATTAGTTCCAAAAGCAAGGACAAGGCCAAACAATTTAAAACTGCAAATGGGAGAAATAGTTGCTTTACTTAAGGCTATGCATATTGGGTATATACACTTTTAAGCACCTAGGATAATGAATACAGACATTGTGCAAGGCAAAAATACTGAAATACTGATTCTGGGAGGCTGGTTTTGACAAAATACTACCACAGACACTTTCAACCATTCTGCTTGTTCATATTTAAATACATACTGCATTTAAGCCCACAAGTGAAGTGAAAATACAGTAAAGTAGCAATGGAAACAGATCTGGCAGATGTAATTAATCCCGCCATTCTCAGATGGAAAAAGTTAACAAGGGATAAAAAGGGCCTGTATAGCAGTGTTCTGACTACAACTTGGGGGTGGAATAAGCAACTACATTAAACGAAAAAAAGAAAACAAGTAATCCCATTGCATTTGTATTAAAAAAATTCATAGTGATCCCTTCAACATCACAGGAATCTACCTATCAGGCATGACAGGGTGCCCCCCACAATTAACTCAAAATTATACCTGCCATATACACATGGACATGATTATCTAAGTACACCAATATTTATTTCATATTGCAACATAATTTATAATTAACTTCATACAGCTTCTTCAATCCTGAGCTGCTCTGCAAAATACAGGATTTACCTGGTAGCCCTTGCAATTTAGGGTGCCTCAGTTACATAAAAATTTCACAAATGCTTTTTTAAATCCTATAATGAGCACAATTTTATGGAAGTTTATTTTAGATTTTAATTAAAACAAGGGAAAGGGTATCCACAGCAATGAGTGAAAAAAATGATTTGCCAGTTAAATTTTCTATACAGCTCAGATGTCAGTAGCAATATATTATTTTAATTTTTTGAGAAATAATGGGTAAAATCTAGTTTAATAGTAATAGTAGTCTTCAAACAGGGAAAAATCTTGACTAGTCGGTGGAACAATAAAGGGGAGATATTTAATCTCCATTTCATAATCATGTTATTCATTGCAGACAATTTGATAGCTATTTTCTTTATAAAAATGTCTCTAATTCTGTTCCTCTGAAGGGCATCAGTTTCAAATCACAGTTCTGTTCTGTACGCAACTTTAATGCTTTTGTTAAGCACGGAAGTTCTAGTTTCTGATACATTTCAATGAAAGATTATACATGTAATGCTTCCTCATCAAATTAATCTTTTCCCAGTATGTTAACTAAAAATCAGTGACCAACATATACATATTACAATATACAAACCAACAGGGCTGTTTACCAAAATACAATCTTTAAAACATCTCTGCCTGCAAGCATGCATCTCTCCTCAAGGTACATTTTAAAAATTATTTCAGACAGGCAGTTTCTGCTTTGAAAGCTAAATGCATAATGCAACAAACTGCCTCCAAATTTGCATTCAGCAGAAAGCTTAGAGGGAGGAAGAGGAAAAAGAGTCCTCTCATATGGAAGAGACATGAAAAGGCAGAAACATGCTGGTATGAACCACAGTCAGTAGCAATAGCACGACAAGTTTTTGTTCATGCTGCAATTAGGGTACCAGAGGAGCCAGTCATCTGTTTCCCCCTTGTGTCATGTATACTTTGGACTTGCTCTAAGATTTCCACTTGTCCAATTTCTTTACAGTCCGTCCTTATCTTGAAATCCTGCACCTATCACTTGCCACTTAACAGTGCTGTAGAGCACAGTTTTCCGACTGTATCTGCCTATTGCAGGCTGGCACATGCCAATATAAAATTAGGATCAAAAACTGGTCAGGACCTTCTCCTAGCAGCTGGTTCATGTCTTCCTGGCCACATGCCCTGACCCCAGCACAGGCCAGCAGACAGGGTGGCTCCCAGTGGAGCTACACATCGGCATGCAGTGACAAACTCTTGTTTCCTGAGCATCACCATCCAAATACCCACCCTGGTCAGCCCTATATGCACATGTTATCTGATGGACTGTTTATGGTCCCACTTTGAAAGCCCGTGCCTTCCTTTAACTGAGGTCTAAACTCAGGTTCCCTAACAGAGGAGTTGTATGATCCTTTAGTAGATAACTTTTGAATTCAATGAAGTTATGCCAGCTTACGTCACTTAAGGATCTGACCCCACACCTACCTAGATGAAAACTGGTACTCATTAGCTGCGTTAGGGACCACGATTCCATTGTGCTGACTAAAGCACCCCATCTCACAACAAGACCTCATTCCCAATGATTTACAGCATTAAAAAAAAGTAAGTATCCTGCTCACCACACTATTCCTGATACAGGCCAGGATGCTGTTGTCCTTCTTGGCATCATGTAGCATAATCTGGGAAACATTTGGCTAACCGTGCATTTCAGCAAAGATACCCACTGCAAGCACATGGGACGTCACCACTCTGAAAAGCCTTATGCATAGACTAAAGACGGGTCACTTCAGAGAAAGAAGGGGGGAACTAATTATCCCCTGGTCTTCCTTGAGACAAAAATAAAATAAAATTTAAAAAAATTGAGTTACTGCCCTGAAATCACTTAGATGAGGGAAAAGAATCAAACCTACGTTCCCTAAAGACCAAGAAATAATTACTTTCACAAGTGCAGCACGTGTACAGGTCTCTTATATGCACCATCAGGGTTCTGATCAGTCTAAGGGCCTAGAGAGAGTAAGATTTCAATGGATTTTTGTTTGTTACAGGATATAAAGTACTATGTGGGGAAAACTCACATAGAAAGCACAATCTCTTCCGTACTAAGTAACAGGTTAGCTATTGAGACTGGCATATATCCAATACTCTTAGTGAACTCAAAATAACTGCATATGTCAGCCATATATATGGAAAAAAAATAAATTTATAATAAGGAAAGGACATCAGGAGAGCTCTTATGGCTAATATGAGGTATATTTTTGAACAGACAAAAAAATCCATCACTCACAATAGCAACATTTCATAATTCTGGAGATCTGGTACTAGAATCACCTGTGTTCCCAAAAGTGTCAATGTTTTTATTTAAGAATTGAGAACATTTGCTTGTCTGTGTCAGTTCTGTCAAAGACTAATAAACCATTTTGCAGCAGCTAAAGCACAATTTGACAACAACTCACGCTAGCAGCATGCAGAGGGATAGTGGCATGATTCTAACTTTGGGCTCTACCTTCAGGGGGATGGATCTAGGTGGATAGTTTGCCATTTGCAACGAGTTCAAAGTCAGCAAGGTAGATGGAGACAGGTAAATGTGATACTATGCGCCCAGGGACTGTATTGTACTGAAATATCCTAGGCACCTTAAAAACAGCCACGTTACCGCTGGAACATGAATACATTTGAACACAGAAAAGAACGGTGTAATTCCTACACAGGAAAGGAGTTCACCCAGTAGCACTATCCCACATTTCACTTTGGCGAACAATACAATGACTGTACTTAGATCTCTTCAAATCAGTAAGACTAGTTGCCACTTATGTTGGTGATGAAATCCAACAAGTGAGTTATTTATTACAGCTTCAGTACTCTGTGCCCTCTGGGTATTCACCATCTCTTAAAAGAAGCATTGTAGTTGTTGCAATGTTTCAACAACTGTTCTCAGCCCTTCCTTTTACAAATGTGGCTAAACTTAATGTCAGAAAGCCTAATTCAGTCACATATCCTCAGTCAGACGAACCCATCCTATTTAACCATAGAACAGTGTTTGCAACACCAGCAGTTCCATTAGCGGTCTTTGCAATTAAATCTGGCATCTTGCCGGTGAGCTGCTAAGTGTCTCCGCACCAGAACATTTTGCACTGGAGACTGAGAGGTCATTGAACAACAGCTGCTTTCACCAACACAATACTCACTTGCTTAACTCTCCCTCTTTCTCAAGCAATGTCTTATAGCAAGGATACCCAGAAGACTATGTGAAGAGAGAACTCCTGACAGATACCCCACCATTTAGCAGTTCTAGACAACTTTTCCTGATTCTCCTATTTCTGCTCATCTTTCTTCCAACGCTGCCTGTGGCAACCTCCCCAGCTGGCAATCCCTCAAAGATGAAAGTTTCCAAATTACAAATAATTACAGGTGTGCAATGTAAGTCTGAAACATGTTTTAGAGTCTTGTCTGAAGAATTAAGATTACTACAGGAAAAGCAGATACAAAACCTGTATATAGACTTTGCTAAGTTCTATTATTTAATGAACTATAAAACTTCACTAAAGCAAATCCCCTAGAGGCGGTATGCCTACCAAGTAGAATAAGTATTTTTCAAGTAGCGACTGCTACCAATTGATTCACAGTCATCTTCATTATTAAATAAAAATCTGGGAAAGCCATCCATATTTTTAAAAGACACTTTTGCCTGTCTATAGCTTGCACTGATTCAGACACATTGTTTTCTACAAGTTTACTTGACACCTACACCTTCATAGCAAAGCTCATCTCTTCAGTGTCAATCAGCACATTTCTTCCTAAATACTTTAACTGCCACCATGCTAGGATACACTATTTAGAAAGCAGATGCGTAACTTAAAATAGAAAAACAACAATTAAATTTTCACAAGATATTTTACAGTAGAGATAAATATAGCATGCAAACTGAAAATATTCAGCTAAAAAGCCCAGACTGTTTAGCGTTGTTAGTTTTTAAAATGAAGATGGGAAGATGAATGACAAGGCAGATAACCCAGAAAAATGTGATGCAATCCAATACAACAACCTGTTTGGGTTTATTACCCGAACTATAGAATATACTTTTGGACACTGAGCCTTGAAAGTTATATTGCAACATTTTCTGGGGACTCTTTTGCCACATACAAGTATATTCTCAGAGCTCTCATTTTTCACTCAGCCTTTCAATTACTGCAAGACACTTGGTGGATTCCACCCACGTAAAGATTTTACAGTCTGCTCACTGACATGGTATTGGAATCAGGAAAAGATACATATATGCAGCTCTTTTGGAATTCCTTCAAGATAAACAATAACAAATCCTATAATTTCCTATTCAAAAACAAAACAGTTCTTACCATGCAATGTACAGTGAAACAATCCCTGGCTCAACCCAATGAGAAAATTCCTGTTTAATTGAATTCAATGTTCTTTTAAACATCAAGATCTTAAGAAACTGATTAAGCCTAGATCTCAAGCTTCAATGGACTGCCTTTTGTTTGCGAGCTTTGATTTTAAGTTTTAATCATCTGCAACACAGCAAACTAGTAGTAGCAGCTTTCTTTCATCTTAATGTAAAAATACAACTAAGAGTAAAAAAGAAAACCAATGTTATTAAAAAAAGAAAATATGAAGACTGTCAAATGCTTTTATATCATGTCTTTGACAAGCAATTTCTTGTTACAGCAATAATAAGCAGGACTTGTATATACATGAAGATATCTTTATCATATTCTCTGACACTTGCTTAAGGACATACTGGAATATTAACACTTCATGCTTAGATAAAACATTTTGCACTTCTGTTCTGTTTCTTCCTGGCATGATTTAGCAGTACCAAGTTGCCTCTTGGTTTCCTCCACTATTAGAATAACCAAAGCTGCCACTGCATTCAGCCTGTGCCGGATGCCTCTATCCAGAGTCCCTGCTCAGTGCCGTATAGCTCTTCAGCACCAATATGGCCAATGCATAAACATTCACATTACTCCACAAAAGAGTACTTTGTAAATACACGATTACGTTAAGGTTGAACAGAGCAAACCCTAAACATTTTACTTGCAAATTATTTCCTGCATTGCATCACAGGGAGAAGTTAAGGCTTTCCATACCTATGGGAATGGTGGGAAATCCACAATGACCCAGTCAAAATCAGCAGCAAAACCCTCACTGCTTTCAGCAGAAGCAGAAACACCTGGACTGACTCTGGACAGCCTGTATAATGCAAGATACAGTCCAACTTTGGTATACATTTTGTTACAGACATCTTCACCTCCAAGTAGAAAATATCAGTAAGAGTCCCAAAGCTTCATCTGTGGTGTTTCAGTTATTAGCTGGGAGCTCAGGCCGGAAACCAGCATAGCAAAAATAATCTACAGTAAGATGGCTGCAAGGAGAAAGTTCTTTTGTGGACCACATAAAAAGACTTCACAAACTGCTAGTGGCCTCCAGCCTACAAATTGGATCCATGATCTAACATGTTTTGTTGTTTCATTTCAATTTAAACACACATCGTGTATTATATCAGAAAGCCTGAGGAAAGTTTTAATGATTCTAGGCAGTGTCTTCCCCCCACCCCTGCAATCTCTTGGCCAGAGAGACAAGCAAAACTTTAAGGAGACATTAGTCATTAACAGTGTTAATGTAAGATTACACACGGGTCTGCCTACTTAGGAGGCTTTACAACAAGAAATTAGTTCTGTTTCTCACATATCCTTCACATTGAATCTTGGTGATACAGTTTAGCAGAACACTTCCTTAAAAAGAACAAGAGTCATTTGTAATCTGTTAATCTCTCCTAGAATCCTTCAGAAGAAATATTACTTTAATTTTATACCTTCCCTGATTCTTCAAAAGCCTGTGGTAGCTCATGAAGAGTGGATGAAACCTAATGCCCATTAGTGGCAAACCGCCATAGGGTAAGTTCTCCTTCTGTCTTCCTCAAGTAAGACTCTTGCAATGCAGCATGATTGTCCGATTACTATGAGATCCCTATCCTTACTGCAAGCAGAACAATGAAGTTTATTAATAGCCATTACTCATTTTCTACAGTGGTTGCGAGCAGGCAGAGTGCTCTTTGCCAAATGTGAGCAGCAGTAACAGTCTGTATCTGTGCAGACCTCATGTCAAACACTGTGAAGAATGGGCTTCATGGGTGATCAGCAGTAGGTGGGCTTAGCTTGTTTGTTAAAAAAGCCCAGCAATTTCAGATTACAGCAACAAAGCAGTCACTACGCAAATAAATTTCCAGTAATTATGCAATTTATACCCAAGGAGGATTATGGTGCTTTATTATTGCCTCTTTTTACACTCCAGAGAGACAAATAATAGAATTTTTTTTGTCTAGTGAAGAGATTTAAGGAGCCTTTTAAAGCTTTAATGTAACCAGCAAATTGAGCTGTACAGCAGATAAGAACTGTAGCGTGCACTAATTTGGCTGACGTCAAAAGCAGTTAAATCTTTTGTCTCTATCAGTGAGAATGACTAATCAGTCCAGAACTAACATGTCTTTCATATATTCAGGTGACACGCTAGCTAAAAACAATGTGTCACAGATCAATGCCCAGCTTTAAGCATCACAACAGTTAATGGAAAAATACAACAAGTAAACCAGGGAACGTGTCATTTTGCAAGTTAGAAACAAGTTATTCCACTACTAAAAAATGTGCATTAATTCTGCATTTAAGTGCCCAACTTTTGGGCAAGCAGCTTAAGTATTCTGACACTGGCAAGCAGGTGTAATGTTTAACGGTTGTGTATAACTCCATAGCCTTTCTGAGGAGGTGTCTCCTCTTCGAAAGACCACCCTGACTCCAGCTGTTACCTTGCACAGCAGCTGTGTATTTCATAAAGGAGCGTGCTTAAAAGTACCATAGGGGTTGTAGGTCGGAAGGATGTACAGTGGGACCTGGAGCACTAGGCCATTTCAATACTGTGGGTGTAATTCTATTTAATCCAACTATCCTTTTAAATAATCCTTTTTTCATATTTAAGAGATCTTCTCTAAATATACAGGGTGGGGAAAAGGTACCTTTTGATTTTTAAATAGAAACGTAGCAGCATTAACATTTTTAAATATTAAACACAGTAAGAAGCTAGATTGTTGAAAGACATTTTTGTTTTACCTGATACACTGTCTAAAACACACTGGACAACTTTTGCTTTGAAAGCATCAAAGGCTGGAAATACACCAGAAGTGACACTCCTAATCTCCAGAGGAAAGGGAAATATGCATAAGCCTGTCCTTCCTTTTCTTGTCTCTCAGTTCCAGATGCTGGCTAAGTCCCATCAGAGGCATGGAGTAGAGAGCTTCCAAAACCACACCTGTCTAGAACTATAGGACAGATACAAAACAAATCACCTCAAAATACCTGAAACCTCTTGAAGCTGACTGCTAGGCCATTTATAGCCCTTAAAATGAGATTCTCTGTTCGTACCACAAGCAGGCTTGGCCCAGCATCCCTGCTCTGATCCCCAGACAGCATCATCTCCCCAGGCACAGAACCCCAGTGAAGGTCCTCCTGCAGCTTTGGGAAGCAGCTGTTGCTGCTGCCACAACCCCTTCCCACAGCAAGGTGGGCAGCAGGTCTGAGCCACAGGTCTGGATGTGGCATTCAAATTTCTACCAGGCTCTGGTTGATTTGCACTGAATCCCTTCTTCACACTGCTATGGAGATGTGGAGTTCCTTTTTACTGCCTGCCTCTCCTTCTCTCATGCAAATTTTTCAAGGACTTGTAACTTAACTGACTCCTGAGGATACCTGCCATGGGAAGGAGTTTATGACTCGTCATTTAGCACCCTTCCTTTTTCCCCCTGTAATCACCTCCAAATGACAGGTTGCACAACAGCCATTTGCTGTTGTCATGGTTTAGTTATTACTAGCGTATAATCAGAGAACTCAACTCATAAGAAAGAAATTTAGGGAGAAAATCCGCTATCTCAAATTTCAGACCATTCATCAACTTATCCAGAAACACCACAACAAAAGAGCATTACAATACTCAAACAGAAAGCAGAACCCTTCCACAGGAGTTTGTTAGAATACAAGCCCCTAAACTTGTAAAAGGCATCTTTTTCTGAACCCTTAGGCAGAGACGTCATCCTGACTACACACGGCTGTAGCACAGTTACAGCTGGACAATTACGTTTGTGTTAACTTGTGCCAGACGTTGGCTATTCAGGAATTTAAGGAGTCAAGCTTCCCAAATCAAGCATTGATAGAAACACCATTTCTGATCTTCTTTAGAATTCCGTAATGATATCTTACAACACAGCCTTTCAGCAGCTTACTTGACATATTTAATAAGCTAACTCCCAAAACTATTTATTCCAATACAAAAATCAGAAGCCCAAAGGGAAGTACATGGTAAACTGGGCTGAGACCGTGAGAAGCACAGGTGAAAATGGACTTAAATAATACTTTTTTCCCCGTACAGGTCAGGAAATCCATTTTCCTTCTTTAAAAAAATATTCCAGTCCTCACCACAAACTAAGAGTAGGCATTTAGATGCAAATACTATCAAGTGCTTAAGCCATAAATAAGAGATAAAAGTTTTTGCTTGCTATTCGTCATTCTAAAATGACTGCATGTGGTCAACAGTGATCTCTTGTGCTCACACTCACACATAGCATCAGTATCAGACTTGTCTTTTCCCAGAAAAGAATCCAAAAGGAAGGGAAAATACCTTGTACGGTTTTTCTGACAGACATACACAAGGAATTGTTTTCAGAGGCGGGGAAGGTTTCAAGAACAACAGTGAAGATAGACAAAAAGTATCAAGATGAGGAAGAAACAAATGCAGATGAGATTACATTTTCATTTGTAGATCCATTTTCTATGGCATAGTTATAGCCAAGAATGATTAGCCTACAGCAAAATTCTAATCTATACTTTGGAGCAATTCACTGAGACCTTGCACGTAGAACACTTTTCTCATACAAGGTAAGCAATGCCTTTGCAATAATGAAGCAAGTAAACCAGACTGAATTGCAGACAATTTCTTTCAAATCATAAGCCAGACACCATTTCTGGATGTCACTAAAACATATCTGGGATAAACTTCACATGTGTTCCTATAAAAGTGTGTATGCGTCTCTGTAGTACATGCAAAATACAATCCTCCTAGTCCACCCATTAGCATGCAAGAAAATGGTGGGGTTGACATAGGTCAGACTCCTGTCTGGTCAAGAACTGGGGTGTTAAATACAAGATATAATCTGAAACCTTACAGCATGGTAGTTGAAAATGGCCAGATCTTTCTCCATCATTGCATTATTTTATTTTTATCTGGCAGCATTTCTTAAACTCCATTTTCTTTACTCTGGATGAAATTCTGTTTCCTGTGAAATCTACCATTCAAATAATACTTCTTACTGCCTTCCTGAAAACCTCTACCCTTGCTGAAGCTAACCTATATTAAAGTTTTAGCACAATTTGTCTCTAACACACTTGTCTCCAAATTATTTTGGGATAAGATACTTGGGAATGTGCAAATTTTAAGGTGAAAAGGCAGAGAAGAGGACTTGTGCTTCTGCACATCTCATATTAGTCTATGATCAGAGATAACTGGTTTCTTGTGCCATGCTATTCCCACAGCATGTCAAAACATATCTGATCAATGTGTCCAACACCTTTGCAGAAGAGCACTCGCCACACTCAGTAACATAGTATGGAAACATAAAAATTGAAGCATGATGTTTCCCATGAACAGCATCTGTGCTAAATGTCCTCATTTATGAGCTGACAAGTTTCTTTGTGGAATACATTGCCTAAGTCATTCACCGATATGTCAAAATTGATACAGGATTTAGTTACATGCTATCTATTGTCTCTGTAGTTTCCACACCCTTACTCCTCCGATAGGATATTTTTCCATATTGAACTAATTTGCAAGTTTGTGCAGTAGCACACTTTTTTTCCAGTTGTACTACGCAATCTGTCCCCCGCCTGAGAAGCTGTATGGCAGTCATCAGTCTTGACCAATTCTTTAAAAGTGCTTACAAGTTTCCACCACCACTAGTTGCTCTCACATGATTCATTACCTTGCTTTTAACCTTGGTAATAAAAACCAAGTTTTAATTCCTGCTTTCAATTCCTGGAGAACTAAGGAGGAGGGTCAGCAGAACTGCCACCTGGGACTTCCAGAGGGCAGACTTTGGTCTATTCAGGAGTCTGCTTGACAGAGTCCCTTGGGAGGCAGTCCTGAAGGGCAAAGGACTCCAGGAAGGCTGGATGTTTTTCAAGAAGGAAGTCTTAAAGGTGCAGGAGCAGGCCATCCCCATGTGCCAAAAAAAGAGCCATTGGGAAAAAAAGACTGGCCTGGCTGAACAGAGAGCTACGGCTGCAACTCAGGGAAAAAAGGGAAAATGTATGTCCTTTGGAAGAAAGGGCAGGCCACTCATGAGGACTACAAGATGTTGTGAGGCTACGCAGGGAGAAAATAGAAGGGCCAAAGCCCAACTAGAACTCAAACTGGCTTCTACTGTTAAGGACAATAAAAAAATGTTTCTATAAATACATTAGCAATAAAAGGAGGACTAAGGATAATCTCCACCCTTTATTAGACAGGGGCAGAAACATAGCGACCAAAGATGAGGAAAAAGACTAAGGTACTTAATGCCTTCTTTGCCTCAGTCTTTAACAGTAAGATCAGTTGCACCCTGAGTGCCCAGCCCCCTGAGCTGCACTGGATGGGATCCACCCAAGGGTACTGACGGAGCTGGCAGATGTTCTCACCAAGCCACTTTCCATCATTTATCAGCAGTTCTGGCTAACCAGGGATGACCCAGTTGACTGGAGGCTAGCAAATATGACGCCCATCCACAAGAAGGGCTGGAAAGAGGATGCGGGAACTACAGGCCTGTCAGTCTGACCTCGGTTCCGGGGAAGGCTATGGAGCAGATCATCTTGAGTGCCATTATGCAGCACATGCAGGACAACCAGGTGATCAGGCCCAGACAGCATGCGTTCATGAAAGACAGGTCCTGCTTGACTAACCTCATCTCTTTCAATGACAAGGTGACCCACTTGATGGATGAGGGAAAGGCTGTGGATGTTTACCTGGACTTTAGTAAAGCTTTTGACACCATTTCCCACAGCATTCTCCTGAAGAAACTGACTGCTCATGGCTTGGATGGGCATATGCTTCACTGGGTGAAAAACTGGCTGGATGGCCAGGCCCAAAGAGTTGTGGTGAATGGAGTTAAATCCAGTTGGCGGCCGGTCACAAGTGGTGTTCCCCAGGGCTCAGCACTGGGGCTGGTTCTGTTTAATAATATGTTTATCAATGACCTGCACGAGGGATCAGGTGCACCCTCAGTAATTTTGCAGACAACACCAAGTTGGGTGGGAGTGTTGATCTGCTTGAGGGTAGGATGGCCCTACAGAGGGATCTGGACAGGCTGGATCAATGGGCCAAGGCCAATGGTGTGACATTTGACAAGGCCAAGTGCCGGGTCCTGCACTCTGGTCACAAACAACCCCATGCAGCACGACAGGCTTGGGGAAGAGTGGCTGGAAAGCTGCCTGGCAGAAAAGGACCTGGGGGTAATGGCCAACAGCCAGCTGAACATGAGCCAGCAGTGTACCCAGGTGGCCAAGAAGGCCAACAGCATCCTTGTCCCTGGAGGTATTTAAAAGACGGGTAGACGTGGTGCTGAGGGACATGGTTTAGTGGTAGTTTTGGCAGTGTTAGGTTAATGGTTGGACTCGATGATCTTAAAGGTCCCTTCCAACCTAGACAATTCTATGATTCTATGGCTTAAGATAAAGCAGACATTAAAAACTCTAAGTTGGTGTGTCACTGAACTGCTGCCCTATCTGGAAATCGGGAGCTCAGAAACTGCTTTTCACAGCTATAATCAAGCTTTTGAATAGTAATAAATTTATCATGCATTTATTAGCTATGCAGCTGCATATTTAGCAAGATCATGATGCCCTGGTAAAATGAAACCACAGTAACATATTCAGCACCTGTATTTGTCTTGAGACAGTAAACAAGATTGCTAATTTTTTGACTCAAGAGATTGTCTTGATTAAATAAAATGCAAATTAGGCAGAATCTACTATAAAGTTGGTAACTTCTTTTTAATTAAAGCCTTTTATTTTTATGTTTGAATGGACACAATTTGGTTTATTGTTTAGTACCATAAATAGGGAAGCAGAGTACCTGGTTTGTTTTTCTAATGCCTGCTTTGCTTTTCAGCTCTAGAGAAATTTTAGACACACTGTGGTATCTTACCTTCCTGACTAAAAGCTCTTCCACCTGCTGTATCACATAGTGAATTATGTCAGCATATGCTGATTATAAGTGACACTGATCTGGACGTATCAGATGAAAAGCTTTGTTGTTATGCTCAAAGGACAGCAGGTGGTGGTGGAAGACTCCTTAGTAGCATATTTGCATTCCTTACATTGTGACATTCATGTTGTCTTTCTCTTCAAGGCTACCTTCTCTCCTTCAAAATCTGCACTGCTGATAGCTTTGAGACATAAAAATCAGAATACTGGGTCTTCCAAAAGCCGAGCTAGCATAATACCCTGTTTCTGAGAGTACCCTAAAGCAGACACCAGCAAGAAGGGTAAGAGCAAGCAAAGCATACACAAGCACTTTTTTCCCGAGCAGCCTCCCAGATGCCAGCCAGCAGGTAACACTGGTGCACTCCATGTCATCCAGCTCATTTTACCCAACTCCATTTACCAACCTGGCCCTCAGAGCCTTTAATAAGCCTTACCAGGCTAGCATTTTATGAAGTCAGACTGGTACAAGTCTCCTCACTCTACCAGCTTAAAACTAGGCGCTGCGTTATTAACATTTAAATTTGACCCACTCTACTAAAGTCGTTAGGAACATTCACTTAAAAGCCCACGTATTCAAACACTACAAAAAAGTATTTAGCACTTTAAGGAAACACAGTGTCACTGTTCATAAGACTTCACAACACAAGCTATTTACTTTCACTATCTTTTGCTAGTGTTTATGCTAAACCCATCATTTCCACACTTCCTGTCCTGTTCAGACAGTCATACAGTTTAGAAACAAAGGCTATTCCCACTTCAAACACTGACATTCCTATATAACATACCAAAACACATAAAAAGACTGCAAAGCCTCTGGGTAGTAGCAATAGAAGAATTTACTGTAAAGGCATAAGGACATCATAACTCAGGGATTCAGAGGGCAAGCTACATGAGATTTCTTAGATAATTGACAATGACCCATAATTCACTAGCAGTCATAGGAAATTCTACTATCCACACAGCTTTGAGAGCAAGAAATCAAGTCAGCTGTACGTGAACTGATTTTTTCAGCCTTCAAAACAAACAAACAAATCCCATCTATGAGATAACTTTATTATTTCTGTCATATACATATATGAATGAAATACTTGGGCAAATGGTAAATATCCGCAGCTAACATTTTTTCCTTCTGTAAAAAATTAAACTTTCTGCTTAGATACTAGTTTCAATTTTCTTATAAGTTCTATGAATTTTTTATTATTTTTTTTTTAAATACCCTATATTTTTACTGCGATATACCACACATCTTTGCAGGCACAGAGTACCTTCTCATGGTCTGTTACAACTACCTGACACAGCAGCATCAGTAGTATTTGTGCAGAAGGTCAGTTTCATTTGGGAGGGTTTCATTTCAGTTCAGTTTCACTTGGGAGGGGTGGCTGACACTCCAGAGGGCCATGCTGCCATCCAGCGTGACCTGGACAGGCTGGAGTGCTGGGCAGAGAAGAACCTAATGAGGTTCAACAAGAGCAAGTGTAGGGTCCTGTACCTGGGGAGGAAGAATGCTAGGCACCAATATAGGCTAGGGGTGGACCTGCTGGAAAGCAGCTCTGAGGAGAAAGATCTGGGGGTCCTGGTAGATAGGAAATTATCCATGAGCCAGCAATGTGCCCTTGTCACCAGAAGGCCAATGGAATCCTGGGCTGCATAGGGAAAAGTGTGGCCAGTAGGTCGAGGGAGGTCATTCTCCACCTCTACTCGGCACTGGTGAGGCCACAACTGGAATACTCCCCAGCTCAAGCGGGACAGGGAACTACTGGAGAGAGTCCAGCATAGGGCAACAAGGATGATTGGGGGACTGGAGCATCTCCCTTATGAGGAAAGGCTGAGAGAGTTGGGACCCTTTAGCCTGGAGAAGAGAAGGCTGAGGGGAGACCTTATTCTTGCTTAGAAGTATCTAAAGGGTGGGCTGAAGGAGGATGGAGCCAGACTCTTTTCAGTGGTTCCCAGTGACAGGACGGGGGGCAACGGGCACAAGCTGGAACATAGGAAGTTCCATTCAAACACAAGAAAAAACTTCTTTATGGTGAGGGTGACAGAGCACTGGACCAGGCTGCCCAGGGAGGTTGTGGAGTCCCCTTCTCTGGAGATTTTCAAGACCCGCCTGGATGCAGTCCTGAGTAATGTGCTCTAGGCATTCCTGCGTCAGCAGGGGAGTTGGACTAGATGATCTCTAGAGGTCCCTTCCAACTCTCAAAATTCCGTGATTCCATAATTTGGTGCCTCCAGAGCCATATACAGATTCCCTGGAATAATAACTGGGAGAGGAGGAAAAAACACCGCTGCTGTTTGCAGCTCTGCTTACAAGGGCCAGCAGCTTAAAAGATGCTGCTCTCTGGAGAGTGCCTGGTAAAAAACACAACTTTCTATATTAACTCTGCAGGTCATAAGTTCAGTTCAAACTCTGAAAGAGAATTTAAACCAAGGCATTTGCTAGTAGCTCAAATACTTTTTAACAGTTCATCTGTTTTCTGCACTCTATTTCTGCTGCATTTCTTTGAATACTAGATATCTACAGTTGCCAACTATTATAAACTACAGAGCCTTCTTGTTACAACTAGCTTCAAGCCGAAAACAAAATTAAAATCTCATCCAATAAAGCTCTCATAATAGTAGGCCCGCTGTTTTTATGACTGAAATGAAAAAGCTTTATTCATATCGCAAAGCAGCTGGAGACCAAACAGAGTAAGCACCATTGTGCTAGGCTCTGCACTAACACAACACAAGAGAAGTCACTGCACTAAAAAGCTGACAAGTCTAAATCATTTTAGGTAATGTTTCTAGAAGTCTTGGGCGCAGCATTCCACAGACTGGAGGAACTAGAGATAGTGCAGAGGAAAACAAGGGAAGGGAGAAGTCAAGTGAATCCACCATTCCACACAGGCTAAACAGCAAGCAGAATCCACCTGGGAGACAATTTTCAGGGAAAATACTTCAGTGAACACTGATTTAAAGCAACTGTAAGATTCAAAACTGATACTTTTTTTGTGAAATATTGTGCTGAAACTCTTTAAAAGCTAAGGGGATCCAGTAATTCGTCCTACATTATAAACAATTACCATTTTTCATAGTATTTTTGATGTGCTGAAGACTTTCTCTACTGCATGACTCTAGACATTAAAGCATTATAACTACAGCTTTCCTCACAGGGTGATTAATCAACCATTTCTTTTCCTTCCCTGGAAGAATATCTAGCTGAAATGTGGGTTTTAGACCAGGACTGAAAAATGAACCATTTAATAGATATCTGGAAAAAAAATAATTGCTACGTTAGCATACCTAAGTAGGCTGAGTCTAATTCTAGCAATTAAGAGGATGAAAATGCTGAAAGGGATGCTTGTCCCTACCCTCTGCAGTGTGAAAAAGTAACCATAAAGTTGAACTTCATTTAGAAAGTGCTAAAGATGAATCATGGAGGCAAGAGAAAAAGCACAAGGACATGAAAGCAAGCATGTATATGACCAAGAACACACACACGCATGTTTTTATACACTGACTGCTATATATCAGTAATAAACTGTCTGAAAAGCAATAATGACTAACCTCCACATTTTAGTGAAACTGTGCATCAGGCTTACACAGCAAGGCAGAGCTGGAGGTTTGAGTCCATCCATTTGAATGAGGAGGGCAGGGACACCATACAGAACCAGGTATTTCACATAAAAAAATAGTACTTGAGCTAAAGCCAGGCCACCTAAAAGAAAAAATAACATAAAATAAAAAAATCATACCTTACACAAGTCCTGAAATACTTTTAAAACCTGTTAATACTGATTACTTCTAAAGAGCCATTGTTCAAAGAACTAAAGCAAGTATCATCAGTTCATGGGATATACAATACCTACTTTTGCAACAGCTATAGGACACAAGCACATGCAATTATGGCTTTAGGCAAACACACACACAGAATAGTACCATTGTTCCAATATGAAGGCATAAGTAAGCATCTATAGTTCCACTTTGAAAAGTCTTTGGACTGTAGGTATTGACAGCTATGAAAAACAAATACTGACTTATGTTGAGCTAAAAATCAGAACATACTGATATAAGCGATGAACATTTACCACAGGGACAATAAATTTTATCTTTGCAAAAAACCCCAAACAACTACTCTTCAGTTGTTCCTCCAGAACAGGTATAAACAATATTTATCTTTGCAGCTCATGCTGACAGCTCCACAAATATCCCATGTACTGTCAGATTATTTGTGTCCCCCAAAGCACTCCCTACAAGATCCCTCCTCCTGCAGTCAAGGCACAGAAGACTGGAACTCCACTTGGCATAATGCTTAAGGCATATTTCAGTTTTTAAACCCATAGGACAAAGGCTTCCCTAAGGCACTTTACCTGCTCAATTTCCAAAGGAGAAATTTTGGCAGTGTGTTTGCTCACAGCTTAACCCACAGCACAAAATACAGCATCTTGCACAGGAGTGAGATGAAAATCACACTGGCTATTCTGAGTTATTACTCATGTCAGTAACAATCTTGGAACGCATTATAAAGCAAGCAAGATGATTCATATTAATACTCTAAATATTTTCTGCTGAATAAAATTGTATTTGACCAATAATCATAAGAAAAAAAACATCAGTAAAAAGCAGACGCCAAGACCTTTATAGAAAGTGGTGAGTTCACTCCTAAAAGTTCCAGTGACTTTGGCGAACTTTTCCATCTGACTAACAGTTGACCCAAGTAAAAACTAATCCCAAAAGAGGGAAAGTAAAATTATTATAATTTGGAAGAGTAAAAAAAATTATAAAATACAATTGTTAAGTCTCCTTCTTTTCCAGTGGTTTGCTTTCCCTCACTGATACTAACGTGTTACTTGCCTGAAGTACTTTAGATATTTAATGTAATTTTAAAACCTTCCAGCAGACTTCCCTTGGAGACAAAGTTTTCAGTCTGACTCCAGCAGTACAAGTCCATGAATGTCTAAATAATCTACCTTTTTTTTTTCTTTGGCAAAACATCTCTTTTGCATTCTGCTGAGTATGCTATGGATGACAATGAAGAGTTAAACATTAAAAAATTATCAAATATATAATACTTAGGGTGAAATTCTGGCACTAATAATCTAAGTTGCAGAACTCCTTTTTAGTTTTAATAACATGGCCCACATGCATGATATAAGAAACAGTTGTGCCATACAAGATAAAAATTGATGTTAGAACAAAATACCTAGACATGAAGCTTATGGTATTTTCCTTCAGGGAAGCAGTCATCTAGTATTCAATAACATTCTTCCCCAGAGGAAAACAAACAATCAGAAGCACAATTTGGATACTAGCCAATTAGCTACACATTAGATTACTGCCAAATCATCTATACAGCCAACTTTCTGCTTTAATTCCCATCTCATTCAGTTTCTCATTTCTTTTCTGACAAATTTCATTGGAGAGCTGAATGCTGACACCCACACAAACCAATTATGAAGATCACAGCTGTCTGTGCACTGGTAAAAGTCAAAATCCTTTGGCCGTGCATAATGGAAAGAGATTTAGAGACACAGACTACCACTCTCTCGAGACCCAAAAATCAATACATTTGATTTCAAACACAATGACGAAAGATTCCAAGTTTTTAGATACAAAGTTATAATACGCAAGTTTCATTAAAAAAAAAAAAGGCATTTTCACCATCTCTAATAGCATACATCTAAGTTGTCATTACTGTTAAGTACCAGACAGCTCAATAGCACTGATATCTTAAAAAAATGTAGATGTCACATCACCAATCATTAGCTGGCACGCAGTAGCTACTCTGCACGTGGCAATTCTAGGACTCAATACCAGCAGTGTGAAGGTCCCTATCAAAATACATAGGCTAAGTTCTTATTGGTCTTCAACTCATCCCAGCTGTCAGAGAGTTCTGGCCACACATGGAAAACTAAGGCAAGATTCACAGCCACACAACAGCTGGGCTGCATTGGCAACAGGTACAGGCTTTACACCTTCTTGCATTCCAGCTGCTTTCCACTTGCTCCACTATAGCACAACGCAGCCAGAAGTACCCTGCTTCACCTGATTTAAAAACATGAAATAAAAAGAGAAATTTAAAAGCAATGCTAAATTTCTCAAATTCATAAACAATATCGCATAATTTGTTCTCTAGTATTTGATTTAAAGCTTAAAAAGAACTCGCACGCAAGCATTATCTTAAATTGGACGCAGGCTATATCAAATGTATATTAAAAACACACCTAAGCAAAAAAGTATTGCAAAAACGTTCTTTTCCCCAGAATAAATTATTTCAAAGGATCCAGAGTCAAGCTTAATGTTTTTTAAAAATGAAATGTGTTATGGGATAAAAAAAAATATCAAGTTAAAGTACCCATACAATCTTAAACACATGGACGTCAACAGCCGAGCTGTTTGAAGTTCCAGATTAAATTAACTAACTTTTATAGAAGTTGATACTTTCAATTTATCATCTTGCAATCCTTAAAACGTTCTAAGTTTTCCTATGCTTTAAAAATGCATTTATAAACCCTCAAATATTTACCTTTCTTAAATTTACTGCAAAAGTGCATTTTCTAAGTTTCATAGAGCTTTGTTTCAACGATAATTAGAATTTAGAATACTCAAAGGATTTTAATTTTATTTTTAGTTTTATATTCTCAAAACTCTGCCTGACATTTTTTGACATAAGTTATCAAACAGAACATTCTCATAAGTAAGTGACGAAAGCTTTGGATCCAGGTATTAGAAACCACGTTTGGCATTTTTCTGTCCACAAACCATCGCCAAAACTCATGGTCAAGAACTGTAACTTAGCAGGCAATTTTATTACAAGCACAACAGCACAAATTTACTCTCTTTGCAGCTACACTGACCCTATGGCATTAATGATTGTAGATGCTCGTTTCTGTCAAGTACCAGGGCAGGTTCAACTAGAAAACACATATCAGAGATAAATATGCAGTCATATCTCAAAAGGGTTACTGACACATGGCACAAGTCTAATAGAAACAGACATTTAAAACAGCTCAGAATTTGGGGACATATCATCAAGTTCAAAATATCAGGCTTTAAGGGATTCATTTACCCTTTCTCTTATTTTTTACATTCCTCTTCTCTGATAGAAAAAAACCCAGAAGTTATGCGGGGATTCCCTCAAATTAAAATCACCATGAAAGAATATGGCTCTGCACTGGAGCAGATAGGCTACAGATGTATCTCAACAAAAATGCCAACAATCATAAGATGCATCACAAGTTTGCAGCTTCAATAATCAATCAATAAGAGCACGATTATTGACAAGCTTTACACACTGGGCTACAGCATTTTCTTCACAGCAGGATGCTCCTCTCTGACAAGAGCCCCGAGACTGGATCTACTGTGACCTTCTTAGTTCGGTATTGAGCACAGCAGGAGGCTACACCTCATGCTGGGGGAAGCTTTCATATGAACATACGACTACCTCAGTGCCAAGTCAACTTGGCACAGGCTGGCAGGTAAGCAGAGCTCTGCAGCCACGGCCAGCAATCCCACGTACATCGTGCTGTGCTCACCTGTCCCCCGGGTCAGGGCTAACCGCCCACTCGTACCTGCTACACCGACCTGAACTAATGCAAAAGTGACAACTCAATTCTCTTATTCCCGTCTCTAGCCATTGCAAAAGAGCACCCTGCGAGAAACTTGAAGCACCCCAAATTTCATTACTTGAACAGAAAACAATGCAATTAATAATTAGGCTGATATTGCTCGGCAGTGTTTTTCACTGCTGCTTGGCAGTGCTTTGAAAGTGGTGCTGGCTCACAGAATCAAAATGACTGATGAAAGAGAAAAGCACTACAAGGACTCGTGCAGCCCAGCTTCATATCCCAACCTTCCAGTAGCACATAAGAAGCAAGAAAAATCCCATGGAGCAGTGGCAGGAAAGTACACACCACAATGTTTGCCCTGGAGGCTAAGTGCTTCCTTTTAGACAAAGGTGAATGGACATAAAGATCCCAAAGTGAAGTTACTTAAACAAGACTAAACAGAACTGCCAAGGGACTCTTGGTCAAGGCATAGATGGGTCTTTCAGCTTAAAGAAAACCAGAAGTTTTTTCAAGGATGCACGTGCCTTAAAGTCACCTACCTTGAACACTCCCAAAAACATTTACAGTAGGCATTATGTTCATTAGTAGTAGTTCAATACTTGCAGGAAAGAACTCTCTAAATAAATCAAGTTATCACATTGTGCTGGTTTTGACCGGGACAGTGAATTTTCTTCATAGTAGCTAGTATGGGGCTAGGTTTTGGATTTGTGCTGAAATCAGTGTTGATAATACAGGGATGTTTTCATTACTGCTGAGCAGCGCTTACACAGAGCCAAGGCCTTTCTGCTCCTCACGCACCACCCCGCCAACAGGCAGGCTGGGAGGGGACACAAGAAGCTGGGAGGGGACACAGCCGGGACAGCTCACCCCAACTGACCGAAGGGATATTCCATGCCATGTGATGTCATGCTCAGCATACAAAGGTGGCGGAAGAAGGAGGAAGCTGGGGACGTTCAGGGTGATGGCGTTTGTCTTCCCAAGTAACCGTTATGCATGACGGAGCCCAGCTTTCCTGGAGATGGCTGAACACTTGCCTGCCGATGGGAAGCAGTGAATGAATTCCTTGTTTTGCTTTGCTTGCATGTGCAGCTTTTGCTTTACTTATTAAACAATGTCAACCCATGAGTTTTCTCACTTTTACCATTCTGATTCTCTCCCCCATCCCACTGGGGCAGGAGTGAGCGAGTGGCTGTGTGGTGCTTAGTTGCCAGCTGGGGTTAAGCCACAACATACAAGTAAAAAAAAGTAGTCATAGAAGTAGGTTAATTGCCAATACTATCTAGAAATTTAGCCTGCAGGAAAGCTTATAAAAAAAAATATACCTCCCTACACACACACACTTCTTTCTATAAAGCTGTGAACTACCCAATGTTTTATAGAATAAAATCTTACTAAGCTTTCCGATTCATTTGTATTTCCAGTTTTCAAAACAGACATCGAGATGCTGAATATTTTATCAGATTATCCTTATCATTATCTTGCAGGATGAAAGAAAAAATAAAAAATAAAAATCGCAGATTACTCTGTTAGCATTGTATTACCATTTAGACAGATGCACAGACACCTTAATTTCAATCGCAACACACTGTGTGCTTCTTAAAATGAACTCAGAAATCCATTTCCTAGCTATGGGTTTATTAGGAAAAGAACTGCAACACATCAAAACCGGCACCCTACATCCAACTTACACAGACTACTCTGTAGGTCTCACTTTCAAAGAGGAACTTATGTAACATTCCTTCTTTTAACAAGTCAAAACATGAAATCACCAATTACAGATTAAACAACCAGGTGGCTGCACCTTTGAACAGATCATATTCTAGACTGACTTACATGCTGCTCATAGGAAAATAAATACCCTTTTGGAGTACTAGAGCCTAGTTAATAATTAAAACAATCACAGCTAATCGACACTAAATTGTGCATGCTTCACAAGAACAAACAAATGGGACATGGTTAAGACCAATACATTAAACCCACAGAACACTCATGACATTGTATCATACATACATACATCTCAGATGTACGTCTCTACATCAGACACACACTTCTCACAAAGCACATATATACAGATTCCTGGTCAAATATATTTTCACAATTACAATATATATTAGTATCCTGGATTAATCCAGTGCAACAATTGTATTAGACAATACATTTTCATGCAGGATTCTGGCTTTCATCATTCCCCATACCTTGTGAGACTCACACGAAGCTCTGTTTAGATGAGCAGAGATGAATAAATGGTGCTGAATCAGCAGAATAAATGTGAAGCCTCATAAGAAAAATATAGGCAGTGGTTTTTTAACCTCTACATTTTCAGAATCAAACTTAACACACAAATGGATTAGCAACACTCAACATCCATTCCGGTTTCTATATAACAGAACGTACCCAACCAGAGTGAATTTTACCACTGATATTCTATGTTGTCATAGTGAAGAAAAAAATAAATCACTTATTTCAATTTAAGATCTTTCAGGTAGTGCTGCTGACCTCCCTGTTACTACTGACCTCCCTGTTACTACATAAGTCAGTGAATTTGTCATTCAGTTACAGAAGCCTGAAGAACGTATGTTGGAAAGGATCACTGATCTACCCACCCTTCATTTTTTATTTCTTTTCCCAGGCTTCATTACATACCATGTCCAAACGTTACGCACTACAGCAGATGAACCTCTGATCTGGCCCAGTGTGGCTATTCTTCAGGTATGCTGCAGTTCACCAGGATACTGGAATCCACAGTGACTTTTATCATCAGCGCCTCCAAATCTTCGTTTTACAGAGTAAAATGTAGAGGCAGCAAATTAGCCCTAATTAACTTTAAATACTGAGAAGAATGAATTATCATGATTTCCATTACCATGGAATACGGGTCTTCCTGCTGGGTCATTAATTCTGGAAGTGTCCAGTTCTTTCAGATAATCTGACGGATGCTACTAGAATGAGATACAGCACTTACACAAAACCATGGAATTCCTATAAACACTGCATTTGGTGCTCAGAGTTAAATAAGCACAAATTCTCTGATATCTTTCAATAAGCCAACAGCTAACTATTCATAGACACAATGATTTGTGAATTCTAGAAAGTGCTCTCATTCTCCAAACAATGGTTTCTCAGGATCAATAAATAACAATGCTGTGCTGTCCAGCTGACATCTTTAAATTAATTCTGTATTCAGACATTAACATGCCTCCCACAAACTGATGGGTCATAACTACACGGCAAATGGGTACACACAATTTAAAAACCTCAAACACTATGGATACAGTCCCATCATATTATTCATTCTGTTCCTGATGTGGGACCTAACATTTGGCCACTCAAACCATACTACTTGTTATCACCTGGCTCTTCATATCATTCCTACCACAGAAGATCAGCATTGCTGAGAGGGATTTGAAGCCACGGTTACTGTGAGGACAGGGGTGTCAGGATAAGGAGTTCTGAGAAGTGAGCCATTCAGAGGAGAGCAGCAAAGCCCAGCCCATAAGCAACCCTTAATACTGCGCTGTCAGTGCTCATCATGTCTGGTGGATCTTGGAGAACAGTAACATCTTCTGCTGGCAGATTGGCATGCCACTGGAGCCCATCACATTGAAGGAATGAATACACAGGCCAGTACAAGAGTCACTGAAGAAATAAGTGCAAGGTTTCACATGGATTTTGTGTTCTCTATCTCATACTATCCAGAGGGTACAGCCAAATGCCTTCCCCAACATCCAGACAGGAAGCAAGATTCCCACTGCTCTATACAGAGAAGAATAAAGTCTCTGTGGGGGCTGGAGCTATGGGCGATGAATGGAAATCATTTATACCTGAAGTTACCAAAAGAGTTAATACTTGGATATCTAAAAGCACCTCTACCCAAAGCTAGCTTTCACCACCTCCTCTTCCTCCATGCCAGAGACTGACATTTCATCTTGGAGATTATTCTTGCTACCAAACACAGACCACTGAGGAAACAGAATACAACTGTGTACTCAGCATGAAACTACACTTTTTTCAGACCCATATGATGCCGCTTTTTGGTCTCCAGTACCACAGCCACAGCTTGATGTGATATAAGCACGCAAGTTTAAAGAAATATGTGCAGAATGCTAAAGGAAACAATTTAAATGTGAGGAGGAACACGTGGTAGAAGAAATTCTGACATCTATGTGGCACGTGGGGATTGTAGTATTGAGCAGGGGAGGAGATACCCTGAAAACAGATCCCTAATATTGTCCTATTGTATTTAGTCCGAGGAAGATGTGGATGCAATCACTATCATGGACAGAAATCCAGCTAAGAATCTTCACCATGGAAAAAATTTCATTAACAATAGATTTTGTACTGTCTATCTAAAGAGCTTAAATAATGAATGTCCATTTTCTCTTTTAGTAGAGAAGTTCTTCTAAATAATATGAAGAAAGCTGCTGTTCTTCAGAGGACCCTTCAGCTAGGACTCCAACCTTTTTTCATTTAAACCCCCCAAAATCCAAGGCCTATAGTGCAACAAGACACTTTCCTACTCATTAAAGGATTGATGCACAGAGGATGCAACCTGCTCCCTCTCAGAGCAGGCTGCTGACTACGTACTTCCATAGCTCATTGATCCACAGGGCAGGCACATAAGCTGCCTTTACTGGCAGCTGCCAGGCACAAGTTAGGAAACATAGGGAGAGGCGTAACCCTGGAAAACAGGGGTGGCCGGGGAGAATTGAAGGTTCTACCTTTACATGAACTACACATACACTGTCTTTAGTCTTCTGCTCACAATTCCCAACACTCTTATCACCCAGTTAATGACCTTGAAACTTGCCAGGTACAAATATAACCTGCATATAGCAGCAATTAAAGAGACTGCACAGATACTTCAATTACAGCAGTTCTTCCATCCATATAAAAAAAAAAAACAACGCAGGAAAGTATGTGCCACATTGCTGTTTATTCAAGAGACAAGCTTTGTCTACCCAGATTACATAGCCAATGAAGAGACTGGGAGATATTCAACAAGCAAGGATGAAGCAAGGTTACAATGCTCTCTAGCCCTTTAAGACACTATGGTAACACGTGTCGCAAGAAACACAGCCCAGCTGGGTTATCTGGGACAGAAGGTGACTTCCTTTAGAAAGGGAGAAACACTGTGCTGACTTTGACATGCTCACATTCAGAAGAGTAGGAGAACACATAGAACTAGGCATTTGCAAGTGTACTGGAAGGAATGAGGTAACAACCTATAGGCCAAGAGTGCTGTTACAGTAATGCAGGTACGGGTTTGTAAAGGGCCTGGAGAAGAGAAGAACCTTAACATTTGACCTAAGAGGTCAAATGGTTTAGTTGCAAAAGGACCCAAGTTTAAAAATTTAAAGAGTTTAAAAAACCACCATACAATTCACAAAATCATAGAATGGTTAGAGTTGGAAGGGACTTTAAAGATCATCCAGTTCCAACCCTCCTACCGTGGGCAGGAACACTTCCCACTAGACCAGGTTGCTCAAAGCCCCATCCAACCTGGCCTTGAACACCTCCAGGGATGGGGCATCCACAACTCCCCTGGGTAAATGTAGCAACAGTAGCTAATGCATGCAAAAAGTAATATTGAAGGCAACTTGCACCTTTGTTACAGTTAACTACACAGGCATCAAAACCATACATGCACCATTTTGCATATTGCTGCTTCTAGAAACTCATTTGCCTAATTCCTTCCAGACATGGGAAAATACTTCTCTTACGGCTGGGTAACACATTCCCCCAGGTACTATTTTTTCTGAAGTTTATACCTGCGTGTACTCAGTAACGTTACTTCAGGTAACTTTAGCATTTCTGCCTTGTCATTTATGGCCATGTACATTAATAAATGTTGTACACTGGCATTTTTAAACGAGCATTACAACTCAGTTAAGGTTTGGGTTTTTTTTTTTGTTGGGGTTTTTTTTTGTGTTTTTGTTCTTGTTTTATTTCTTTGCACTCTCACCTCACAGGAACACCACATGAAGTGATGCAGAACACTAGCTTCACACTTCTGAGGTGTATACTGACCATTATTGCCCTTAGGATGCCTAAAGCAAAATCTCATAGCACTTTTGTCTTTACCTGCACTGCTGGCATTTATTGTGCGTTGTTCAAAGATATCCCAGAAGAAAAATGGAAGAGCAGTTATAATCTCCCTAATTAGAGTTGAGCACAGCTGATTGCAAAACAGCCTCATAGCCTTTCCTCTAAGTTACCAGGCTATCAGGGCAGCCAGTAGATGTAAGTAGATGCTCTGTGCTGCTTTGAAGTTGCTGTAGTTAAATAGAAAACACAAAATGAACGGAAAACCCAGCAGTGCAGAAAGGCTAATATACCATGTGGTTAATCCTCCTGAGTCAACAACAAGCTGCTTCCTTGGTCTCAAAACTCTGATGTAATCAGAGATATCTGATGTAATTGGTTTTAATAACACAGAATGCAAAATAAAGGAGGTGAGTGTTTGGCTCTGTACAAGAACTGGGGTAGAAGCATGGTAAGATCCATAAGGATATGGTACGGATATACAGAAAAATATTACCAGTACCCTTACTCATATATCACTGGCTTCCTAAAGCATGTCACAACAGTGGCCTGTCACCCTAAGGAAACCAGTATAATCATTGTGATAAAACCTGCAGAGAAAACATTTTAAGACGTGGCAAACTTCTGCCTCCGAATCTCATTTGCACTATAATATTTAAACACCTGCTTTCATTACTACAAAGACAAAGCTCAATGAGAGTAGGGTTACACTTTGAACACGTCTCCTAAAAGCACAGTCTCCACAGAGGACTCGTTTCAATTCAAATGATCATAATTTAGTCAGGCAGCTTTACAGTCCAAATTTGCTTTAACACTGGCTTTCATCACCTGTTGCTTTGAGGCATTTTAGCCTTTTCTAATCATCCGTTCAAAATGCATTTTAATTCTTAGGATGTAACACTTGATTTCATCAAATAAATATATAGCCTATTGTCTGGAAAATAACTCCCCCCCCCCCCCCATTTTTTAAAAAAAATCAACATTGGTAGTCTTGAAGGGAGGGAAGAATCCACCGGTAACACCAAAGCTGGAATATTTCATCCCTAATTCCATAGCCTTCTCTGTCTTATCCAGTTGCCAGCACTTACCAGGTTCCACATGCTCCATAACACAGCAAAGCGTTTTGTCAGACATACAGACAATACCAGGAGCTAACAGATTTAATTAATCAATGAACTGACATTTAGAACAGATGAAAACTTGAAGTCCAGGTTCTAAACAGTGACTGAGTAATGACAGGTAGAATGAACCATGGAGGCAAACTTCTCACTTTCTGCTCTCGCTCTTTTTTATACATAAAAATTATATTTTGAAATATGTATTAGGTGTGTATATATATGCACATACATATATACACAGAGACAAAGAGCACACATTGCCCTCTACTGACCAGAGCCCAATACATAAGTGTTCTTCAACACACGCTGCTCATCATACATGATCTCCATCAAATGCTTGACAGGACCATACCATTGTGTGTATCAATTCCTGTTACTTGCTGGTACAGTAAGAGGCATCTCCTTCAGCTGAGCAATCACCAAGGCTTTTTCAGAACCCAATTTTAAGGCCTGGGGTTTCTCTGCTTTCACTCTTCCTACCTGGTGATACACATAGCAGGACAGTGTGGGGGCGGGGGGAACAACCAAAAACCCAACCATATATGCCACCTGCTTACGGGTTAGCCTCCATCTACCTACATACTAGCACCCAAAGCTCTTGCCGTTTTATGCTACATTTATCAGTGCTCATTCTTTCGCCCCACAGTTAGGCATTTTAATGAAATACCAAGGATCTGGGAAGGGGCAGAAGAGGGGTAAGTCAAGCAGGAAAACTGAGCCAAGAGGCACTAACTGCTACTTTCAGGCCAACTTGTTTGCAATTCCTTCCCTCTGCTCTTATTCACAAGTACTTCCATTTTACCTTTCAACATGAATACAAACTAGAAACATCAAACACAGAAGGAGATCAATAGACACCATAATTCCTATCAACTCCCCTCCTCCATCCCTACACTAAAACTTTTCTTTTGAGTGTCCACTTCTATGACTTGGGAGGGAAGCCACTTTAGACCAAAGTTTAAACACACACTTTAGATTGGAAAAAATACAGAATATTTTTTAATTTAGGAAGCAGCTCAGTAAGTTTAACATGTAGATCCTCTAAGATTATAGTTATATTAAGAGCCTGTAGGCCACCTTTCTGACAGTGACTGGCCATAATGTACTATTCATAAGTACCTACAGATGGACTTAAAGGAGTAGACCAGGGTTCTTGAAGTGGGGAGAGAAGGAAGACTTCTGCTATTGTTTCTATACTCACCCAAGGCCCAGTATGATGCAGTTTCCAAAGGTGGAACACTGCTGTAGAGAGCATGGATATACATGAGGTGAATCATCAGCTCAGCCAGACACCACCAAAAGAAAATACGAATTATGCCCACGATTAAGATGCTGAGATTGGTCTTCAAACTGAAGGCTTCTTGTCTCCTCATCTAAAGAAGAAATCCAAAGATATTGTATGGCACGTAACTGACTGTTTTACTCAAATACTCATCCTGACAACTTTTTAAAATTTCATTTGCTATTTGTTACTATTACTAAGGGGACCATTTGGCTACACCATTTGGAAATTCCTGACAGTCTTGAGGGAGACTGGTCTGTCCGTTCCCAATCTCAGTAAGCGTAGAAATCAACAAGAGGCCAAACATGAACATACACTGCACTAAACTGTTGCAGTAAAGGCGAAGTGCTGTTAACCTGAACAGAATCCCGACATAAGACTTTTTTTTTTTTTTTTAATTCCTGTAACTTGATCAGCCTCTAGAGATAATCAAAAAAGTTTAAAGAAACTACAGCTATGAAAGAGAACGTATTCCAAGCAGCAGCCCTACCTAACACAGAAACAATGACTGCTTGCTCTTAAAATACCTCCAACTTATACCAGCTGCATGGGATTGATTATTTGAGGATAGTTCTTCATTTTTCTCCTGTAGCATTGCCAAGATCAGCAAGACATACATGATGTGCTGAGCAAATGACAGTTAAGTGCAAATTAAATATCGGATAAGACAAGGCTTGCAGTTGACAGGCTTCTCAAGATGCCCCAAACTCTTACCTGCTAACTATAGTTAATGCATTGGTATACTATTACTTTAGCTTCTTTTCACAGTAAAAAAGAATATGATCAAATAACAGAAACATAGGATTGCCTAAAAATTTAGTCATGTTTTGTACATCTATCATTGTGTGTGTGCAACATCACCTTCTCCAGTCTCTAACTGGTCACCAAAAACACATGTACAAGATAAGAAACCAACCTATTTGCACAGAAAAAAACACCCTCATGATTGCAAGCACACAGCACAGCTAACATGCAGTTAGCTCTGCTCACTTGCAAATGAAGCAGGACACTGATTTTGAAGGTTCATTTGTACCAGCTAAATGAAAGCTTGGAGACTACCATTTAACCAGAGGAATTTGCACAACAGGCCTTCAAACCCATGACTAGAACTGCTATACCCTGCTTCAACCCAGAAATTCAACAAGGCCATTGATGAAGTATCACAGTCTCTCATTTTTGCCTGGCAATGGATGACAATTTCCAGCATTGATATTACACTCTTCAGGCCATACAGCAGTTTCTCTGTCTCCATCTCCAGGACTTCTGCTTTCCAGTGTGCTCAGCTGGAGCACTCATCTCAGTCTCAGCTTCAGTTAAGGGGTTCTGCAGGTGGTCTTTTCTGATAGCAGCAATAAACACTCTTTGTATTGTGCACTTTGAATCAACTGCTGGGCACTGCAAACTTCAAAACCATTCTCCAACCTCACCTGTCAAGGCAATATTCTCTGCTCAGATAAAAGCTGTGACAACGCACTTCAAACACCAACAAGAAACACATTAAGGTTATTCAGTTTGTTCCATCTTCTTTATGGCTTTAACCAAACAGCTCTGTGCATATTTAAAGGAGAACCTACTGCAAATACAGGCAGCCCACTCTCTATTTTCCTTTTTCTCTCATACCAAAAATACAAGTGGTCTTTGCTGGCCCCTATCAGGTGAGCTTAGTTTCAATGCAAGACCCCCATACACAATTTTTCCTACCAGTTACCCTCAAGCTACTCTCAACTTGGAGTCTCATGTCTTCTGAACCATTCCTTGGGGGGGGGGGAAATCATCTCCCTCTGATAGGGGTTCAGGAATACAGGTGGAATTTAACACACTTCAGAAGCTACAAAGCAATAAACAGTGAAAAAAATAAATTACCTCAGTTTCTATGCAAGTCTATGTGGATTTTTCCTACAACATCCAGCCCAGGATAACAACATTCAGCCTTGCATCTTCCAAAGCTACTGAAGACAAATGAGCATAGGACTTGTCGCTCAGGGGTCCACTAGAATCTCGGTTTTCACTTTCATAAGACCCAGTCTATTGGCTGTGGCTTCAACAGAAAATTTCCAAATATAAACAGAAGGAAGAAACGCCTAGGCTTCTATACATAAACTGAAAAAGCAGTTTTATGCTTTGAAATGTCCACTCATCCACTTTATCCCAATGATGTTAATTATAGACATCACGGGTGGTGATTTCACTTCTTAAAGAGTGCAAGAAAATAAGGAGAGCAATAAAACATGGAAATCTGAGTTTTTTCCCCTGTCACGTAGAAGCAGGCTTGAAAAGCAGCCTGCAAAGTGCTAGAAAAAAAAAATGCAGTAAGATAGGTAGGTCTTTCACATCAAAGGAGCAGCTCAGCTTGCTAAGGTCTGAAGAAAAGTGTTCCAAGTAAGTCATCAGCTGTTTTCACACCAACACAAGGGGAAACTGGGGTCTTTGGGAATTCCCAATACAAACCAGCAGCTTTCTGTGGCTCTGAAATCTGTTTCAGAATTAATAGCCAGCTGCTGCTGAAAATGTTAATTTATTCCGCCTGATGGAGGAAAGGAAAACAAAAATCCAGTCCAGCAGCTACATGCTAAAATTATGAACACTCTCCAAAAGTAACAACATGTGTCTTTGGCTCCCTGGTTGAAGGGATTAATCTGATGTCAGACAAAAAGACATCCTGTAAAGTAAAGGAAACTGGGGAGGAAGGTTTGTCTTAACATTGATAACCAGGATATAGTCAAATTCCCAATGCTATGCTCGAAACTGTCCACTCTTCACATTCCAATAACATTATTTGATATTTTCAAAATTATGTGGAAGATAGCTTTGGACACAAACAATTCTTGATCTCCAAGGACTAAGTAAAAATTGTAATCCTTCAAATCACTAGTAGGGAGGAAAAATATTATAGAATCAGTTACAGATACTTCTACTGAAGTCAAAATATGCATGAATGAAAACTCCTTTTCTGTAGGCTTCCCCCCCCCCAATGTAGCTCATTGAGGGAAATTTATTTCAGAAGGAAACAGAGATCAGTCTCATAGAGAAGATTAATCATCCAGCTTTCAAAACCTATTTTACTTTCTTTCCACCTTCTCTAACATTGGCATCTAATCAACCTCTCTCCACCCAAGCACTAGATACAAAGCTTTATTCTGACAATATATTTTGACTAAATATATTCTCAGTGTTAGTTACCAGCCTTATGAGAGTTCAGTATTATGCCATGACTCGCATACAAGCATGAATACTGCAGACTGGTTTCTACCTACAGCCTTCCCTTTTGCATGCAGTGTACTTCAACACCTAGAGAGAAGAGGACGATAGATACAGGCAAACAATAGGAACACTTTCAGTTTGAAGGTGTCATCTGTACCAATTTTTGTCAAGTAGGTAGCTAGAAAATAAATAGGAACTCAGGTTTACCTGTAAACTATATTATAAAACACACCATTAAAAGAGCAACTCAAGGAAAACTGGATGAAATTATCTACCTAACATTTTCTCATGACCGGTATTAAACTCCCTCAAGATGAAGAAAAAAAAAGTAAAAATCAACCTATTATGCTTTAATCTATTCCTCAAAGTACAGCATTTGTGTCTACATTTGGCAGCTGAAAAGAGATTACCATCCATTTCAATAATTCATCACACAATTCACCTGAGACAGATGCACTGAAAATCTCTAATTGTGTGATCTTAAAAACACCATTACCTGCTTACTGAATTCATCAAAGTTCATAAGGGGCCCGTTGTGGAATGTGGGATAATAAAACACGTATGCCAGCATCCACAGGAACGAGTGGGATGACTTCTGGGCAGGTCCATGCCAGCAGTACTCCAGGCTGAAGCTGGTGCAGAAGAGGCAGCGGACAGATACAGTGAAGAGCAGCAGATAATACTCGTTTTCAGTGTCGTACCACTTTCTCTGCAAGACAAAACAAACCCAGAGCACGGTGATGGAATGCTGTGTTTTCTATATAGCAGGACAGCAATCTCCACCCAGATCCTAACTTCCAGGGGCAGCAGCAGCAGGAAGCAACTAAAGCAAACAGCAGCTGGAATGAGCATCTGAAGTGAACAGCACTACTTAATGCATGAACAACAAGCACTGGCTGTTGATGGAGAAAGGGCCTCCAGAGCTACTGCAACCAGCACAAAGAGACAACAGCTTGATTTCAGAAACATATTAGGTTGTGAAGAACTATGACAGCAGGAGAGCTTTTCTTATAGGAATTCCATTATCTCCCTCAGATTTGGTCCAGTAATACAATATCCAAACCAGCTGGCAACACTACTGACAGCCAAGGGACTGCTAGGGCTGAAGCCAAGGCTGCAGTTCAGATCTGAAGAGAATCAGTCACTCCTGAGAAAGCTTGAGGCTGGAAAGATGTTACTGAGTCTTTATCAAGTTCTTGACACTCCCTGTCACACCTGTTTCCAACAAGAAAAACACATTATCACAAAAAACTTGGAAACATCAGCAAACATAGTTTGGCCAATTACATTTGTATTGCAGTAAGCCCTTTCCTCCTCTCAGCGAGACACAAATCTGTCTACACCATATGAAGAGACCCTACCCACTCCTCTCCCCTCTGCCCTCTCCCTAAACATCAGGGCAACAAGCCTTACAACATCTGCCCAGTTCTTCCCCTTAGTCAAAGTAAATGCAACAAGGATGTTTCCTCACAACCAAGCAGCAGTTTCTCTAAAACCTGTAGTGCCCAGCAAAAACCATTAGAGAAAGAGCAAAGTGAGCTTGCACCAACCAGTTGTGAGCAAGCAACTCATTTGGTACAAATCAAAGTGTTGGTGAAACAGTCTCCCTTTTCCACACAGAAGGCTACAGTCACCAATAAGGTACAGTCAGGCTTGACAAAGCAACTCCTGGATATGAACTCAAAACCCAGCACCTTACATTGATATGACTACAGCTCCAAAGAATAAGAAATGCATTTACTATAGCACTAGTAAAGTATTATCATACTCCAGCTCTACTGAATATCACTTACACATTAAGGCAAATACTTTCATGTCAATGCACCAGCCAGCATGATTGAGAAATGCAACTTTTCTAACTGGAGAAGCTCCAGCATGAGTCACTGCAGCTCTACTGTCTAAGGATTTTCAAGCCAACTTCTGCTTACATCAACTGAAGGGATAGTACTCCATCACAGGTAGCTGCTTGTAATGGACAAACACCACCATAATTAATTTGATGCTTAATTAGTCCTTCTCACATTACCTTGGCTTCTTCCACAGCTGGTATGTGTAAAGTGGATAGCAGGATAAGGGAGCACAACCATGTCAGGAGTGACAGCTGAAACTGAGCCACAGCAAATGAAATAGTTGCATGTAACAAAACGACAGCAAAGCCTTTGATTCCCAGTAACAACCAGCAGGCAGCCATTCCATAAACCATCAAGCACCATGGTTTATACTGTTAGAAAAAGAAAAACGAACAATTTTTAGTTTGAGCATTTCTAAAGGAAAAAAAGCACTCAATATCTGTGCTGTCCTGGACAGGGTCTATAGTAAAAACAAACACAGTCAACAAGGTTAAGAACACATATGAAACACTACAGGGAAACCCAACTGTATCCATAAAGATAGAAGGGAAGGGGTTTCTGTAGCAGCATGTTTGAAATCCAGAGCCTCCCTGATCTGGGGAAGAGCATAACTTCCTCCTTTCCTTCCCCAAACTAGCAGGTGTGACACCACATGCCAGTCACTTCCCACAGTCATGCAATCATGCCAAAACCCAAGCAGTCATCACTTCACAGTCTTGGAAAGGAATAACCACACCCTTCTTTGGTGTACAGGTCAAATGACACTGGTTAATGGTTCGCAACAAAGCACAGTTTTCCATGGGTTGTAGGCTGAAGTCCCCAAACACTAAGGCGACCAACCTACCTGCTGTCACCTGTGCATTGTTACAGACCCAGTCACACAATTCACCCCACAGAATGGGATTTCCCACACTAAGTAGCCTCAGTGCCAAGTTTTCCATGCCCAGAGGGCAAACTCACAGAAACTTCCTGCTGTGAACAAAATCCATACATACCTTCTCCACCAAGAGCCTGGACACTTGTGATACCAGCAGGTGACCAGCCAGAAGCCACAGTATACGTTCCCTTCCCCATTCGATCCAGTAGCTCCACTCAAAGTCCATGGGGTCCTGGGGCAGCAAGGGAACCAGTCAGTATGTGTATCTGGCCATAAAAGCATGCTCTTACAGGACAAGGAAACATCTCCATAATACATCAGGTCTGTTACCCAACACCACAGAACTCAACATCTGGGGAACGTCTTATTTCAGCAGTGCAGTCTGATCACTTACAGCAGTGAGCCCTGTTTTGACTTCCAGTGGTGTGAAACTCAGAAAAAGAGCTTTAGACAGTGTTGTAACTCTTAAACCCCACACTAGCACTGAATCTGATTGAACAGTAATCGCTCGATCACCATGGAAGTTTTCTAACCACATAGTGGACAGGAAGGCACCCACGCACACACCCCTCCTCCCTGGGACACAGGCTGGTGACTACACAGAGATGCAGCCTGGAACAAGGGTCCCACTTCTCAAGGCTTCCCAGTCCAACACATCCTTGCTTTGGTTCCCCATCAGGAAACTTCCTAGTAAACAACAAATTAGTCTGCTACTACTGTTCCTGACGATCTCTTCAAATCCAACAAATTCACATGTCTGTTTGCCCTGATCTTTTTAAGTTTAGGATTTTATTTTTCATTTAGGAAGAAAAAACCAAAACCATTTTGGACTACACTTAACCCATGTAAAGTTTAGACAAGAATTTTTCTTTTTTCAACTTCTGTCAGCCTCTTAAGAAAGAGCTTTTAAGAAAGGTGACAGAGCAGCAGAGCACTGCCTTCCCCTGTGCATGCCCCTCACCTCACACACGAGGGATTCAGAAAGCAACTCTGTTCTGCCTTGAAAGATCAAGAGCTTGGGTGAAAGGGCACCTTGTCAGAACAGAATTTTCACTCCCTGTTTCAACAAAGCCTAGGTGCGATCGGATGAAGTCGGGTCAGCTAGAGATTCCCATGACATGGGGTTTTTAATCTAAATTAGGTAAGAGGGATCAGTTGGTAGCCCTGTCCCTCATACAGAACCCCACTAAAAGTTCATCTCCACAACTGCGTTATGACTTTCTTGAAAGGATGTGTCAAGGGTCCCTTACCAGCAGTGACGGTGGGACTAAACACAAAAGTAATTCCACAGACATGCATTCCTGGTCTTGTGTAAATCATTCTCAATATTAGTCATATTAGTTGCACTTATTCAAAAGGATGTGAGGGCAAAAGCAAACAAGGGGTGTGTGTGTTTTTTTTTGTTTGGGGTAGAGATGTACTAGTTTTCTTATTAGTTTGTTTGTTTTTTGGGTTTGGTTTTTTTTGGGGTTTTTTTTTTTTTTTTTTAAGATCAGCCATGTTTCTTTAAGCCCTTATGCCTCAAAAATCTGTTCTCATCTATGCTGGACTACAGGCCAACCAAGAGGAAAATGTGTGTTCGCTGATGTTATGCATTATCCAAATCACCCAGTGATGGAAAAGGGGGGGAAAGGCTGCAGCAAATGTCAAGGATGATTATAACTTTTAAGGCCAAACTGTAAAACAGAAGGTTATTAAGTGATGCAAAGAAGAAGAAACACTTAGGCCAGGGATCAAGAAATGAAACAAAACTTTGGTTATGATTCTTAGATCTAGACACACCAGGCAAGTCCCTCCTCCTCACTAGAAACAGACTAAAATTAACTATGAATATCCAAGTCTTCAAAGTTACTACAAACCTCTGAAGCTAAATCAGAAGCTTGGGTGAGCAAACGGCACAGAGACATGATGTTCGCATTATTGCCACAAAATAAAAGATGCTGGTACTGGTCACCCATCCTACCTTTTTGAGGCCCCGAAAGAGAGTCCCTGGTTCCAGCCCAAACCTTCTGTCCACCACAGCTTCATACTCTGCAGAGAAGAGCAAACCTTTGCTAAGGACACGGCAGATAGAGCAGGGAGTCAGGGATGTGGCCTCTACTCCTCAAAAGCAACACGTTCCCACGTTGCCTCTGCCAACGGAGATACTCAGAGGCAGGGAAGGGCATATCACTGCTCACCAGACAAGCTTCCTAACCAGGCCACAGCTCTGCCCCACAGCAAAGGCAGAGCCACTGAATTGCCCAGAACCTTTGATTTCCCCTTCCAACAAGGGTAGTGGCAGGCAACAACCAACCTTTTACCACACAGAATCTACACTAATCCTCATTTTCCCCTCTTTCAGGGCTGCCTGGTTTCTCCCACCGGAGCAGAAGGGACCCACAGACCTGACGGTGACCAGTACAGCCACAGCAGGGCAAAGCCACTCAGAGAAGCTGCCTCCGGAGCCCGTTCCCATGCAGCCTTTTGCAAGCTCCACAAAAGAGGTGCTGCGCATGTGGGTGCACAGCCCTGTACCTGCTTACCCAGCACTTCCTTCACTGCCCTGCAAGTGCCTTTCCGGCACTCTTGTTCTTCCCTTAAGCTCTTTTGAGAGCCAGCTAGGGTCTTTAATGTAGAACACCTTGCTGATTAAAGCCTAACAGGATGCATTACACATTTCCCTAATGAGCCCTTCTAACTAGCTATACTTTTATTAGATAATACCCTTTTCATTTCCCTTAAGATGCCTATGTGCCAGAACACAGCTTCTTTTCATCTACAAGTTGTATTTAAATTGTTTAAAACCCCACCCTTCCTTTGCACTATTGAACCAAAACCAAGCTACTGTACCAGCTACCAAGAGGTTACACAACGCACTGGTGCGTATTTGGAAACAAACTGACCCCAAAGCTGCACAGACAACCCAGCACAGGAGCCCCAGAGCTCCAGGCCCCACCTGCCCTGCGACCTCCCCAGGTTCCATCCCCAGCAAGCACCATCAGGAGGCACAGCTGGTTCTGAACCACTCACCTCCAAGGGGCTGCAGATAAGAAGGTTCAAGACTAGCCAGGAAAACAATCCAATTCAGAGCCAACGCTCCTGCAATTCCCCCATTTGAGTAGCTGAGCTTCAGAGATCTCCCTCATCTTTTCCCTGACAGCCAAGCGCCAGGACACCATTGCCAATGGCCTTCCCAGCACTCAAGGCAGAAAAGCCTTGGGAAAATCTCTCTTCCTAGCCGGCACCTGGCCACTGCCTCCTCACACAGGGCTGGTTTGCAGCCAGGAAGAGCACAGGCACTCCTTGCAGAAGAGCAAAGTAGAAACCAACCCACAGAGGACAACTCAAGCCAAGCAGCCTCACCAGCCACAGCCTAGAAGTGCTGCAGGAGCGAGCACATCCGCATCGCAGACTTACTTTGAGACACTTGGTGCACTTCGTAGAAAGCATAGAGGTGAGAGCCCACGGCGAGGAGCCCGTAGAGACACATTTCCCAGGCCGGCAGCAGCATCGGCCTGGGGGCTGCTCCCCCGCACACCCCGCCGGCCGCCTCCCTGCGGGGAAAGAGAGGACGGGAGAGGTTTCCTCGCGGAAGACGCACGGGCAGCGGGACACCTCGCACCAGGCACCGCACGCCAGACCCTCGGCGCGGGACGCGGGCGGGCCGGGCAGCGGTCACCGAGCGCGCCACAGGCCCCGGCGCTGCCGCGGCCCTACGGCGAGGCGGGCTCGGGGCAAGGAGGCGGCCGGGCTCCGCCGGCAGCTGCCGCGAAGGGAGGCGAGACCTGCCCGGCCGCGACGGCTGCGGAGGCCCCGGGGCCGGGGGCTTGGTGCGGGCCGGGCCCGGCGGCGCCTTCGAGGCAGGACTAGGGCCAGGGCCGGACCGCGGCTGCTTCTCGCCGAGCCGGGACCGAGGGGAGTGGAGGAGGGACCCCGCTCCCCCCTTACCTGAGGGGGGCTCCGCCGCCGGGAACGGGAGCAACAGCCGCGGCCCCAGGCGGGCCGAGCCGAGGCTCCAGCCCCGCGGCGGGCAGGCGGCGTCCCGGCGACGGACAACTCCGGGCCAAGACGCCCCCGACGCTCCACAGAACACCCGGCCGAGACCCCGCCCGCTGCGGCCACCCCCCGCGGAGGGAGGGCGGGAACGGGGCGGGAGCGGGACGAAGCTCCCCGCCCCTGCGCGCCCTCTCCCGGCCGCCGGGCGGCGCCGCAGCTCTCTCGCCGCGGCAGAGCGAACCCCGCGACCCGCGCCGGCGCCGCCGCGCCTCCCGCTGCGGGGCTGCGGGTCCGCCGGGCTCCGCTGGCTGCTCCATGGAGAGGGGGCTCGGGCAGGCCCCGCTCCGCACTTCTCGCCCGACATAAGCCTGGACAGCTGCAGCCGAACTCGTTGACTGAGACACAGTGGTGTCCCTCAGGGTTCCCTGTTGGGACCAGTACTGTTCAATATCTTCATCCATGCCATAATCCGTGAGATCAAGTGCACCCTCAGCAAGTTTGTGGATGACAGCAAGCTGCGTGGTGCAGTTGACATGCCTGAGGGACGGGTTGCCATCTAGAGGGACCTGGACAAGCTTGAGAATTGGTCCTGTATGAACTTTGTGAAGTTCAACAAGGCCAAGTGCAGGGTCCTGCACCTGGGTTGAGGCAACCCCAGTATCAAGACAGGCTGGGGGATGAAGGGATTGAGAGCAGCCCTGGGGTGGATGCATTGGTATGGCTGGACATGAGCCAGCAAGGTGTGCTCGCAGTCTAGGAAGCCAACTGCATCCTGGGCTGCAGCAGAAGAAGCGTGACCAGCAGGTCCAGGGAGGTGATTCTCTCCCTCTACTCATCTTTTGTAAGACCCCACCTGAGACCCATCCAGCTCTGGGGCATCGAAGATAAGAAGGATATGGACCTGTTGGAGCAGGTCCAGAGGAGGACCACAAAAATGATCAGAGGGTTGGAGCACCTCTGCTATGAGGACAGGCTGAGAGAGCTGGGGTTGTTCAGCCTGGAGAAGAGAAGGCTCTGCGGAGACCTTATTGCAGCCTTCCAGTACTTAAAGGAGGCCTACAGGAAAAATGGGAACAAACTTTTTAGCAGGGCCTGTTATGATAGGACAAAGGATAATGGCTTTAAACTGAAAGAGGGAAGATTTAGACTAGATAGAAGGAAGATATTTTTTTACAATGAGGGTGGTGAAACACTGGAACAGGTTGCCCAGAGAGGTGGCAGATGCCCCATCCCTGGTCAGGTTGGACAGGGCTCTGAGCAACCTCATCTAGTTGAAGATGTCCCTGCTCATTGCAGGGGAGGTTGGGCTAGATGACCTTTAAAGGTCCCTTCCAACCCAAATTTTTCTATGATTCTATCAAACATTGTTGTCTTTGGGCATGAAACGTGAATGCAGGTTGCTTAGATCTGCTGAGAACCTGTCAGTTGGCTTATACCAAACACATGAACCATTTGCATAAGAAGTTACTGTTCTGGTCTGTTTCCATAGCATTTATCACTACCTGACTGCAGATGCAGGCACCCTCACAGCTGAGGGACTGTAAGAGAATATAACTTGTATAAAGGTGTCCTGGGAAAAGGGTGCCAGCTTCACTGTCTTACAGGAACTGGGACAAACCACGGGGATGGCACTGGGAGACAGTCAGGTGCTGCAAGGAAGAGTGAAAACACATACATCTTCAATATATCGATCCCTGAAAAGTTGGTCCAAGAGATGTCATGTAAATTAACGCTGAAGTAAAAGTGAAGGATTGTGTTCAGACCAAAATGATGTCCGTAACAGCCTCGCACAGACCTTTTTTCCCCCCTCCTGGACTGCAAGGTACACTAATGCGGGGACACTCTTTTTACAGTCATCACGACATAATTTGAGAAATCAGCAGGTCTGAAGAGCACCACCAAAGCAGGAACATGGGACTGGAAGTGCTGATGCTGACAACCACCTCATGGATCAACCTGCATTTTAGCAAGGGGAGAGGATTCCCTCCTCTTGGCACTTCAGACACAGCTAATGAACCTCACTGCTCTTAGTGTTAAAAACACATTGACTTTCCAGCCCCAAACGTTTGGGTAATTCATGCTTATCTGATCTTGCACCATGTGACTTTTATCCCTCTCTGGTTTTGACATCAGTGATGTAATTTTTTAATAGGGGAAACATTTCATATCCTTTTGTGGATGTTGTCTTGCTGGATCATTAAGTTCCTCTTATAAAATAGGGGTTCAGTTCTCCTGCTCACCTTGAGGCCTTCTTTGCATATTCAAATTCCTGCTTCCTGATCTTTGAAAGCCAGGCTTGTGTCTGATACTCCAGGTGAAGTCTTACTGGTACAAGGGGTTAAGTCTTCCCTGTCTGAACCAGACATGCATCTCCTGGTGTCTCCAAGAATCACATCTGTCCATCAGAGCCATGTGGTGGTCTCTAATCATTTTGCCTTTTGCCTCCAATTTTTCTTCCTGTCTGTCTTTGCCAGGCAATGACTCACTTCAGTTTACAGTGTCAATTTTGATAGCCCCTAGGTGTAAGATACTGTATTTGCTCTGTGGAACTGCCATAAAATTTCAAGGTCAGGTACATTCTCCTCTATGATACCCACATCCTTTTCTCTGCTGACAGGGCTTCCCCAATTTTTGCCCTCAGCAGGTTAGTCAGTCCCTTGTCCCCCGCAAAAAATAAGACACCACCTGCATAACAGCACCAGAACAGCACTCCTAAATTTCTAAAAACATTCCCACAGCACTGCAGCCGAGTTACGGCCACTAAGGGTCAGCAGAGCTTGTATTTTCCTGCAGTTTTGTGGTTTCTGGTCAAAAGTGTGAAGTTGATATAGGCAGTAGGCCCTCTAGATGGCTGCATAACACAAACAGTATGCACGCAGAAGTGGTCCTGCAGCTTCAAAAAGGGAAAAGGTATAACAAGTTACAGCTTTTACATCAGATTATACTGAAAAGGACATCTTTGTTATTAGTTATGTGGTGACATCCAGAAACCCAAGCATCCTCTGTGACCAGGTGAGCCGCTACCCTTCTACAAAGGTCACTGCCAAACCCATGGAGCAGGAACACTAACAAACTCTGACAACAGTCCCAGCTGGAAGATCTCACTCCCTGGATTGAGCCAATCTGGCCCAAACCACGACAATTAGATGATTTTTAAATTTTTTTCCCCACCCTTATTCAAAGAATTTTATATAGTAAAATGTGACAAGAATCTCAATGAATGACTTTGCAAGACTAGCTGTAAGCTAAGCTGCTGAACATCACTGGCACAAACACCTATGCATCGATGCGGCCCTCACCATTTTAGATGGCACAAATTAAACGCGAGTCCTGCTGCTGCTATAGTCACTGACAGGGATTGGAGGAATCTGAGAGCAAAAACCCTAGAAAAGTGGCAGCAGAAAGCCTCACTACTCATTTATCAGCAAGGAGGTAAGGTTTTTTTAAACTTCTCTTGCCCTGTGACCCAGCAGCTGCACAGGCTTGGCAGCGTCTTCAAGTCATCTGTCCTTTGGGAAGAAAGTGGCGTGATGCTGAGTACACGTGCAGCAGGTTTCTCCGAGGCCAAAAAAAGCAATCCACCTTGGCCAGAATGATGATTTGTGATGGTAGAGGTGTCTCTCTGGTACAAATTCAGAGCATCACGTCTATTTGAAGGTTTGCACGACTCTTACTCTCTGCCAGAAAGGCTGCAGAGTGCAGAGGCAACAACCTGCCAAAGACGTCCATGTCCATCTTCACTACCGGGAGCCAGCAAGAAGGCATCCAGTCCCCGCCATAGCCTTGATGAACAGTGGAGTTTGCAGTGCCAGCCTCTTGCAGATTAGTTCAAGCATCACTAGAAGAGAGTCCATCTCAAGCACGTGTTCATGTCCCCTTTTTGTATTTCCCTCTCTTCTGAAGCTGGTACAGCACCTGAGTTGGAAGTGTTGGGTTTTGACTGTGAAGTTCAAATGCCATTTGGTGAGAGTCTCCCTTTCTTATGTGATCAGCTACAGATATGATCATCAGAAACTTAAGCAAATGATTCCAGAATCAAAGAGGACAGAGGTAGCACGAGGCCGTTTAAAAGGGCCGGTACTACTGCCTTTCTATGCAAGTTCTTCTGAGGTGAGCTTATTACAGAACTCTTCATTTCTAGGGCCTCATCACAGCCACAGGGACAGGGCAGGGTGGGGCCATAAAAGGCAATGAGGTGGGTGACTAAGGCATTCTGCAGCTGGGAAAGTAAACCAAAGCTTGCGTTTTTGAGGAAACTCTTTTAACTTGTCATTTGTTTCACATGCGGTTAAGAAGTCAAAATGAGTGGAGTCCTCAGGCAGGCTAAGCATAGTGCTTCTCACTGCTTCTCTGAATATAAAGTCCCCTCTGGGAATTACAAGCAGTGCCCTGGAGCTTTACCTCACAGGTTGATGTCGCACAGCGTTGAACCAAGCCTCTTGTTTTCATTCACCCTCTGGAAATCACACAGTAATGCCCCCTGCGTGCAACATCTGAATGATGGGACACGATTAGCACTGACTGAGAGTCTGCAGATTAGAAGGTCAGCAGCAGACAGGATGATGAACTATGTATATTTAGAAGAAATCACAAATATGACAAGAAATCTCTACATAGCAAAACAGCAGTATTTAAATGGGGAGAGTCAGAAATATAAAAGGTGTGGTATTTACAAAGAGAGCCAAGTGAGCCTTCCAATAGCCGAGTTAAGTATGACACAACCGAGGTTAACGTAAACCCTCCCTCCAGAGATCTCAGGCATGGAGTTATGGACTCTAGGGAGACAACGTGCAAGTTTGCCGTTTTCATCTTGTTTGGCTTGGCTTAATGAAAAGCAAACATTACACTAAGTTGGTCAGCATTGGAGATAGTCCCACCTTTTTTCAGGTTCCTCTCTCCTCTGACCCCCCAACCCTGAAACGGGCTCTTTGTGAAGTGCCAAGCATATTTTTTCCCCCATCACCTTTAGCCATATCTATGTAGACAACGTTTATAAAGAGATCCTTGCAATGGTAAAGTTAGTATTGCTGTGCATGCAGATATAATAATTTTCCTGGCTTCCTTTTAATGAATCCCTTGCATCTTTGAGAACTTGTTTCATGCTCTGAGGCTGGAAAATTACCATCATGCTTCTGACTGGGGATTCATAAAATTACTTTTGGAAAAAATACATTAAATTAATACAGTATTGTAACTAAACAGCTCACTGTTGGATTCATGCTGAACGTCTCAGAGGCTTCCTTGTCAATACATTACCTGCTTTGCTTAACTAAAGCCCTGAAAACCATGGCTCCTGGTCAGAGCCTTTTAATGGATTTGTTTACTGATTACCCATTCTTCCCTCCAAAGAAAGCAGTATTCTAAGCGAAGTCATACAGCCTTGCTCTCACCATGGATGTAGAGTCCGCTTGTGTAGGGTTGCCATAGCTGGGGTGAGGTTCAACTGTGCTACCTTGATCACGTCTGAGTCGTAGTTAATCATGCTTGAGTCTTAGTTTCTAAGTAGTCAGCTATTAAACACAAAGGGTTGGGTTTTTTTTTTTTCTTTTTCCCACAATATTCCTTCGAAGCTGTCTAGCTTTAAGTGTGAAATGATGGGGGTTAAGGGGATGGTGAGTCAACTCTTACATACCTTATCCATCATATCGAAATCTCCCATGATTCCTAGTGAGGAAGTGCATAATCCACTACTGGAGTATTTAAACACTTCAGTATCTCAATCATCAAGGGGCAGAACGGATGGTCCAGTCCAAACATGGGAGGAGGGATTCTTCAAAAAAATCCCTACCTCCTGTATTACTTTCCTTACCATTTTTAAGTAATAGTGGAATGAAATTCAGCAAAAAGGCTAGATCGCAGCCAGTTTACTCAATTATAATTTACATTATTACAAACGATGGCAAGACTCCCACCTGACCTCCAACAGGGCAAGTAGCTGACAAAATGTAAGTAATCCAAAAGGTGGTTTAAATTTGTTTATGCTGAGGTTGTAAATCAAATGCAAATTTCATTCTATCATACCACATTATACACATCTTTTTCAGTGGCATAAGAAATTACTTCTATCTGTGAACAACTATATTTAATCCATAGCTATATTCCTGAAAACATTGCCTTTTTAATCAGTCCAGTGAATGAAATAAATGTAGCAAAAAAAAATACATCTTGGATTACTATATGATAATTGAGAAAAAATATTCAGACAGAACGCTCTCTTTCCCTGCCTACCGAACACATTTTCTAAACTCTCCAGCTCTTCACATTGCTTCGCTATATGAACAGCCAGTAAAGGATCCTTGCAGCTCCCACAACCACCTGTATTTTACTGATTTATCCCTTACTTCCTATTGTTTGCCATGTGTTTGTGACAGAGTGGGAATACATTCCAGGTTGATTATTTCTATTTGGCAGAATGTTTTTCTTTTGCCTTTTTAAGGTCTGTGACACTAAGAGGATGCAGTGGAACTGACTGTTCACAACATGACAAATGGAGCCAATACAGCCCTGTCCAGGCAGAACCTGCAGAGGACTCAGAAACTTCTCCCTCATAGCAACCAGGCAAAGATACACACCTCAGTCCACAACCTAAACCATTCTGTGATTCTATGATTCTATGAACTTTCTGGTAGAAATATTTGTTAAAAACATTTCTAAGTGGATTGGATACATTCTGACATCTTTTATGAACGGACTTTGCTACATCTTAGCTTCACAAGCAATGCCAATATTTTCCTTATTATTCAGTCTGCCCTCTCTTCAGGGACTTTTTGTTCCGTAACTGTGTGGGGCCTAGTCAACGATGCCTTAATTGCCAATTGTTCCTTCTAAGCCCTGCCACAACGTAGATATTAAAAAGTCACTGAATACTAAAGTCAATGCAAGTATATTTGTGGCCACAGTCACGCATGCCCCTTGGCTACCTGGCGCATTTGTGGCCTTATGGCTGCAGGCTCCCTTTTCCTTCACACATATGCGCACTTAGATCAGTCTGTACCTGCCTCCACATTGTATTGTAAATAAAAAGCCTATAGCAGGTTTCCTACCTGAATACATGGATGACATCTTAAGAATTAAGCTAACATTATATTACTGGTCAGGAGGAGCCTTCCTCTGAGGATATTTTAGAAAACAAATGCTTTTGTATTTTTTATCTAAGAAGCTTTCTGGCTTTGTGCATGGACTTCCTCCTAATTTGTCTCCATTTTATGTTTCGCCTTTCCCTGAAGAGAGGGTAGAACACTAGGATGGGCTTCCAAGTCACAAAAAACCTGACTTTAGGATGCAGACATCTTCTATTTTGCTTCTGTGTTTATGTAACAGACCATAAAAGTATATAAACGACAAGAAGTGCTCTGTCATACTTGAAGAATTTTGTAGATTGTTCTTGAAATTCTGCCTTTCAATAGTAAAAAGAATTCAAAAATCTCTCTTTGTGCCTGTGCAAAATGCCAGCAACATCTCACCCTTGGCAGATAATCTCTTCATATAACAGTGCTAAAATATTAGCAAAAATTGTATTTGACTCATAAATATTTACAGCTATTTGAAATGCCAAAATTTTTCTCTGCAACTAGCACAAATCAACTGAGTAACATTGTGTACAATAAAAAAGTGGGTCACTGCCAACTATGGCTTATAACTGCAACATGATTTGCAAATACATCAAATTGCTGCCTCGGGACAAGGTGCTGCTTTCAGTGCACAATGTCTTCATTGAGTACTGTAGATCTGGAATAGGTTTCAAATCTCACATCTACCTGAGCTGCCATAATCTTCCTGCCTTAACAAGAATGGGATTCACCTCTTTAAAACATCACCTTGACATGGAAAATGAACTGAGTGAGGACCAGCCCATCCAAATGATGCAAGCCCTGCAAGACAGATCATCCTCTAGGCTGCCTGGAGGAGACAACTGAGAGTCACCATCTCTGGACAGTGGTTTACACAGTTGTGTCAATGGAGATTTAGTGCAAAATACAAAACCAATTGTGTAGAAGACCGAAAACCAGAAAAAAACCTTTCCCTTGTGAGTGTCCCAGATACTAGGTACAGTGTCACACTTGCACTTTTTTCTCTTTTTGGCCCCATGTATCCTGCATTCTTTTTTTTTGTCAGGTGATAACCCTTCCATGGAATAGTGGAGAGCTCTTTTTCCCCACCACATTGTCTTTCATGAGCTCACTTCTGTTACGGAGACAGATGGAAACTCTGAGGCTAAAGAGAATACAAGATCTGTCACTATCACATCCTGAGGTTTGCTCTGAGCTTTAGGTTGTGCCAGAGGGGACTAACCATTTATATTTTAAATAGAAAGTGGTGATGGCTGCCTTGACAGTGTGGAGAGAGGGACCTGCTCTGGCTGCTGGGGCACACATACTTCTAGCAGCCCCTGGGGAGTGCGGAGAGACCGTCACCGAACTCCAAGATGTCCTACAAGTTTTCACAGCACTCCACGGGACACATGGATTCTGCACAAGAAATAGAGCAGAGTTCTAGTTGCCTGAAGATATTTTGGGCCTAACAGGGCAATGTTAGAGCATTTCAGCACCACTGGCATTAAGTGGTTTTAAGCGGCAGTGTTCAGTTAGGTACCTCCAGTTTAGCCAATTTCTGGTTTAGATGCCAGTCCTTCTTCGGAATTAGCCCATCATTTAACTGACTGTTCACAGCCTTTTCTCCAGAAGGGAGTTTCTAGAGGAAGGGCCAGACAATAGACCTGGCTTAACCACCCTCATCATTCAGAGTGGCAGCCCATACATAGAGAACAAGGCTAAAAAATAAATGTCTTCCACTCATGTTTGAAATTGCTTTTTGTTTTAAACTGTGATCTTTGAGAAAACTCTGCCTTCTAAGGAGATTTTTTGCTACTCACTTTATTCTGCTCCAGACTTACTGCCACCTGATCTACAGCTACTTTGCAACACAAAAGAGAGAGACTTCATCTGTAGGACTGCTGCTGACCTACACTCAGAGGCAACTGCATGCCCAGTATGACTCTCCACTGAGTTGTCAGTTTGTTTTCAGCTGAAATGTTCTGTGGACATTTTGAGTAAAATATTCTGAACAATATCTGTCTTCACCATTTCTATTGCAACATTCTTACCACAAGGAAACAGTGGGGAGCATTTTTGGTTTCCACTTTCTATAGCTTTTTCTAAGGAAATGCTATTGTGGATTGCTCTAAAAACACAGTTGTAGGTCCTGCGGTATGACTTAAGCATTTAATCTGTCCCGATCACTTTATAACAGAGTCCAGAACACCATTCTTACGAGCTGCTTGTATTAAATCTCACCCTTAAAATGCACTTTTTATCATCAAAATGTTTTCCAAGCATTAATTTTCCAACAGCTTGTAAGATTACTCAGCAAAACAAAGTGATATTATCAACATTTTACAGATAAAGAAATTGAGGTGAAGAGATCGAGTTATTTACACAAAGCCTTGGAGACAATCATAGTCAGAGCCGGGACTTGGAGTTTCAGGTTTTGTCTTGTGCTCAGAACAATACTTCATGCATCCCCTCTAAAGGTTAACTATTGCCAATAGTAGTCTGACTTTATCAACCTTCAAGGCATGCTGCAAGGCATATTTGCTTTCCCGATCTGAGAGAGTGGCTCTGGTAAGAAAGCCAACAAACCTTCAGCTACCGGGTTATTAATGCCTGGGTGATGCCTGCTCTTGGAGTAGTCTATTTGGATAATTGTGTTTTAAGAATGTGCTGGGAAGTGCTTTGAGAAAAGCGTCCTTTTTAACTAATGAATGTTTACAGGGAATAAATATGTTAAAATAATGCATCAGTATTCTTCACATCAATAGCTACTCTCATTTATGCCCATTTTCTGAAACGGGGGGAATCAACAGAAAAGAGGCAGATGAAACAACCGTAAGTATGATATATACCTTCTTGAAGGGCATAAATGAAGAAATTGCTAAGTTATTATAGCTTGAAAGCAAGTAAATTTTTTTTGCTGTTTTCTGAAGAGGGGAGAAAATAGGTAGAGAAGTATGATATTATGGTAAAAACTGCTTTGGGAGGTTACTTATGTTCCCCTTCTGAGATGCCTGCTATCTGTGATTCCTCAAAACATTATTGTAAAGACAAAAAACATTCAGTGCAGCCTCAGAAGAACTGATAAATTTGCAAAATGTTTCAAAAGGATGAATGTGACCTATTAGTGAAGAATACTTTTCAACAGTAATTTTCAACAAATTGGTTTGTTTTCCACTACTGTATAACATCAGCGTCTTTTCCTTTTCATTAGAACTAGTCAATTTTTGAGACTCTGAGTGGAAAAAGAAAAAAAATGAAGAAAGAAGCAAGATTGTTAAAAGCAGCTTAAGTGCACACAGCACAATTTTTGATCATTTTCTACTCTGTTACCATTTTTATTCTTGGTATTGCTCTTTCTGTGGAAGAAACCTGCAAAATCCTGTTTACTACCAATACCTTTTTCTAGTGTCCTCTGTGAATCCCAGATGTTTAGTCACAAACTGTGCAGGAGCAAATGTCCGTTTCTAAATGACCTTTTTTGATTCCCATTCAAAAATCTGCAGTCACTTAAACCTCGCCTGCTTGACAGTGCACACACCCACACAAACAGGACATTGTTCTCTATTCATCAGGCTTGAAAACCATGTCTGAACTTGTGTGTTAAAAAAAAAAAAAAAAATCATGTGGACTTAGCTGTGGGATACATATTTCTTTGGTATGGCCCACAGCAGATTTTTTGTTAACAACACAAAGAATAGGTGCAGTATAGTTTTAAAAATTAGGACAGGATAATGCCACTTTCCCAGGGCAATGCAGATCTTTTCTAACATTGGTTTAGGAGTTGGCTGACAGCATATATTGGCCATGTAACGATTCAAGTGTCTGAATCAGAGAATCTCAAAGTGCCAGAATCTCTAATACCTTACTTATACTAGATAATAGCTGTACTAGAAAATTAGTTTGAGGGTAAGTCAGCCTGAAAAAGTACGTAGATCAAAAGGAAAAGCCATGATTCCACTTTTGATGGATAACACTAGCTGTAACACAGAACAACTCACAGAGGACATGTCAGCAGTCCATGGATCCAGATCTGGTGCCCACAGAGACAAACTCTGAGGCTGCGAATAGAACGAGCTACTGAGAAGTCCCGCAGCTGAGGGAGAGCAGACAGGAGCCAGCAGCAGCAGGACAGGGAAGCATGTTTAAAACATTGGTATGTTGTTCAGGGGACTTCAGTCAAACTGCTACAAGCACCATCTAGTCTTAGAGCTGCCCTGATATAACTGGTATAACCCTACAAGCACAGTACCACCAAAATTGGATACGATTTTCTCTGGGACATTTTCTGTCCCTCAGTAACACTTCGGCAGGCAAACAGGCCTGGAGAAGTACATAATCATTCCCTACTTCAGACTACACTTCTCCAGATGAATTAATTGCCATCTAAGACAAGCTTTTCCTAGGTACGAGAGGGAAGGGTTTTGTTTTTTTTTCACATGTTCAGGTAGGAACATCATACAGGTCCAAATTACACTCTTTCATAAATATAAATAGGTCTGCTAAGCATGGAGATGCTTTTCTTCATGTGAACAGACACTCCTTAACTAAGGAAAAGTTATTTCTTCACCTGGCAGCCAAGAGGTGTGTTTCATCAGGCCTGTTTATATGACGGGCTTCCAGGAATGATGAAACTACTCTTTGAGAGAAAAAGTCCAGGTTCATAACTGTCCACAGGAGCCTCGTTTGTCCATGTCTACCTTCTTAAGGGAGTTCAGTTTTGAATTGACATAGTACCAACACAATTTGATTTTGAAGATATTAAACTGCTCTCTGTCTTCCAAAAGAGGTAACCCTCCTTCACCCAGCAGTCCATTCTCCCTTGGATATCAACACACACTGCTCTCACAGGGAAATTGGAGCTGTGTCTACACAGCTACTGAGGACAGCATTCTCATCTAGTTTCACCCCAATACGCACACTGTGCCCAAAACATCTGGTCCTACTGCAAAGAGTGAGAGTAAAAGCCTTGTGTGGCTACTAGGGACCCTTTAGTCTCCAGGTCAGAAAAATTATTTGAATTGATGGAACTTGAGAGCATGCTCAAGTGGTTTGCTGAATAGGACTGATTTGCTCAATTGAGACTCCTGTCTTTAAGGAAAGAGTCAATGCTACCAGCGCAGCTCTCCCAGGCAGCCTTACAATAACAAAACACAGAGTGTGTTCATTAAGTAAGAACATGAAAATACCACCAGGTGAGTAAGCAGATTGCAGTTTCAATAGCGTTTTCATCGCAAACATTGTGAATTTTTTTTTTAATTATTATGAAAAGCTCTTTGACAGTGTAATTTTAAGTAAATCATTCTCTACAAAGCTTTTTTATTTATTCTTTACAATTTCCATCATTGGATATTAGCCTCTTCAAAGGAAGAGCAACTTGTCAGAAAAAAAATGCCTGTTTCAGAATTTAATGAGAACGTTTATTCTTTCTTTTCTCTGAAGAGGATTATAATGTGATGGGTGAAATACGGAGAATAATTAGTCCCATTGGAGAGTAAACTCCAAACAATATTTTCTTTTTCCACAATCTGAACTGGGCGAACAGGATTTGGTTTTGGTTAATCAACCAAGAAAATTATTAATTAATTCTAATTGCAAAATCTTTATCCTGGTAGATGTGCAAACCTTAAAACACCCAACTTGGCTTTCAGATCCCCAGATCTGCTTCTAAGAAATAGGTTATAAAATTTCTCCTTTCACTGTTTGGTTCTGTATAACATTGTTATTTTACAGTCAAAATATTCAGGGCCCAAACCAGCTGTACAGCTGGATAGGCAAGCTACTCCCTCCGTATGTGAAATGTCATGAAAGTCTGCAAAAGGGTTTTTAGCACACATGAATTCAGATGCTCAGCTGGTATAAACCTGCACAGCACTGCAGACATGCACTGGCTAACACTTTTGTCCTTCAATCTCAGAATCCCTACATTAGACATAACATGGCCAAGGGGTCACAACAGACCAAGGATAAAAAAAGGCGCAGTTACAGTAATGAAGAAAGCAGAAGAGGGGCTCCTTACACTGTTTGTTTCAGTATGTTTTCGTTTTTCATTAAGACCAAATTCTTTAAAGTGCTGAGGGGATTTTTTTCAGGGCACAATCTGTGGGAACGGGTGGAACTGCTCAGAAGAAGGGACAGAGCAAAGGCAGAGGCTAAGGTGGTCAAGCATCACTGGCACGAGAGGAAGAAGACACAGTGGGTATCAGCGTAAAACGAACTGTTGAGCGCTGGAAAACCAGCTGATCAGCTCTGCAAGGGAACTGCTCTCCGTATCAGGGCTCTCATTTTAGCTCAGCTTACCGCTACATTTGTGCGAAGTTTATGCCGGTCTTCGAGGCCTCTGGTAAGTCACCTAGTGTAATCAGGTGGGATTTCATATACCCTCTCCCACTGTTCATCAGACCGATGAGGCTAATGTCACAGAAGCAGCACACAGATACCTATGATGCTATCCGGAACCCTTCCATGCTGGCCTTTGGGAAAGGGCTGGGGAAACTACACAGGAATTTCTGAGTCTCCATGTCCTGATTCACAGTCCAGGACTCAGTGCCAGACTTCCAGGCTTGCCTGGCTCCCAAAGAAGCCCCTGTCATCCTTGGTATATGTTGAAGTAATCTATAACAAAATGCGGTAAGAGAGATTTTTCAGAGCAGGTATTACTGTGGAAAAATGTCTGGGTAGGGCATTAGTCCCCTGGGAAATTATATTCCAGACATTATATTCCTGAGATGATCCCATTTCGTTATCAGACTTTGGGCCCTTTGCCTTAGGCCTGCAGGGGCTGGTTACAACGTGACAAAAGATGACTTTTGTCTCACCCACCCCCCAAAAATCAGAAAACAAACAACTTTCAACTCCCAGTTCTAAAGGCCAGGGGGCTGGGAAAGTGAGTGAGTTTCAAGATAGCTGCTCATTTCCCTCTGTGACTGGAAACTAATTGCTGCAAGCACAGAATACAAAATAAAGGGGAAGCAAGACATAAAAATGCAGGCAGTAACAGTCCTGGCTGCTAAATTAACAGAATTGTATTATCTGTCTGCTAGACCATAGTGAAAAGTTGCTGTATTCCAAATCATACTCTTTTTTATGATGGGTTGAGGCAGCATCTTGCTTTAGTTTTTCACCACAAATGTCAAAAAATAAATGATTTAAACCAGATGTATGATATTTGTGCACATTTTAGGGCAGCTCCAATTTAGCAGATGCCTTGTATTAATAATATACAGTTGTGACAGGAAATGTGGTTTAGGTTCCTGGAAAAACATAAAAGCTAATTCCATTATTCCATTTCATGGTGCTTTTCCTCAAATGCTAAACTGGTTTTGATTATACTAAAACCTTATAGTGAAAAAACTTTGTGAAGAGTATTAACTTATCGGTGCTTATCCTCCTTCCTACACATCTCTTCCTGCTGACCTACATTCTGGGCTACCTATGAACAAGCCTAAAACACACAGACAAAATTGTCCTACAAGAACTGGTAACGTTGCAGAGTCCTGTTACTAAGACTATTCCAATTATTATTTTTCCTTAGAGATACTGTGCTCTGCTTCCCATTCTCTTTTTTCTGCCTGAATAAAAGCATTCAAGCCTCTTTCAGTTTAACAAAACATTTCAACAACAACAACAACCCCCCAAAACCTCTTATCCATAGTAACTAGGCAAATCATGGTAATTGATCTCTAGAGGGAGTTTATTAAAAGCCTAAGCACAAACACTTTCCAGAACACTGCTGTAATAAGCATGAACTCAAACAAACGCTCAGTTTGCTATCTGCAGTTTGTCACTTGATACATTTTGAGCAACTGACTTTTTTCCAGGTTTCTTCCAGGAAAAGGGAAGCACATTCTGGTGGATTAAGAAATAATACTGAAGTGAATTCACTTCAACTAAGTCTGTCTTCAATGCCAGAAAACTTATGCAGCTTATGAACCATTGTATGTAAACAAAAGTTATAATAAGTACACATTACTTCTAATGTATCTAAATACATACATTTTCACCAGTAAACCTCAATTAAGTCCTGAATTCAAGAGCATTAGTGTAATGATTAGCAAGCTATTTTATAGCCAAAGAAGAATCAAATATTTAATTGATACCTGACAGTAGAAAAGGATAATCCAGACAACAAGCAATGAAAAACCCACACCACAAACACAGACAAACATCTACAGCTAATATTGTGTTTGGAGCAAAAGCAAATGTCTGGAGGTGAATTACAAAATTAGAAAAAGCTGAGTTTAATAAGAGCTTAACTGAGCTGCCCACAATGGAAAGAAAGTGCTTTGAGGTTTCACAGGGCTCAACCCCTCCCCTCCAAAAATCTCTCTACCAGGGTATCAAATGACAGCACACTTAACCAATGAAAAACTCATCAGAAGCATTACATCAAGCTTTCATTATTTCATCATGGTACAGCGACACAACACTGCGATCTTCTGAAAACTAGTGTGTAATTCCCACCCCCCACCGAGGTATCACATCCATGTGTGGACTTTTCCTTACCCCCTCAGCATTACAGTATTTGTCATGGCACAGCTGATTCCTGTCAGTCTGTTTGTTTGTTGTGGCTTGTGGGATCTTAAAAGGTTCCAGTATTGTAGCTTTGGTTTTTACCTGCACCTTAGCCTAGGTGGTAGGCGAAGAAATCCAAGGCTAGCTTTAGAAATCTGGGGATGAAGCTACTGTGCAACTGATTTTTCAGATGTGGCCATGGTAGTCCTCACAACAGTAGTATTTGGAAACATCATTTGAATCACATCAGGAATTATGTTTACATACATTTTGGTTCAGGCAGATTAAGAAATGCCACAAAAAAGATCCCCCCTGGCTGAGCAAACAAGGAATGAAAAAATCTGTTTATCATTCTGCAATGTTTACTGATACTTTTATTGCATACTTTTACTGCATGTTTTTACTAATCTATAATAATCAATAATAGTTCTTGGAATTGTTCGGAAGATTTTCCTCTGCAAACCACACTTATTATCTATCTTGTAGTACCTGAGAAAGCAGCAAGTGATTTCATAAGTAAACAAGAGTCATGCTTTCTGCTATGAAGAGTTTTCAGTCTAGAAGGGAATGTCAATAGCTGAGGAGTACAATTTAACCTTGCTCAATCAGAGTAGTAAAAAATGAACTAAACTGACAATTTTTTCTGAAGAACGCACCCTGAAGTTCCTGCTGAGGCCACAGCTGTTTAAAATACACATATATATGTGTGTGTGTGTGCTTTTTCAAGAATTCTGCTCTACTGCTTCATATCAGAGCAGTAAACAAAATCGATGTCCCTTAACTATCCTTCTGCAGGCCTGCATCAATACAGATCATAACAGAGCAGTGGATCCTGTACCCAACTTACAATCATATGGTAAAAACCCAAAGATTTTTATCATAAGATATTAACAGACTTAAATATACTAAACAATGTCTTAATTCCAATTGTAAACATTGTAAAGGAAGATGAAATCAGATACTGGAGAAACAAATGCACAAAAGTTGAAACTGGAAGAATTCAAGCCATGAACAGCAAATTAGCAGCTGTAAGGATAGTCCTCTCTTGGGTCAACATTACTGGGGCATGCACCACCACCTGAGATCCTTAAAGCAAGCCTGGATTTCTTCCTTACAGTGTGCACTGTCAGTCGACTACAAGACAGCTTTCACCAGGAAGTCCTGGTAAAGTGCTGTGGTCTGTGTAATGCAGATGATTAGATTAAATCATTGCACTGGTCAAGTCTGGTCTTAAGCTACGTGAAATACCAAAAATGATGGTATATAAACATCGAGGGAAAAGCGAAGTATTTTGCATAAGAAAATAGAAAACATCAGTGGAAAGGAAGGCACTATTTCTACAGAGCCATGGCTTTGTCTAGTCAAGTCTTGAAAAGTTTCAAGGAAGCAGAGTTCAGCACCTTTCTGGGTAGCCTATTCCAGAGATACAATACTCTCCTAATGCAGTTTTTGCTAACGTCCCGTCTGAAAAATGATATTCCAAATAGAAACAGATTTAATTAATTCAGCAATCAAAGCCTGCAAGAAAGAAGCTAGAAAAATCTAAATGAGTGTTTCATAATGTGTGAAGAGCATCTAGGGAGTCTGAACGGCTCACAGGGATCTACACTGTATGTACACATTTACGTTTGACTTGTGGCAAATTGCGGTGAAATTTCTGAAGATTTTCAAATTTTTACCCCAGTGCTTTTCAGAGTATGGTCTTCTGGGCAAAGAGATGTCAAATGGACTTCTACATTACCATTCTGAGTTCTATGTACATTAATGAGTACTTTTATATACATATATACACCCTCTCCAACAGACACACATATTTTCAGTAGCAAGAAAATGTCTGTGAAAGCACTGTAGTTCTGTGTTGACAACAGAAATCATTTCACAGAAACATTTTGAGTACCTTAGAAATTTTGGTAGCCTTTACTACACTGTATGTCTGCATAACTAGAATTAAATAAACCATTGTGGAAATACTAATTTGTATGTATTTAAATGCATGGGCATATGGCTATGGCCAGTATTTTTAAATATGGAAAGGTATTCTTGCATCTTCAGACACTGTTACCAAAGGAAAAAATATCCTGAAAAAGGCACTGTAAGTAATTTGATAGCTAAATGTTCATAATAAACATGTCGATGTAACTAAAGGTTTGAATACCTGTGTTTGGTGTGACATCAGATATTTTTCTCTGATTCCCACTCTATACTCCCTTTTATGTTGAAAGATACACGTCCACCATAAGACTGAAACTGGATAGACAAAAACTTCCTAAATGTTGTAGTCATATTGTTCCCATAGCTGCACTGGTGTAATAATATAGTTGGAGAAAACCAGACACCCTCCTGGCCCTGACTTCAGCTGCTTTTGGCATGACACTAAAAGCATGGAAGAAAGCAGAAAAGTATATAATGAAGACCCCACTCATATTTTCTTTGGTGCAAGATGCTCCCTCAGCAGGCTTACCAAATGAGTATATTAGCAGATGATCACGCACCACTAAATCTCTGAGGTGCACATCTGCACTACAACCGTAGTGTAGTGCAGAGATGGCTAAGCTGGCTTCAAATGAGCTCACTCATACGCTGGGCATAGTCAAACTGCAGATTAGCCTGCCAAGAAGTGGGGTAAGCCCTCTGCTCGTCTCCAGGCCACTGCAATTAAACCGATCCCAGTATCTGAGTCAGCTCAGGTATTTCCACAACACACTGCAGACTGAAGTGCGAACATGTCCTTTAAAATGAAGAACCAGTAAAGACTGAGAACCTCATCAGTGCAAATGTGGAAAAGAGCTGACTTGACTAGTTTATGTACAGTTGTACTAATGAAAGTCTAATTAAATCTAACACTTTGAAAAGGTCAATAAACACTGTTGCAGTTGGTGGATTTCCATCCATGTCTAGTGAGATTTATTAAGAAGCTTAGTTTTTCCGAGAAAGGATTACCAAAGAGAGAATACTGCCAAATTTTTATGTTTTACAAAAATAGTTAGTCTAAATCATTAGATCATAGCATTACATTTCTTCTGAAAATTCTGCTTTTCCATAAAGGACCAAATTATATTTCAAACCTGAACAGTGCTTATGCTAATACAGAGGCTGAGGATTTTTAATGGGATCTGATCACGCAATCTGATTTGAAAGGAAATCTCTGGGACTTTGGCAAGCGTACAAGCACAGTGAGCTCCTGTACTGTGATAATGACAGTGTACAAGCAGTCCCCTAAGAGTCACCTGAAGAGTTTATGAACTGGAAAAGACCCCTATCAGAGTGTGGGGCGCTTTGGGGTGTATGTAAGTTTATGAATTAATTTTTTTTTCTGGGCACATGCAGAATTATTTATAATATGCAGCCAAAATGAAAGTTAGATAATTAAGGAATATGAAGTCTTGCTTCTTCTTGTATTTGGCTTGGCAGAGTTATTTGACTATTCCATCAATATTGGTTAGTGTTCCTCCCTTTAGAAAGTGTAAATGAACTAAGCAGATATACTTCTGGTAAGAAGTCTTGTATCCACATACCCAGTACCCTGGATACTCCTACGAAGTGTTGTTTCTTTTGCAGATTTTTGCTTCCATTGAATCCTTGGTCAGGACAAGTACTAGAAGCTCTCATTTAGGAAGTGATGCAAAGTGCACTTCATCCTCATTTTGTAGCAATTACAGACTTCCTATGCAGTCTTCAGCAGCTTTTCATTTTAATTTAGTTTCTGAAAAAAATTTGTGGTTAACAGGTGGAGGCTAATAGCTTCTGATGAGGAAACAGCATATGCTAAATGTAAAGGTTTTGCTGCGTGCACAGGCATTGCCTGTTAAACAACATACAATATACTAAAAAGGCCCAAATCTCTTCTTGCATCTGTAGGAGTCATGAGTAGCACTGAAGTGAGAGTCATGAGTAACATCAAAGAAGTGAAACTCATTTCCATGACACAGCGTTGATAAGTACCAGCTCTTGGTGGACTGGCTGTATTTCTACAGCCTTTTCGTGTCCCATCCTCAAGAGCAAAGACAGCTCTGTCAAGGAAGTGACTTTGAGCCCTGCAAAACTCTATGAAAAACTATTCAGCATGGAGATGTGGATACAATCTCTGGCTGAAGAAATCCTTAGTTGCAGACTTCCAGAAACTGGAAGGGTACACTGAGAGAAACAAGCCTGTATGCTTGCCTAGTATTTAAACTTTTTACCCAGGCTCTGCTATTAGCCCATATCATGCATGAGACATTGGAACAGGCAAATCTCTGGTCTGACTCACTACAGCTGTTCTTAGGTTCAAAGGGGACAGAACGTGGCCTGCCTTTTAGTCATTCAAATTTGCAGCAAACATGAGAAAATGTGTAATTTCCTTTCATTCTGGTTTCATTCATGATTTCAATCCTTCACTTTTCTGCCTGTGTAAAGCTTAATTAACTCTCTTACAGAGGCAAAGTGAATGTGACATCAACGCCACTGACCTCTAGCTCCTTGCTCCCCTGGACAGATACTCACTATTTAGCCTCCTAAAACTAAGTTTTTTGGACAAAAGAGAAGTCGCAGTCTGCCACAGCATGCAGCTCTGAAGTTAAAGGCACAACTTAGCAATAATGTCATTCTGTATTATTCATTTAGTTTAACTTTCCAGAGTTAAGCAATGGGATATAAAGGACTATTCTGTCCTGGGAAACAGAGAATGAAAAGGCACAGGGAGCTCCTTGTACAGAGTTGTTGGTGAAGATGTCACCATAAATCCTAGGCAGACTGGGTGGCAGACTGGGTGCTCTCTAGCCACATCTCCCTTCTGGATGATGGTGGATGAGTACCTCGCAGCACTATGCCACACAAATATAAACAGTCTGTGCTTTAATATGAGGCCTCACAGTACCAGTACATCCCCAAACACGGCAGCATGAAGCTAGGAGTAGGACCCTGAATACACATGCTGTGCCTCCCAGGTCTCTGCTCTCCCCACAGAGCCCCTCTCTACTCCACAGTACAAAACCAGTGTGCGTACGGTCCTGTTCATTTAGCCCCGTGCTTTCCAGTCACTGTCACTTTACAAGATTTGGCAGGCAATGTCCTACACCGGCTTCCAACCTCTCATCTGAAATGGAGCAGGCAAACATCACTCAACCAGCTGACAATGGGGAGAAAAAGCTTTGATACACCGACTTAGTAAAACCCAATGCCCTGGTTGCAAATCCACTGTAATCCCATGTTATCAGAAGGAATTCCCACTTGTTTGAGAATCAGGAAGCTTTCTGGTATGCTATTATCCTCCCTAACATGCACGTTTCCTCTGCTGCTTTGCTTTTCTTGTACAGTACTGTAGCACGTGGAAAATCATGAAACTGAACTGCCGATAACATCACACCTTTAACAAACTTGCCGACTGATGGATTCCTACCAGAGACTGTGTTCACTGAGCAAGCTTTAAATTTAGAAAGGCAAGCATGTAGCTTGACTGAAGGGAATGTCATCCAAGAACTGATGATATTGTAAGATAAATGCCTGAAAGGACCAGCTGTTGTAAAGAATACGCTCTCAACATCTTTGCTAATGGAGTGTGGTTCTTTCTAAAAAAGAAAAAAAAAAAAAGAATTGTTTCTGTTATTCCCGTCTATTACCAGAACGTGCTATCATAGCATATCATCAGGATATGCATGAAGAAACAGGAAAAGCATACGCATGGCAGGATACACAGGATACACATATGCATGGCAATGTCAATTTAAGATACAGAGGAAAAAATACTTCTAGGATTTCAAACGTGTCCACTAGGTTAAAGTATCATCTGATATTTGAATAAAACTCTGTGGGAGTGAAACTGTACAACTGCCATAGATCACAAACCCTAAACGCAGCACGTAACAATGAAAACTGTAATACCATTGGGAAAAACAAATGAACAAACACATGACACCATAAATGTAGGTCTCTCTCCCTGCAAATATTGTATAGTCTCCCGATCTCCAGAAAAATGGAAATGGCTCTTTCTTTACACAAGGCCCTTCAGGGTCGAGTCAGCAAAGAAAAAAGGCCAGATCTCCGAGGAGGATCAAAGTTTGCCAGGCAGACCTCTGGTTTGGATTTACTCTCTTTCATCACACCCTTGTCCCAGCTGCTTGTTCAGCCAAAGTGACTCCCTCCTCTCTCATTACACTACCCGTTTTCACAGGAGACACTCTCTTAGCCTAGATTGTCTCTATTTTGTACCAAACATCTCTTTTTTCCTTCCTCTCTCATTTCTCTATTTCAGTCTTCAAAGTGGACTCACCCCCCTGGCATGGCATGGCCCCCTCGGGCAGCCTGGCTCTGCAGTGGCGACACCGTCCCCTCTGGGCGCTGCCAAATGCAGCCCTGCTGTTTCGTTCCTGCCACAGGCAGCAATGCAAGAGGAAACAGTGCCCAAAAAGGATGCCAGGTTCCCCCTTTTCTCTCTCCCCGGCTAGCAACCATCCTGGCTGGGGGCTGGTGGGGCCAGGAGTAACGCGGAGCAGCTCGATGTGCCGCAGCCTGCAAGCGTCGGCAGTGGGCAGGCCTGCCTGCTGTGGGAGATGCCGCTTGCGATGACATCCAGGCTCTACATACGCATTTCTGTGGGCCACCCCTCGCATCGCATTGAGCTGCAGCTGCTGTGACTGAAATGTCACCTCAAAGTCCCGTCTTTGTGGGAGTGACTCTGCCGGGGGCCGCTGGGTACCCTGACCCTGGGCCGCCCCTCCAGAGTGGCTGCAGGAGGCCGGGAAGGCCGCGTATTGCCCGGTTCGTCACCTCCAGCTACCCTAAAATATCTCTTTCTCTCTCTGTTGCAACTTTCAGTTTCTCCGGGAGATGTCTGGAAGTGTATTTGCACTTAGGGAATTTCCTGCTTTGCTAAGTGGCCCGCAGTTTTATCCTGCTTATTCTAAGAGGAATTAACACGAAATTCCCAAACCCATTGTATTTCACATTGCCTGTGGAGAGAACCCCCAAACAAGCTTATTTGAAGCATTTGTTTTGTCTATTAATTATTTAGCTGCCAGTGAAAGAGAGACGTCTCCAGGGAAAATGGTATTTTGCAGGAACTTGAATTTTACTTTAGACTGTTGTGACAAAATATCTGAGTGAATTTTAGCCTACTGAGAGTTTTGGGTCACCCTTCCATATAAGAAGTAAGCTTATTAAAAGAAAATAGTTTTAAAATATGGTCACATAACAATCCCTGTATAAAGACCATATTAAAAAAAATTCCAGACATCCTTTAGTTGTGGTGGTTTAATTTCTGGAAAAGGTTTTTGGTTTTTTTTGAGTTTCCAGTTACAAGCCAAAAATCCACATTTCCACATTCAGGATACAACAAAGGCCCCCGAAATTGAAACAAAGGGACAAAAGTGACTTTAAGGGTCTGGTAGTTGACAGGGAACTACTATGGGAAACAGATGAGAAACACAGACTCCAGCCGAGCCGCGTCAAACAGCCAGTCCCTGTTTGTTACTAGACAAAATGGCAGGCACGTAGAGCTTCTGTTTCTTTTTACTGCTTTTTCTCTTCTGCTCTATTTTATATTCCTGTTATGAATTGCAAGGAATTCTTTTGTCTGTGAGGGCTATCCTGTCCATATCTACCCAAGGCCCGCACACCCCTAGGAGAAGCACATCCGGCTCTGCAGCCGGGCAGAGTTAATGGGCACCTAGCCCCATGCCCAGCCCAAGCACGTGGCGGGGACGAAGCACGCAGCTTGGCTGGGACATCTTTGCAAGAGCACAAGCACACAAGGGAGGACAGTTACAATGGTCTGAAAACAAGCTGGTCCATGGAGAACTTAGAGTCATTGACAACCAGCTGGTCACTGCGAGCTGGATGGGACCCGTTCCCACAGAATTCCTGAACAGTTTTTTTTTAACAGGAAAGCAAAGTTAATATCTATTTAATTGAAAAAGGAAGAAACATCAGTTTTACAGATTGTTCATCCAAATATGTTCTTCCCTGAAAAGCACGTATTATCTTCTTGCTTTAAGATGAGTCACCAGTGTCCTGCTATGTCTGGAGAGCAAACAAATTGAAGAGCCAAACCTGTTTCAGAGCAGTGGGGAGCAGACAGTTGCTAAAGAAGTAGCTTAGTACTGGCACAGGTTGCCAAAGGAGTCTGTGCAATTCCCATCCTTGTAGATTTTTAGGAACAAATTAGACAAACAGCTGCTAGAAGTGACAGGCGGGTCTAAATCAGAAGGAGGGAAGGACTGTATCTCACAATCTCTTATGGTTCTACACAGCTATGAAGAGACCTTTCAGGAAGATATTTGGCATTTCATTATCAGCCACAAGTGAAAGGTTTTCTTTCTATTTCATTTACCATCAGGCAGAGCACACAGCAATAACTCTGACTTCCAGTAATTATTTCTGCTGTTACACAGAAATTATGTTCATGGGACAAGCTTACATCCAGGATTTGCCTACATTAGAGTATGGTGCTACCTGCCTGTGTAGTAACTCACTCTGATGGAAGAACATAACGTATGTTAGCAGACCTCCACCTAGTCTAGAGTTGAGCGTTCTAGGGCTCTGGGCAATTACAGCAATTCAAATAGGGGGAAAAAAAAGAATTCTTGACAACCTAACTGATAAAGGAGCCTTATTTGCTGGTATGAGTAGGTATGAAGATCTACCTTCTGTACAGAAAAAGGCCCTTGGTTTTGTTAATTGGGTAGTGATGCAACAAAGCCTTTGGACCTTGGCCTATTATATAGCAGCTGGACAGTTACACCATCGGGGATTTTGATGAAATATTTGCAGGACCACTTGACCCTACGGATGTTGTTAATGTTCAGGTTCTGTAGTTATAAACTAATTGACGTTCAAGCAATGGAATGAATTGCCCCAGTGCATGTGAGAAGTATGACCATATATGATTCACAATAAATATAAAGTAGTTTGAGTTATATACAGCTTGTTTAAGGAATTGTTCTTTGGAACTTAACCCAAATTATTTTTGCTTTGCATTTCTTGGTCACCTGTTTCTGCCAGGATAAGGAAATTATGCAAAAAAAATATGGTGAGCTGCTAGAAAGGTGTTGCTTTGCCTAAAGATTTTAGCAATAAAAGATCATTGAAGTTGCACTCTGGCTTCTGCAGAAATAAACCTGTGAGGTTTTTCATCATAACTTCTGTAGTAACTTAAATGTGAGTAGCAAGAGCTGAAACTAGGAAAAAGTCACAAATATTATTTGGGTTTTATCTACTCTCAGTCTGATCTGAGAGTCCACATGCTGGGTCCATGGCTTCTAACAGAGACCAACACTATGTTTTTCATGAAGGAGTCGTAAAAACAAGTGATATTCTGTTGTAGTAAAGGACTAGGTGGCAGATATGCCTGGAAAGCACAGTTGGAGAAGCCTTCTTATGGACTTGGCTTGCTCTATTAATGTACTTACCAGCTTACTGTGGACGTACCATGACCTGCTTCAAAATTTGTACCACGCTTACTTAATAATTCACACTTTGCAATACAGGAAAAGCCCACACAGCATGCTATAGGATCTAATAGGTAACCGATGAAATTTAACAGGAAGTCTACAGGAAGACCTGCAAGCCAGATGGAAAGGAACAGAGACATCCAAGAATATAGCCAGATTGCTGAGATAGCTTAGTGGCACAAAAGAGCAACCTTAGTTCATTTCTTCCCTCACCTCCATGAGTCTTCAAGTCTGCTTAGCTTTGAAAAATCCTCATTCCGAGTCTTTGAACCTGTTCACAGTATGTGGCATATGGTTTTTCTGCAGAGGTGTGTGATCTCTGTTATGGAATGCCGTAAGTTCCTTGTCACAGGAGGACTGGCAAGTTGGAGGTGCAGGGGACCACACTCCCCACCAGGCTAAAGAAAAAACCCAAAAGATATCATCCATCCTATGGCTCCTGCCCTAGAAAATATCCTCTCATCTCAAGGGAGAAGCTAGGAGACTGAAATGGTCCAAATAAATAAAGAATTGTATCATGAGAAAAGCTAAAAGATTGGGGGGGGGGGGGTGCCAGCCATTGCTGAACTAAAGATAGAAGGCTTTGCTTATGCATTGACCCAGAAGATCTGAATACATGAAAAGAAGGCATTTTCCACTGTCTACAAATGGAGAAATTCTGGAAGAAGGGCTTGATGCCAAATATTTTTCTAAGCTTGGTGTGTCAGAAGGGCTCTGGCAAGTGCTTTTAGAAAAACAGCTCATGTTTGCACATATTCACCAACCTTTTTGGGAGACAGTTTCTTCAGACTGCCAGTTGGGTTGTGCTTGGCACCTGAGACGTTTTACTGGAAAATACAACATGTTTTTGTTGCTGTAGAAGGTAGTAAGGTTTACAAAGATTATGTTTTGGTCTGACGAAAAACAGTAGAAGTGCACGACTGGGGACTTCAAGTAGAAAGAGCTGACGTTTCTTGCTAAAGCTAAACAAGCAAAAGTATAAACTCTCTCTAATGAAAACATACCTGGGAGAAAAATTAACACAGTGAAGAATACAAGCAGACCATGGTACAGCTGAGGGCATCACAAACTTGCCTGGTCCAACTAACAAGGAAATGCAATAAAGATTTAATGGAATTATGAACTATGTAAGGATATTTGTGCATAATTTAGCTTTAAAAAAAAATTTCTGATCCCCTCAGGAGTACATCTCTTGCAGCTTTGGTATCAGGATTTCAGGTAGCTATACAAGACTAGCCCACGGCCTATCACACATACAGTGATTTTTGAAAAGGTAGGGACGTTTGCCTGTGACTATGTGAATATTTGTCTATCAGGCTGCAACTTTGCACTAAGAAAGGTGGAGTTTTTTTAGAAACTAGAAGCTGTAGAGCAGTACAAATGCCAATAGGCTTTGACTGTAAGCAATGATTTAAAGTATGTCTTTCAGTAGCACGATGGCCCTAAGGCCATCACACGATGTCCTTCCTAGTCCTTGCAGCGTGCCCAGTTACCTCACATATCCCCCAGGGTGGATCGTGCCCTTGAGCTGTGACTTTGTGTCAGCTGTGCCAGTAGACAAGTTTCAAGGGTTTACCTGTTGCTATGATTTTTATCGTGGGCTACTTAGTTTTAAGGATTGCATTAGCTGATAAGGTCTTGTTGTGAACTATGAGGCCTAATTATGAAAACTGTTTGGATTTGGATAGTAAGAAAGCTCAGGGCTATTGCAGTGCAACGAACAGGAGAAGTCGGAAAAGTCAATAGAAGAGAAAGTTCTCCTCTATTAAGACATATTGTCATGTGAAACTCAGTTTAACCAAGTTGCAGATTTTTATACATAATGCAGCATCTGTCTTCACTGATCTCCTCATTTCCAATTTCACTTAAAAACACATGTCTAATCAGTTTGAATTCTCAGTTGCACAATCCCTGTGATCTGTCTGGCAGACTGCTCCTAAGAAAGCCAAAAGCCTAAGTATCGCCTGTACGGTGCCTGCACGTTCCTCACACGGTGCCCAAGGACAGTGCCATGGACAATGTCAAAGCAAATAGCTGTGGAAGGCCTTTGACATTCTTTGTATAGATCAGCAAGAAATCTTTTGGTATAATTTGCTGTGGTCAAAATTGCAACATTCTTTTTTTATGCAACTGTAACGCAATTGATCTTTTGAATTTCAGGCTGGTGAGGAGGGATCCTCTCACAAGCAGTGGAGAAGAGAACTGTGCAAACACTGAATTGCAGAAGAATGAGTCAGAGGTGCTTTTTCATGTCAACCAAGTAATGGTGAAAACTTGAACTGGACATCTGATATCTATGTTTTCTAAAATGGGTTCCTTTCCCTAAGGGGGGAAAAACCCTAAATGGGAGGACCAAATCTTTCACGGTCATACATTTAACAGCAGGAACCTAATTTACAGACACAAGTATATACATTGTGCATGACTGATGCTTATTGCCTAATTCTCCAAGTTGAGCACACAAAATAATACCCAGTCACCAGGTATCTCAAGACCTCAGCTCCCATACCCAAGACTAGATTAGAAATATGCACTGTTAAATAAAAAATGTTTACATGTCCCATAGACAAAAAATGCTTACCCCTAAAAGATGACTATATGTAGGAGCAAGGCTATGGAACAGGATTTAAACAGGCATAGACTGGGAACCAAGGTCCAGCAGCAGAAGGTTGCAGCTGTACTTACCCATCTGTAACGACTGGGAAGCTCCAGAGCTTTTCAGAGTTTGTCCAGATTTTTCTACATCATCATCATCATCTTAATAAGCCAATCATAAGACACTGCATTAACATCAAGTTCTTAATGAGAGAATCAGATGGTTTAAACCAACCAAATGCTAGGGACTTTGCCTACCCCCCAACCCTCCACCTTGACTGTGAAAAGTCTTGCTTTTGCTTCCCAGCCTGCCTGACCACTACTCTCCCAGGTACACATGAGCAATTTATACAACAGGTACATGACCAGGTCCTCACCATGCAACTGACTTCAAAGACCTTGTCACAGTATTGGCCTGATATTAAAACCTTGCCAACAAAGGTAGGATTTCTGGCCTTCAGCTCACAACTGAGAATAAGACTGTACTAACAGAATTCTTCTTGGGTTTTCCTTGCCAAAGCTGAGGTCAGCCTGCAAGACCTACCTTGACACCTGCTCCAGCAAGTGCACCCATGAGACTAGCTAGCACCACTAAAATAGGCTCTTCAGTGGGAGGCACGCTTGTTTGCCTGACACACAGCAAATACTCGCAGAGCTTTCCTCCCAGCCATCAAAATGTAACACACTGCTCATACTGAAGTGCCGCACTTTCTATTTCTTTACATTTGGAGATCCTCCTGAGTGGTTTTCAAACATGGCCTTTGTTTGCTCTACCTCAATAGTAAAAATTTTGGCAGTGTTGCTACAACACAACAATATCGCCAAAATTAATATGTGTCTTCTTGTTCTCAGATTCTTCCTGTGTCCTGTAATCCTACTCTTAATCACTTTTTGTGTGTGTGTGTGTCTATATAAGGATCTTTAGACATTAATAGATACCGCATGCTTTGCCCATGAGTAACTTCATAAGGCGGTTTGAAAATCTTGGGACAAACTATTCTCCATTAGTAGATGTTACTATGACACATTTTTTATGACAGGTACATTTCCAGTGTCGTGTCTTTCATCTTAGCAGGTCATCAGATTCTGTTTAAGGAATTAATCTAAAAAAAGGTGCACGTAGTTCAATCCTGCAGCTTTCTACTCAAAGTGGTAGGTAAAATATATCAACAGAGATAGTAAATGGATAGTTTACTTTTTCATAATATTTTCCCTTATAACGTAAGAGCAAAAACTTCACACCATTTAGGTCAGCATTTCCCATAGGGCCAAAACACAATCCTGAAAATTCTGTGAATTGCTGAGGATATTAAACACTGAGGATAAGATTACAGAGAAACAATGCAGCCATTTTGAGCTGAGCTTTCCCACAGTGAAAGGTTCAGTGAAGCCCAGCTGGTTGTTTTGACTTCAGACACTGACTCAGGGATTGGAAAGTTGGACACCAAGGGTGGAGTAGCGAAACGATTTGGCAGGCAAAAGGAAAAAAATTAACCTTTTTCAGTCCACATGCTGCGTACTGCACCTACCAGCCACTGCAGGGTCTAAAACCAGATTAGCTTCTGTATATATCTGGATTTAATAGCATGCAAGTGGTTGTAATTCTTCATTTTTCTCCTCCTTCATTTGTGTTCTGTCTTAAGCTGGAGGCCTGGAAGCATCTTATGTACATTGTATATCCTAGAGGGGCCCGATCCTGTCTAAAAGGTCTCAGTAGTGCCATGACCCAAACTTAGTTATGAATACAGAATAATATTGCAGAGAACCATCTGTGGTTCTAAAAATTCATCTTCAGTTTTCAGAAGCTTTTTCTTTATTCTCTTGCATTTTAAGTTTATTCTGAATGTTTCTTTGTTTCTTTTTTTTTTTTTTTTTTAAGAAAAGT
>VFFE01007199.1:5479666-5506119 GCA_008921705.1 Burhinus oedicnemus | reverse complement strand
TAAAAAAAAAAATAAAAAAAAAAAAAAAAAAAGACTGGTGGAGGAAGGCCAGTCAAAACAGGATTTTTCTTCCTTTCTGGACACAGATGTTGGTGGAAAAAAAAAGCCAGCTCTGTCTTCGCGTTAAGCTAAACAGCATTTCCATTTTTAGACACTTTTTTAATTAAGTAGGTCAGAAAAACAAAATCAGCCATTAGATTAGTGCTATAATTTACTTGTTTCAAAATGTGCCATGTTTGAGAACTGCTCTGTTGACATGCTTACAACACCATAAACTGAGAAATAGATATATTAGGGTCAGATGATACCACTTTTGCCTAGACTGCTGTGTCCCAAACATACAGTTGGCAAGTACTGCTAGACTGCAGATGGTGAGTGTCTCTTCATAACTAGACTGGAGTTTCCTGCCATTTCCAAATTAGCTGAGCTACAAATATGATTTTCAAATTGCAAACCAAAACAAGGTAGCCAGAGGAACAAACTTTATTTATGTGTCCTCACCGTCTGTATTGCAAAAGCAGACAAGTTAGGATCACCAAATTTCCGCTTTATCTGCCCAGTGGCCTAATGCCTTGCTTTGAACTCTTCTTTAACTGCAGTACCCATCCAAAAACTTTAGGTCAAATTCAGCTTTTCTAATTGGACAAAACTTTGGTTTACTGCAAAGTTTTTGATTAAATAAGAGGGATCTTTAAAGCTTAGGGTATCCTCAGGTGGGCTCTCATGAGCTTGCATTTGTTAGGTTGGAGCTGACCTGAACTAGGCAGGTGCAACTCACCTGAAGCCAGCACATTTGCATCAAAAATATCTCAAAATGAGGTTTTGAATGTAAGAAACAATTTACACCCATCACTCAACACCATCACAAAACATATCCTGCTCATATCATAGTGCCACCAGCATGAAACCAAGCGGGCAGGGAGCCAGGCTGCGCAGACACCAGTACTGGCAAGACTGGGTTGGGGAGCCTAAATTCAAATTTTGGTCTTTGTTTCAGACATACACACAGAAGTCTCACAAAAAACAACATGGAAAATATTATAAATAGAAAGCAGAATGGAGTTTGGTGGCTCAAAACCCTGAGTGAATGCAGTGTTCTCTTAAGCCACAAAAAATACAGAGCTTGAGAGACACTGAGGAAGCTGCCCCTGCCAAAATATTTCAGACTTGACAGGGAGAACAGTTTCTGGAGGAAGATTCTGTTTCTATAATTATCTGGTCCTTCACCTCACTGAGACCACCGGTTTATTGCGTTGGGCCAATGAAGGCTTCTCAGATGCCAGGAATATCCAAGAGTTTCCACCCGAGCCCAGCGCTCAGGTGGCAGAGAACTCTTAACCTATTACCCAAGCCATAAGCCTTTCAAGTGCTCTGAAAGGCGGGGCTGCACCAGCGCGAGCGAGGGCTGGAAACTGTTCCAGCAACATTATTCAGCTTGAAACCCCTACTCGACTGTGCAGAGAGTTTATTTGACCCAACGGGCCAGATCGAGCTGTGATTGCCTTACCTCCTCGCCAACTGCAACAGAATTGCACAAGCATGAGCAGAGTCTGGTCCAATAACAAGTAATTTGCCATATGGAAGCTACTGAGCAGACATCTGCAGGACACTGAAAGTGCTTTTCTATATACAGCACTGAGTGCTACAGTTGTGCGTTCCACAGAGACTCAGTTTGCAAAGGGATAGAAATGAAACATTATTTAGGGTTTTGGTTTCTTGGCCTTGAAAACTGAAATCTGAAAACAATTAAAGCCCAGTGCCATACCAAATCAGTTATGCAGTCATTCCTGGATTTTCCCATGGAATTTTTACATAAGAATTAGGCTGTACTTGATGCAAACTAACACACACACAAAGAATTGTGCTGGTCAGAGGCAGGCCAGCTTATAGATGAGTTTCAGGAGTTTTTGCAAATGCATGTAAAAATCAGTCAGAGGCGTACTGAAACACACGGCTAAAGATTACTAGAAATTTGATGACAGCTCACCCATTAAAAGTTCTATCGTGCCTTACGTCTTGTCCCTGAGAGATGGTTTTCCACACCCTCCCATTCAGGCATTGCTTATCTTCTCTGTCACTGCAGATTTCCCTCTCCAGCCTACCTTGTACACTCTGTCCCGCAAACTGGGACACTGGAAATACCCTTCCCATCTCTCTTTGGACACCTTTTGCTCATGACTTTGCTGGGGGATGGAGCAAGCCCTGTGCTTTTTCAAGGAACGAGCAACCTTTGATGGTAGGTTGGCTGCTGTCCAGGAACACACAAGGAAGAGGCTCCCTGCAGCTTGCTCAGCTCTTTGTGTACCCGTGTAGCAGCTGGGCAAAATCTGGCCTCACAATGGTGTGTCTGTAATGACACAACCAAATCCAGTCCTAGCATGGAAGGGAAATACTGTCCAAGTGGAGGTCAAGCTTTGAATTATAATGGTGCCCTCCAGACTCCAGATATATGAATCAGCTGCTTCCCCCTTCACTCTAGAGCACTGTAGCTAATGTTACTTTATCCCATTAAAGGTCCAGTTGCCTTGAGAGGAGGGGATTTCTGTGATTCTTTCAGAAAAGTGAAACTTTCGCCTATGCAAAATATTCACCAGGCAGGAAAGTCTGGCAATCAAGTCTCTTTAGTTTGCCTTCTTTGCAGAGGACCTGGTGCAAACTTCTGGTGAGCGCTGCTGTGCAAGAGTAGGTGTTATTTTCTAGTACCCTGCTAGTGCATTTCATTCCGTTCTCCTCTCTAGCCCATTCATGAGAACCAAAGCCACTGTAAAACTCACTAGATTTAGTGAGAGGTGTTACGACTGACCTGTAGAGGAGTCCTGGAGACAGCCTTACCCAGATCCAAGATGGGGACACAATGGTGTGGAGCACAGAGTCACCTTGGTGGTCTGGCAGAAAAAAAAAAAAAAGAAAAAAAAAGGCTGTCCTTGAGTTTGGACCCATTTTGATCCTTTTATGGTTAACTCAAAGCTCTTCTTTCATTGAGCCAAACGTTGTCATAATTTTCACTGCATTAATCTCTAGAGTTCAAATCCCCTTTTTAACATGACACTTTGGATATGAGATGACAAGTGTTAATATTCATTATTCTACAAAGCTATAAATATCCTGAGGTATAGCAACTCACTGGAAAGGACACGACCAAAATGATTTCCTCAGCCCTGTGCTTACATTCAGATCTTCATCACAGATACTGTTTTTCACATACCGAAATGCTTTTGCTGCACTTATTTTGGCACAAAAGTTCACTCACGTACTTTTATTTTAATGGATACTTGTAAAATTAAATTAAAATATTCAGTCAAACTTTCCAGTTCACAGTAGGCAACTTGCACACACACACACATTCACATTCAGGCTATGCACCATTATCCTGTTGCAGTGCATGAAGAAAAGCAGTCATTTCAGAAGCTACTGGAGTTTCCCTACTGAATTTTTCCTACAGATTCTTTTTCTTGCAAGATCTTACTTGCAAAGTGTTTTCCCATCAGAGGCTTGCCAGATTTTTGGGGCAATGCTGAACAAAGGTCTTACCACCTTTGTAACACTAAACAGCATTTAGTCTCTTTCATAAACTTGATAGCCTGTAAATCTGAGATGGTCCACACCCTCTGCATTCCTATGTCACATACTAACAGCCTCTTCTTTAATTACAAGGTGTGGCATTTCTGGACAAGAGACAGCTAATCCTCCAGACGTGTGTGTTATTTACATTTACTGTAGAATTTCTCCTTCATGCAAAGCTTTGGCTCTGAAACTGCAAAGGTTAAACCTCACCGACAAAATCTCTAGCTCATGGCCACACTTTGATGCCATTTAATATTCTGGTTTACTAATGATTAAGTAGAAGTGTTCTGAACATACGGGATTCAGATCTAAAAGCTGGGAGGTATTTGGACCTAGAAGTTTGGTTCATGCCGGGATCTGTTACAAAGCGCAATCATCTGCAAAACTAAAACTTCAACAGGAGCCCATATTAACGTGTCACTTTAAACCATGCTCAACTGCAGTTATCTTGATGAATTCTTGATTAGAAAGAAAAAGAGCTAAAGCTCTGGGTTTCTTACATAAAACACAGTCAGAAGACACGCTGGCGAACAGTTAGTGTTTTCGGCTCCTGCAGCTGGGAAAGCAGCATTGCCCGGGTGTGCACAGTAACCCCGGGCTGCGCAGCCACCCGGACTCCCCGGCAGGAGCCTGGGAGCCCCCAGCTCTGCAGGCCAGGCTGCACTGGGCTGCAAACAGGGGATGGGAGACTGCCAGGGCCCTGTTGTGTGGGAATGATGGGACTGGCCCAGCAAAGCTGGCAGAGCTCGGTGCTAGCTCTGCTGGAGCTGGTAGCTGAAGCGCACCTCGCCTGTGGCTGCCCAGCGCAGGGGAGGACCACTTCCCGCAGAAGGGCGGCCGACACTCCTCCTGGGTCGGTGCCCATCACGCCGGGCCGTTTCCTCACCTCCGTCCAAGTCTGTCACCCACGGTGCTTCCCACATCCCACAGCTTCGGGAAATCCAAAAAGCCTCAGCCCCAGCCTTCCTCCAGCCACACATGCCTCCTCCCTGCCTTTCCCTGAAATACTTCTGCTGTTCAAGAGGTTCTCACTTGCTGCCCAGAGGAAAAAAATCCACCCTCACCTCCTTCCTCTCAGCTCTGAGAAATCCCCACTGAGAATCACCCTTCCATGGGGCGCAACAGCATGGGCAACGCTTGACCGACAGCAAGTGCCAGAGAGGGATTTGCTTGGCAGCAATTTGTAACTTCTGAAGGAAGAAGACTTCTGACTCTCGCCGTGCACACAAGTGACAAATCCCCCAGGTCTGTAATGAAGCCTCAAAAGGCCAAAAAAAGATAATTCAGGACTGAAGCACTCTGAGGCCACAGCGTGCTCACCCATCCACACCGCCATGCACTCCATGCAGCAGTGCTCACGCCACAAGGGAGCTACAGCCCAGGGTTCGTGTCACCAACGGGCCACCACCGCCCCCCCTCAAACACCCCTCTCCCTCCTCCAGAGCGTCCTGGTGTCCGGCCCAAACCACGACACAGAGACACCCTGTCACCGTACCACCAGCTGCCTCCAACACCAGCCCCGCTCGGCAGCGTCTGCCCTGGTGCACACCATGCTTGGTGTGTCATCCATTCACAGCTCCCTCGGCAGCAGCCGCCGGAGGCGGTAGCAGCAGCAGCAGACAGCCCCAGCCACCCGCAACACATCACTGCTGAGTTACAGAGAACAAAAACTTGACTTCAGCCTCTCCGAAAGGACTTTCTGACCATCTGAGTGAAAGTCATTCCACTGGGTGTCCATGGCAAGGCGCTCTGGCAGCGGGGGCTGCAGGGCAGGCTCTGTGAGGAGAAGCTGGAGCTGCCCCATGCCAGACACAACCAGTTCCAGCCGGCTCCAACGGACCCATCGCAGGGCACGGCTGAGCCCCTCAGCCAAGATGGTGGTGCCTCAGTGAAAGCGGTGACAAAAATGTGAAGAAGAGCCCTGCAGACGCCCAGGTCAGAGAAGAAGGAGATGCTGCAGGTGCCGAAGCAGAGATTCCCCTGGAGAGGACCACGGTGGAGCAGAGTGTCCCCCTGCAGCCTGTAGAGAGACCATGATGAGGAAGCTCGTGAAGGACTGCAGCCCATGGAGAGGACCCATGCTGGAGCAGGGGAACAGTATGAGGAGGAACAAGTAGCAGAGAGGAACAGTTACGGACTGACCACAACCCCCATTCCCCAACCCCTGCACTGCTCAGGGTGGGAAGTGGCAGAGGAGTTGGGAGTGAAGTTGTGCCTGAAAAAAAGGAGGGAGGGAAGGGGCTGTTTTGTCTTTTTTTTTTTTTTCCCCCTCACTATCCAATATATTTTAATTGGCCATAAATTAATTTTCTCCAAGTTCAGTCTCTTTTGCCTGTAACAGTAATTGACAAGTGATCTCCCTGTCTTTATCTTGACTCACGAGCTTTTCTTCATATTATTTTCTCCCCCAACCTGTTGAGGAGGGGGAGTGAGAACATGGCTGGGTGGGCGTCTGGCAGCAGGCCACTGTCAACCCACCATGATCATAAATTGGACCAACCACAGGGAAGAAAGAAGAGAGAGGAGGACAAGAAGAGAACAGAGTTACGCTAACACTGCCGTCCAGACCTGGTGCTCATGATGCTTCCCAATGAATTGGGCCATTATCTGAGGATTACTATGGACACAGAGCCCCTCTTCAACACGCGCTCATCATGAGGTTAAATTTGTGGGTTTGGAAGTTAGTTATGTGCAAGGGCAAGGCTATCCCTGCCTCCTGCCCAGAGACAGTGTTCTTAAATAGGACAGGATCCTTCCTGAAGCAGTCCAGGAAAAATGCACTGAAGGGAAGGATCATGAAGGAAATCAGGAAAGGCACAGGTCAGTAATCCAGAGCAAAACTGAAAAGATGGTTCCAGCATAACTGGAAAGATGGCTCAGACATCCCTGTTTAGGGTCACTAAGAAAGCTAGTACAAAATATTGGGGTGGGTTTTAGCTCATAACTTTCGCTAACCAGTGTATCTGTTGGCAAATACAGCAATACTACGCTAACACGCTCCTCTGCCCTTTCTACCTAGGACTCTGTTAGCCTGACTTCCAACTCCACTGCTTAAGAATGCCAGGCAAGCACATAAACCACCTCTGCTCCATGGCTGAATGCAGCAGAAAATTTATTAATGGAAAAAAGAAGAAATGCAAAAGGAAGATATAGCCCAGGCAAAATGTGACTTGCCATAACACAGCCCTGAAAGGCACTACTAGCAAAATACCCTGGCATGTTACAGCATCCTCCCAACTTGTACAAAAGCTGCTTTATTGCTGATCTCAGTTTACTCTATTCCCAGGCATAACTGAATTGTGGTTTTTTTATGGGTCGTCTGGCCTCCCCAGTAAGTGTTCTGGGCAATCATTAAGGCTGGGTACGCAAAGCTCCTTCTTTTTTTTTTCTTTCTTCTTTTTTGCAGAGCTTCTTTCTAACCTTTTATCAGCTGATCTGCAGAAGCTGCAGAATGATATGCAGTCCCTCTCCTGAAGCAGTTCCTGAACTGCTGCTTCTTCCTCCTGGAGCCACCCAGAATGCAGGCTGGGGAGGGTGGAGAGTATCACCAGCATTGAACTGTCTCCCAAGAGCCAACTGCTTCAGCTCCTCCAAGCCTCCCCTTTGCACCCCAAAAGCAACATTGGGAAGGAAATGAACTCGCATACAAAAACCCACTTGCAAACTTCAGATCGTGAAGAAGTTTCTGGATGAAAAAAACCCACATCCAAACTCAGAAGGACAGTCTTTGTAAGCAAAACTGCTTCCTTCCAGTTCCTCCAGCTTCACCTGCTTCCCATGCTTGACACAGCGAAAAATCCCATAAGCAGCTCATCTATTCAACACAGGAACCGCTCATGTAACTAATGTGCATAATCTGGATGCAAAAATCATCAAGACATTAGTGTATTCATGAACCATATGCTGTCACATTCATTGCGGGAAGCACAGAAAAAAAAAGTACCAACTTTTATACAAAAAACTGACTTCTTTTATCTGTGCTGTATGTAGGGATCATGGAATACCAAGTTTGCAAGGGAAGACAGAGTTATCCAGTTTTGTTTGTTGGAACCCTCTGGTAACACGGCAAGGAAAATAGAATTAATAAAAATGTTCAGGAAGTTGGGGTTAAAGTAAAAACAGGGCAGGCCTCTCTGCTTCTGCGACTGCATAAGGACTGGTCCATACATATGGAAAAGCACCATCAGGGAGGAGACCAGGTTAATGAAAATCAAAGGAAGAGTGATGTGAACTGGTGGTGAAATAATGGAGGAAAATGTAAACGCTAATGAGAAGCTACTTGTCCATGACTGGAGTCAGAGGCAAGAGGCAGAAAATTTCAGAGAAACATGTTTCAATTCATGACCCAGTTACAGCACATTTCTCTCCCCTCTCTGTGTCCTTCCAGTCTGCTCTTGGTGGCCCTTTTGCCACCACCACGTTCTCCAATTTACAGACAACATCCAGCAACAAGCCATCAATCGGAGGAAGCGCACCAGTGGTATTTAGTTTCCTTTGCACCTGCTCCACAACTGAGTAAAAGCAACAAGGCAGAGCTCATCTGACAGTCCATTGCTTGGGAACCCATCAGCCCAAAACTCAACGTTATTTCTGGGATATTCTTAAAGTTTACAACCAGCAGGGTGATGTAGAAGTAATTTCAGCAGTAATTGCTGCGCAAGCCTACATAGTGCCAGGGGGTTGCTAACTGATCTATAATCATCTTTCAGAGTGACAAAACCAACTTTCTGGATTGCAGCTGCCCCTGCCACCTCGATGCTTTGCAGCTCGCAAACGGGAGGAAGCGCTTCCTGTAGCTCCAGGAAGGCGACTTTATCATGCAAACAGTCTGGACTCTCTTCTGGCCACCTGTCTTCATCACACCCAAGTCCCAACCTCTGTGCTTAAAAAGAAATGGTGGGGGAGGATGCAAGGGAAAAATAGCATAAGGAAAAAACCAGCCTCCATTCACACCCTTACATTCAAGAGGTCCAATACTATTTGTAATTGCTAGTCACTGCCACTGCTCTGGAAAAGAACCTGTCTCTGATTCACTATCTATATCTTTTGGCAGCAGCTACTACAGCGGCACAAGGCAGAAACAAAGAACCTGCGTTTCAGATCTGCCCATTGTAGAGATACAAAGTTTGGACCTGGATCCAAATTTCTGCCCGCAAAACCATGGCTTCAAGTTCACTGCTGGCTTAATTATGGATTAAAACTCCTAGGTTTGTCCTTTCTAGAGAATAGAAAATTTCACTAGTTAGATAGAGGCTTAATAAATGGTTTAAGCAGAGATTTCACAATGCATATGTGATGATTAACTGCAGGCTCACAGAGATTAAAGGTGGGAAAGTACTATTAGATCATTGCAGCCCTATGGCAGTTGCAGAGTTGTTCTCTGTAGTGTATGTCTCCCAGCACCTTGTTCAGGCTAGTTTTGAGTGGCTCAAGCAAAGGCTCTACCCAGTTTCTTTCTGGAGGCTGTTCCACACTCAAGCAGATGTTACTGATATTTACTTGATATTTAGTTTCACCTTGCTCCATTCTATAGCCAAGAGCCATCTTAAATAGTCCTTTTTGCCACTGGTGTCTTTGCGTTGCTGTTTTCTGCCCTTATGGCACTTTGCAAATTCACATCTCTTTCTCCTTGCCGTCATTTCCCATGATCAAGGTCAACAGAGAGTAAATAGCAGACTTCCATGTATGCTATGCCCTTTCCAACCTCCGTTAAACCAATCTAGTCTTTCTTTGGACAGACAACATTGAATTTCTGTGCTTTGGCTCATCATGTCATTTCCTGCTCTTGCTTTTGACTCCTCATGAGGTGCCAGCATGACAGAGAGCAGGACCCACCAATTAATGAGATGTAAAGATACAAGAAAGGCTTTCTCAAGATAATTGTTTTTGAAAGCTTAGTACAACAGGAGATAGATGCAGACTCAACCTGAGGCTGCATGGATGGCTTCAGGTCAGCTCCTGCTCTGACTTGGATCCATAGGTTTTTCACTCCGCATCCTGGGTTTAGGCATAAAGCTCTGCAGCTGGTGCCGCTGAAGGGAAGTCTGATTCGGTTGTAATGTACAAAGCAGCACGCTGCAACTAACTTCACAGACTGAGGCCGGGAAAAATACGTTCCTCTCTTCAAGTCACGTTAATGGAATAATTTCTGCGGGATCAGGATCAGACACTGTAAGGTAGACGTTGTCTAATACAGAGAAGGATGTGGGATGAACAAATGCCAGAGTGAACAGCCCTAATGACCCTTGCTTTAAAGAGCCCAGAGACAAGACAGAACAAGGCCAGGGCTCCAGGAAACGGCCCAGTGAATGTGTGTGCACATGTGCGTGTCCTCCGACAAGCTGCGCCCAGCCTCCCTCCGGCACGCCAAGCGGAGCCTGCCGCTGCTGCCTCCAGGCAGCCGACTTCGGAGAGGTTTCAGGTTCCCCTTCAGAGAAAACGACAGCGTAGCAGCTACATGGCTACACTCAGGGTTTTAGCTCTGAGAGCTATCACAAATGTGAGCGCCTGGTGTTGATCCCAGCACTTCGGAATTTTCTGAATTCCCTGCTTACTGAAGGGTGAAATTAGACTCACGCTCACAACTTCCAGCTTGCGGAAAGCAGCTTGGAGCAGGTAGCGGAGGGTACGGTGCACAGAGGATAAAAAAAAAAGATGATTGTGGATGCAGAGAAATATATTCCAGCAACACAGACTTTGTTGTAACAAAGTTCAGACTGGGAATTTGCATATGGAAATTCTTTATGAAGGTACTCATATTAACAACCTGAATTGCACTCTTAAGAGATTACAGCAGTTAGGGAGAGGTAAGTGGGCTCTGTCAAAACAGGAACAGCTCTAAGTGATTCCCCAAAGCAGGATCGGGGCATACACCGTGGCAGACTTCCTCCATATTCTGGCACTGGCTAGGGAAATTATGGAGGTGTTTCTCTTCTGCTTCAAAGCAGAGGGTCTGGCAGCAGTTCTTGTCCAACGATGTGGAGTTTGAAAGAATTTGAGTCAATGCAGCGTTCATGCAAAGAAAAAAGAAAAGAAAAAGAGTTATGGCTGTAGTTCAGACATCACCGAGTCATCTCCAGTTTGCCAGGTTCAAAGGCACAGGAGATGATGTGGTCATTTCCCTTCAACAGCCTCTGAGCATCAGAGAGACTTCAGAAGGAGCAGAGCAGGGGCAGGAAGGTGGACCCATGGGGCCACCTACGGTGGAGCACTGCACCCAAGATGCATCTTCCTGTCAGAGCACCTTTGGGTGCTGTGTAGCCGCACTTCTGGGAGCCTCAGCAAGACTGTGGCTCTTCTCCAGACAACCATACGAGAGCCATAAGGGAGCTGTTTCTTCCCCAGTAAGTCTTACTCAAACATGAGCAGATCTTTCAAACAGAATCTGCATGTCCAGGTAAGTCAGGTCCCAGGACAAATGCAAGGACAAACAGACAGTTAGAGAAGACCACTTAGCCACACGCAGGGCTGGGCATGGAGGTCCTACATACTGTGCAGATTTGGCCGTCACGAAACAGTTCCAAGTAATTGCCATTCCTTGTAGGTGTCAGAAGCTGCATACAGATATACCTACAGAAAGTCCACACACAGAGCTCTCTGATCCTTCTAATCTCCTGTTTCTCAGGGAAGGTTATGTCTCGCAGACCTCTGCAGTATTGGCGTGAAGGAAGTACAGTGGGTCTGGCAAGCATCAAGGGTTTAAAGCCCTGCAGCCAGCTGCTCTCGCTGACCCTAAAAACTTTTCACTCCTGCTTGATTTCTGTTTCTTCAGTCCAGCTCTGTGAGGAGGAGGAAATAACAGCTCCATGGGTGTCCTGGTACGGTATGTAGCCCAGCAGATCTCCTCTGATGAGCCTTGCCCGGGGGTTTGACCTCGTGCTGGGTTACTGATCTCACTGGAGGAGTACCAGAGCAGATTATGTGCCCATCCTCTGCTCAGTCCAGCATGCTTTGCTTAAATTGACCACACTTCTTATGAAAGAGTGAAATTAGGATGAGAGAAGTCGTACAGCCTGTTTTTCCATGTAAGTAGCGTGAGCTGTAGAAAATGGACACTGGCAATGGATATGGTTGATGAAGCTATTTGGTTGTTACAGAAGGGAACAAACCATTTTCCGAAGCTGTGGCAGAAACAGGCTCAGAGAGAACAGACCTGATGGTGCCTCTGCAAGACCCAGAGTACGCACCATTGCAGATCCTAGGAAAGAGATTTTTCATGCCTGGGGTGCGCTGCATTTGCTGTGGAGGGAGGAGACTCTCTCAGGGTCTGTGGCCGTGCACCAGAGGACAGGATTAAAGCACTATGGGTTGGCACTGCCCCACGCTCCCAAACCTGCAGGGAGCTTACCTGAGATTCTTGCTTTTTCAGCTCTTGCTGTTTAAAATTTCATCAGTGCTCTTGTGTGGTGTTTTATGCTCTCGGGCTGCAAAGAAGCAGTCTCTGCTGTAAAAAGAAATAGTCTGTTTAAATCTTCCCCCCCCCCCCAAAATGAATGAATGTAAAGCATCACCCAGTGACAATCCCTACCGCTGTATCCATCAGCACCCTTTGTGTTTTCACGGACATATTTTCCTTATAAAAACCAGTTCCATCTCCTCCTCTGCTATGTGAAAGGCTCAAACAAATGTCAGAAAACTGACTGACAGACTGCACAGGCAAAGCAGAGAACCTGACTTTGTTCAGGGGCTGTCAAGTGCACAAAGTAAACAAAAGAATAGATCTATGTAATTTTTCCTCGCTAATCTCTTTCAACTACAACTCTTATTTTAGATATTACTTGTGAAGGAAAGCACAACACAATGTCAGTGCATGTTAAAAGTCTCGTTAGTTTTGAAAAATATGTTTCTCTGTTAAATTTTATTATAACTATCAGAGGCACGAAGCCTAAACAATGTTGTGTTTTTAGTAACCGTTTGAAAGTTATGGCTTCCAAAAACCACCATGAGCATTTAAGAACCATAACGTGTTATTGTAATGCCCTGGTTTTGTCCTTCCTCAAAGCCTACCTCTGGCTCTTCCCCCAAGTCATCTTTGTCAGCTGCTCAGCAGTCTTCCTCTTCCATGCACAACCAGGCTGGAGCAGAAGGATCTTCCATGCTCTTTGCTCAACTTGCATCTCCCTGCTTGATGAGGTTGCGCTGAATACGAATATCTGCGTGAAGCAAATTCAGGTTTTGCAGAAATCACCACCACCATGGATGACAGAGCTTACACAGCTCCCCGCTGTAATACAGACTGCCTGCGGGGCTGACAGAGCCACCCTCCTAAACTGGGATTTACTCTCCTGCCCTGCCAGAGACTCTCAATCCAAGGGAGCAAGAGAAAGAGTTGCATATGCAGGTTAGATTTTAAATCCCTCTTTCTGACAGCATGGTGCAGCTGCGTGCTGCCAGTGTGTCTGATAGACGTTGGACCCAGGGGAGGATCAGCTCTGAAAAACCTTCCTCGGGATATTTTTGCTCCTTTTACTTCATTCTCTGCATTTCTTCTCACTCCTGGGGTGGGTAATTTTCCTCAGTCAAAAACCAGACAAAAGGGGGGGAAAAAAAGGAGGAGAGAGGTACGCTGCAGTGAGTGGGCAGCCAGACCGCAGGTGGGCATGATGCACGTAAGCGGCATAAAGCAGCTTATTTCACACAAGCCAGGGAAGGGAGCACGGGTCTTGCAAACGCCGCGGGCCATAGCAGGCTCCGTCTGGCCTCTGCCACGGGGCAGGAGCAGACGCGCGGGGCAGCTTTGCTGCGAGTAAGGTGGGAGAGGAGCACACCATGCCTGGAGCGCCCGGGGGAAGGCATCCAGGCAGGGAAAGAAGCTTTCTGTGGGGTTTGTAACCTCTTGTGCAACTAAACCAGTACAAATCACCAGTGCCCCCACAGTGCAGCTTTGCCGTTGGCTAATGACGAAAACGCAGACAAACGTCAAGTGTTTGCACTCACAGCCTTCTCCTTGGCAACTCACCGCCCGTGCACGGCCCTTCCACCTCTGTGCCAAGAGGGGCCGAAAGCAGCTGTCGGGGAGGCTGGGGCCACCCGGCTCCTGTCTGCTGGCCCAAGCCCACGTGCCCCCCACACCCCAGCCCATCAGCTCCTGTACACTTGGAAGAATTCACCCTGCATCCCCCTCGGACCCTTCTGCCAGCCGGGGAGAACCACGCTCCTTTGCCATGTGTGCCGGGCAGGCATGCCGACAGCCGCTGGCGCCTGGTTTTAGATGAATGCACTTGCAGCATGGCTACACTCAAAACACTGAGGATTTCTATATTTGCAATTAGAGTATTCAAATTGTTTTAACTTTAAAGGAGGGGGATCTATTTATTTTCATTTTATTTTCTGTTTTTCCGGTTCTGCCTGGAATTCGGATTTATGTAACGTGCAACTGAACGTGTCAAGGTGTCTGAAGGTTCAAAATGCACAATGCAATACTATAATACAGCTCTTTGTTATGCAAATTATTTCTTCCCAGCTGCTCCTGCATCGAACGCCAGCCCGACCTATCAGAGGGGAACAAAACCTCTAGGCGAGCTTTCTGCTGCAAGGTCCCTTACCTCTGCGCTCAAGGGGCTGGGGCTGCGTCTCTTCCGGCACCTGTAAACCAAGCTGAGAGGTAAACCAAAACAATTTAATATTGCAGCACCACTGCCGCCGGGAACACGAGCTAGGGATTAAAAAGTGATACCCTCTTGACAGTCAGGTTGCCACGATTTACGTTCTCTCTCGGGTCCCCTCCCCCTCCACATACATCTTCTCAGCACTTCTGAGCAAAGGGGAAAAACGACGCGGTGTGGGAAAACATCCAGTCAAACCTCAGAGGCTCCGACAAGGTTCTGATTTTGGCACCCACCAGGGTAGCGCTGTGTGATCGTGAAGGATTTTTAGTGAGCAGGTGTCAGATTCATGACAGCCAGAAAACGCTGTGGTTGCATTATTTAAATTAAAATTAAGTTCCCAAATAATAATAATAATAAAAAAAGGATTCATGTATTCAAAATTAAAAGAATAAAATTATTGGCCCAGTTGCCTTTCTATTATTTATGTCGCTACTCAGTTAGAAGAAAATTTGTCTTGTCCCTGTGTTTCTAGAGTCTAGGAAGATATTTTATTGATAGCACATGGAAATATTCAAAGGGAAAAAGGAGCTTTGGCAGCTGGAAAGGGACTACTGGAGGCCACCGGCAGCTTGAGAGGCTCAGAAGACCACTGGGAATGTGGGGCAAGCTCGTTAGCTGAATGCCTTATTTATCATGGTCACTAGTGAAATACCTCAAAAGCTGACATTAAACTGTCATCTTTAAGCCTCAGAATTAGCACATGGGTGCTTCCAATGGGTGGATAAATTCATACAATAAAAATCCTTGTCTCAGCCTGCGTGCAGAATAAGGAAAATGATCTGACAGTAGCTTATGCCCTACTCATATTTTAAGATTTTCTTCATGACTGCGATGACTATACAGGTTAAAGTTTCAATATTGGAGTAATTCTGCAATGAAGGTACATTTCAGGATTGCATTAAAACTATGCACCTTATTTCTCATAGCAAACACAAAATAAAATTTGCCACTATTACACTAATTAGTCTGCTGGTAAACCAGAATTCAATCTGCGATGCAGAGAAAGGGGTCAAAGAAGGAATAATATGTATTCAGCCTCTGCAGGTAACATGTAGGCCGCTCAACATTTAAAAATTAGTCAAACTGTATTTCCAGGATAATAAAAATGTTAATATTAATACAAATTGAGAAACGCAGGTCACTTTGGTCACACTGGGTGAGACTCACAGGAGATAAATCTGGGGAAAACATAATATTGAAAGTATACTACACTTACAGGGTAGCAACGTTTCATGTATGTGCACTGTATGTTGATTTATAATATAAAGGGCAATTGCATTTTGAGCCAAAACCACAGTACTTTATTGAAAGGAATAAATGGCCCCATGGCAGCCGTATGTCTAAGAGAATGTGGCTGGTAAGTGGGGCCTACTCACAGAAACAAGAAGATTTCACCTGAAAGAGCAATGGATGGAGGCAAAAAAATTTACAAAGTTTTTTAGGGTTGACGAAGGAATACACATATACTGAGAGACAGAAATTATTTTGGAGTCGGGGAATAAACCTGGATTTGAAAATAATCTGCTACTTGACTTCAATTCCCACTGGCAGAGGCTTTCCCTAACTAAAGGGGTAAATACAGAGTAGCCGGTCCCGCACTGTATGGGGTGGAGCAGGGGGATTGCTATTTGAAACTTGTTCTGATTAAGAAAATGAGGCGGGGGGAAAGACAAAACCAACAATAACCAAAGGAGAGGGTGGCCAGATGATACCACCAAGCACAACTTCTCCAAAAATCAATGGTGCAGCAGCATCTCACGCCAGCTGAGGGCCTGATTGCCCATCATCTGGCTGCAAGAAGTCTCTGAAGCATCAACCAGCAGACTGCCAGACAGCGTTTGACACCAGTCATAGTTCACAAGTGAGAATGATATATTAGAAACATAAGGTGGTGATGGGACAGTGGAAGCAATGTTGTGGGGTCCCTCTGAGCTTGCTGGAGACGTGCAGCCACGATGGCTACGGGCCAGTTTCTCATGGAGGAGGCACAGCCACCAACCCCTGCCACCCCATCACCCTCCTTTGCAATGACCAGAGCCTTTAGTTGTTTCAGGAGGCAGAGACAGCCCATGGTACAGAAAGGTGAGCCTGGCAGGGTATTCCACAGGGAAAGTACCACTGCAGGAGGCAGCACTAAATGGACTGACCTTGAGCAGACAGACCATTCACCTCCTTTCTGCAATCCCAGTGTGACAGATTAGATGCTCTCTGCAGTAAATTGGAGAATGATACTGTATTAATTGAGAATTACTAGCTGTGGAAGAGAAGTTATTTTTCCAATTTGGTATCTCCATGTTTTGGGACTTTTGTTGGGTTTGGGTTTTTTTTTTGCTCAGGCGCATACTTTTGAGCACACACAGACCACCCATCTGTGACTTCTCCTCACACTCCCTGCATTCCTCAGAGGGGAACTTGAACGCAGAGATTAAAAGAAGTTAACGTACTTGCCTACCTCACCTTTCAGCTGGATCTGGTGAGAAAGCTTTGCATACCTTGCGATCCGCACTGCTGTTGCAAAGCTGAGGAACTGCAACTCCACCTTCCCCAGGGCGCACTCACTTCCTCGCTATGACTTAAAGACTAGGGAGAGCAGCGATTGGCCAGCTACAGCCCCAAATGCAACCTTTTTCACATGATTACTCCCCTGGAGCTTAATCTAACCTTCCACACCTGACCCTAGGCCCCCTGACACGACAGTCACTGACCCTGAAGGTTAAATTCAGTCTGGTCTGACGGCCACAGCTGCTTTGCTTCATGCTCTCTGTGGAGAGCCAAGAGGAGTGAAGGTCTCATCCTAACACCCCTCAGGCCCAGGGCTGGTCCGTGCTCAGTTCCCCAGTGCAGGACCGGCCGGTCGGGTACACCTCGCATTAGCAGCCTTAAGCTGAGCAGGATTAACTGCTGCAAAGGCTCTCGGCACCCTGCCACGGCTGTGTTTACATTAGAGAAAATGGACCTCACAGAGACAGTTTGCAAACACCACAAGACGAACTTTTGTAAACTCCCCGGGTTTAGTCATCTTTCCCCATCTGTCAGAGAAGTTAAAGTGAGATTGAAAAAACACAGGAAATTACTGTGTATTCCAAGCAGTCGTGACTGAGCGGCTTGGCTGTTACATGGGATGCCTTGTGGAAGATTCACATCTCCTAACATTTCCAGCAAGATCCTTTGCAGCGCTTCCCTGGCTGCGATCTTTTAGCAGGCTCTGCACATCCTGCCAGGAAAAGCCTCTGGGGCGCTTCGTGCAGCTGCAGAAAAACTCACAGCAGTACCGAGAAGCCCAAAAGGTTACCTCCAGAAAGCGAGGGCAGCCCCTCTCTTCGAGGTTGCAAAGCAAGGGACAGGCAACGAAAAAGGTTTGGTCCCTTTGGGAGGCTTTCACGTGACAGTTACATTCACTGAATAAAATGCCAGATGAAATCCTTTACCTCACAGCGGTTTAAACCTTTCTCCGATATGACTGGCTGGCTCTTTTATGATAAAACTTAAGAAACTTCTTTTATCAAGGTTCCTGGCATGAGTAAGCAGCAATTGCATTTGCTACACCTCTGGCTGTAGCCTTTATCTCCAGAAGGCAATGAAAGAGCACAAGTCAAACGCAGACTAGAAATCACCTTCACGTCTGCTGCAGCCATAGCCCTTTAATCACCAGGTCACTACCACTGTGGCAATCTGAGCTACCGGCAGCTGGGAAGGCCATTTAGCTTGGGTGGGTCACAACCGGCACGGGCCTCCAGAGGGGCCACACAGCAGTGAGACACACTGCACCCTGGTTAGTTGGTTTAAATTCCCCTTTAGATCACACTGCACCTCTGAACCAGCTCCCTGCTGCCCCTGCGCAAACCCGAAGGGCGGTGGCACCCAGCCTACTGCTCCGGTGGCACGCCGTGGTCTTCAGCGACAGGACAGTCGGTAGATGAGAGACATAAAAGGAGGATGGAGGGTGCACAGAAGAAGAAATGTGAAAAACATCTCTTTACCACAAGCTTTGCTTTGGGGTGTAACACCTTCAGGAGTGAAAGGAGCACTTCATTTCTGCGGCTCAGCCAGCGTTTGTTGTCTCTGTGGAGCCAGCTGCTACGCTGGCATTGCAAATTGGTGCCAGCTGAGGCTATTTCAGTGCTGGGAATGCTAAAGTAACCATCGTGTTAAGCTGTTTCAACAGTTTAGCTAATCCAGTAAAAATAGTAAAATTTTACCGAAAGTATTAAGTATATATGAAGCACAATGATATTATGCTGCGTGTTTTGAAGAAGGAGCGTGATTTTTCCAACTGAAATGAACTATGCATTTTCAAGGGAAATGTATTACCCGGTGGAAAGCGATCCTGAAGATAAAATGACACTTCTGTTCTTAGTGACAGTAAAATAGACCTGACGACAGAAACCTCTTTTCCTGTTGCTGTTTTCCATGTATTATTGAAGTACCATTATAAGCAGGGATTAGCCTGCTGAAAGGCACAGTACTTTATAGTCTCACACTCTAGGAGCAAAGTATCTTATGGTAGAGAGTAAAGCAATCTCCCTAGAGAGAAGCTTTTCTGGCCAGTTCTTCCAGGCAGGTAGACCAGAATCAGGTTCAGGAGCATTCATTTAGCAGTTATGTGTGAGACATACCTATGACAGGCATTAGTATAATCTTGGAAAAGAACTAGTTCTTGAAAATTTGTGATACTAGCAAAATGTCCTTAGTACTGGAGTGTGCAGTGGGGAAAAGGCCTATCAGGTTTATACTCCCCACATGCCATAAATCAAAACAAACTGAAACCATGAAATGCATTCAGCCTAGGCCAGGTTGGAAATCCTATCATGGTCTATTGCATTTCTGGCAGTTGGACAACTCCCTTTTCTAACATGAAATACCTCTGTCTCTTCTGAAGCAAACAGGATGACTTAGTTGACTCCTGAGTCCAATACGTCTACTTTCAGTATTTGCCATTATTTTGTGAGGCAGGGTCCGGAGAAAGGCAGAAAAGACCACTTACCCTTAGGCCAGCCTTCATAAATCAGGTAACATTTCACCCCTTACAGACCCTGCTGACACTCAGTAAGACTGTCCAGAGCTGTAATGGCTTAATTTCTCGGTGTCCCTGGAATTAAAGAAGCTGTTAGAGAGGCCAGAGTAGAGAGAGTTCTGCTGATCCATCACTTCAGCTGATACAAATTCAACTCAGAAGACACTGCAATAGCTTATATGTGCGGACTTGCTCTTGAAGACCAAGGAGCCCCTTGGGGTCAAAAAGCTTTCTGCCCCCCCAAAAGTGTTAGCTGATTTGTGGCTTGGGCAGCAGTTGGCCAGGTGTTATCCTTGGCTGTACGTGCAAATCCAGAGAGAAGTCTGTTGCTTCTCAGCGCACCTTCAGACTGTCCTAAAGCCTCCTGAAAACCTGAGAAGGCTGAGCTCCATCCCAGACTCAACTTGAGGTGCACGGTCAGCTGCAGCCTAACCTCTTCAGCAGGGAGCAGTTTGATTAAATGGCATTTCCTTGGGTGAGGGAGGGGAACATGGGGGAAAGGACCCAGCACCCACTGGAGATGTAAAATTAAAATGAATTTTGGTCATTTTAATAAATATATATCAAGGAAATTTCACTTTACTACAACAACACATTAGTATACAAGCATCTAATATTTAAGCTTAAAACATCGAGTGTTTATCAAATATTGGAAAAGAGCAGACATTACTAGACTATCTGGGTATAACACAAGAAAAATCAGTTTTTTTAAAAAATTGGTCCTTGTGGACAAATGTCTAAATGATGATCCTACTCATACACTGTATGAATGAGATCTATATTTAATATTATTATTAATAAAAAAAGCTTCTGTCTTGGAGAAATCAGGTGGGATTTATACTTTCTTTATTTGTCAGTCTTCACAATGATAACCCTTAGAAACTTGTCAGTTCCAACTCACCTGACCTCATAAAGGTTATCATTGATTTACATCCTGCTCTCTTTGTGGTCACTTTGGCTGGGGGGGAGCTTTTTTCTGCGACCACTGGGCTTAGTCACAAAACCCGTCCACTTTGCAAACGTGACTGCGGGGTGTGCACACTACCCAAAATAACCATGGCCTGGGAGGACTCAGGCTGAACCCGTGAAACCCAGAGCAGGAGGTCTCTGACCCAGAGACCCGGCTGATTCCAGCGCCAAGCCAGGGGCAGCGTCCCCCCAGGGACCCTTGTGCCCTGCACCGAGCTGGTCATTTCCCCAGCACAGAGGTGAATTTCACCCTTTGGACAAGAACCAAGTGGAGAAGATGTCACTTGGATGCATGATGCTGTGGGAACAGGCAGCTATTATGAGTCAGCCATGGCTTGGATGTGGCTATTTTGCTGAGCACACCCTGCCAGTTGTTATGAGGACTGTGGGAACTAATTAATTTGGTGGATCTAAGACTCACAATACTCTCGGTCCAACCCCGACTAATGTCTTCTGGGCATTTTAAGTAGCACACCTTTGCAAACGGTCTACCTAGAGATGACTAAATGTTGTCCTTAGCCAGTGAAATCTCAGCTCATTTCTCCAAAATGTTCTTTTTCAAAATTAAACCCTTTACATTCATTCAGATAAAATCAGGTTTATCGCCACATTATCGATTAACATTGTGCTTTTTGCTTTCTTTTCTTGTCTTTCTTAAATCAACGGCAAAAGTCATAGAAAAATTCCCGCATGCTTTTGCAATCTAAAAGAGAGAAATTATGCAAAACAGAATAAAGTATAAAACATGCCACTGGTTCATGAACTTCATTATACGAAGCAGGAAAAAAAAGAGCCCCAGCAACAGACAGTTGCCATAGAAACACTCAAGCATCGAATGCTTGTTTACAAGAGACATCTCTCTATTGTTTCTTAAATCCCTTCCTAAGGATGGCAAATCAAAAAGCAATTGAGCATCAAAAAGGAAGAACAGAGATGTTTGAATAGGAAGTTGAACTCAGTACTTCAAAGGTTAAAGGTTTTTAATAATATTGATCCAACCTGTGGGTTTGGTTTTTTTCTCTGTTTAGGTTAAATCCCTGCTGTATCACCGATTTATACTTAATTTTCACGCTGGCAAAAATTAAGACAAAAAGTAAGGCACCAAAAAAAAAACCTGCCCTGTATAACAACAAACCTCATTAGTTATTACAGCCGAGGTGAAAACGTGCAAGTACTTGAGCTGCATGTTGTGTTTCTGATTAAGATCCCATAAACAGGTTATTTCTTTATGCTATGTCCTATTTTGTCAGTTGAACAAGACGCTGAATCCAGGGATTCATGAGTATCAGTATAAAACATAAGGATGGTTTATTCCCAGTCCATGAAGACAGTCCTTTGTCAGAACAAACACTGAGTTACAAGGAGCACATCACCCTTGCTGGTAGCATCAATTTGTTTACCAGACTTCTAATTCCTTGGTAAACATAATGGAGATTCTTCTTAATTAATGGCAGACTTCGTGGGGGCGGGGATATATAAAACGATATGTTTTCCCCATCTGGCTGATTGGTATTTTCAGTAACGAAAGCGACACCATAGCTGTACAGACTATAGCGCTAAGCAGTAACGCAACTGCGTTCTTTATGAAGTCTCCATATTTATAAATAGCCCGCTGATGCAGATCATAGAGATGCTTTACACAATCTGCTCTCCAGTCATTTAAAACTACACGTAATGTTTGTGGCATGATTGTATCATTTGTAGAAAACTATAAAAAAATCCATTCAAAATAAAAATTTGATAGACAAACGAACATGCTGCGCATGCTTCAACAGAGCAAGAAAGATGCCTCATATTTTACTTCCTTTGCTGCAGCACATTTTATTACTGGGTAAAGACTCCTTTTTCCGTAAGGATTTTTTCCAAGATTCGCTTATGTTGCTCTTGTCATTACATCCAGTCTCAAAACAGTCATAAAATTTGCCTTTACATTCGAGAGCATGGGTGCCTCTTACAGGTTCACAGTTTAGGGCGACGCTCTCTCGCTCAGGTTCGTTACCTCCTTTCTCATCATTAAATTTTGCTTTTTCCTGATTACCATGAGACCTGGCATTAGTGATGAACATTTCATTAGCAGGTAGCTGGTCATCACTCCTGTAAGAAGGGGCGCTGCCAATGTCATAATCCACCTGCTGGGAACAGCTTGGCAAAGAAATGGGGGAGGAGGAAGAGGAAGAGGAGGAAGAGGAGGAAGTATTTTCTGTACTAGCATTAACAGAGTAGGGTAGATTTAAATAGTGACTGCCGCATTCTTGATAGAAGCAGCACGTGTGGAGCTTCTCGTACTCCTCCTTCGCCATCCGAAGGCGTTTTCTGTATGGACAGTCCTGAGGCACAAACCACTCTTGTGGCGACGTGCCACCGAAGGAGCAGGCAGAGAAGCACCAGTTGTTCTGCATGATGATTTCTCCATGGATTCTCTTCATTAGATTGTTGATGAGGACGGATCTCCGCAGGTAGACTTCGGGATCGTCAATGAATTTCAGCTTTTCCAGAGACATGTAAAGAATATGGGCCCGCTCCTCAAACACCGAAATTGTCTGAAAATGCAAAAGACAGAAGATATGGAACTGAAGGCAACCAGTTTTCTTCCAGGCAAGGAGAAAGAAAATGAAGCAAAGTATTCCCCCTGTGCCACTACTTTTCTCATTCTCTTTCTGAGGCACCTAAAACTGGCTTTTCATTTTGCACACCCATGTAGCTGGGAACCTGCTTTTTCTTGGCCACGGAATTCACCCGGGTTTAGGAGGTAAGTAGCTGAGCGTTACACTATGGAGGCAATTGCAGGGCACGAATCCAGGATGGGAGAGCGAAATCCAGATGCACACATCTGGCTCTTTATTTGCATTTGGGCTTAAACCACAAAATTGTTGTGCAGTTTTGCTCCAGTGAAGGCTGGGGCTTTTTGATGTAAATGGACCCAGTTCCATCCCCTGTGGGGCTTCTACAAAGCTCTGAAGCCAAGCACAGGTCCCCCTCCTGCCGCCTCAAGGTCTGCAAGACGCAGCCAGCAGCCATCGCCTCACGCAGCAAGTGTCGGAGCATTTCATCCACTGCCAGTGGAAGAGGCCCTCCAGCGAGGAGGTCTCCATTTGCCAAGCTCCCTTACACTGCTCTTGCGTACAAAAGTGCATGCAGGGAGGGAGGCAGGGAGAAACCCATCGCAAAGCATCACAGCATCTGGAGAGCAGCTGTTGGCCTGCGTACTACACCCTGTGCTCTATGGGACCGGTGGGAACGCAGATAGGCAGGGACAAGGTCAGGAAACGAAGAGAGGATAGGGATTTGCAGAAATCCTGGCTCGACGCCCACAGATTTGTTCTCCCTGCCACGGTCCTTCCAGGACTCCCTTTCTCAGCACTGGCAGCATGAGCAGGTTACTGCCCCCGGGAGGCCCCGGATTCTGCGCTGTAATCGCTACCCTGGGAATCAAAATAAGAGAGGGGCAATGCATGCTACTGTAAGCACTATTAACTAATTTTCATTTTTAGTAAGAATTTGGTTTGCGTAGGAGGAGAGCAGCACAGCACAAAGAGAGACTGCTCTAAATCCCCCCCATCTGTGGCTTGATCATTCTTCCCTTTCCCACATGGTTACAGCATTTTTGCAGAGTGGAAGTCGTAGCTATGAGGACTGAAAGAGCATAAAGCACAGCTGCTTTTCACATCCATTCAGCTCTCCTCAGCCCTCTAGCTCTTTCCACAGCCTGGTCCTGTCTGCAGGGCTTAGAAGAAGCACAGCGCCTCATAAAAACAAAAATTGGCCGTGTTTTCATGTGAGTTCACGGCCGAAGCTCTTCTTTGCTAGAGTAATTTTCTACAATAAATGACTCATTTTAAATTATATTAAGCCTATAGGTTAATTGGTGTCCTTTATACCAGCCGCAGCAACAGTCAGTGAACCCAAAAAAGCCTGGAGCAAAGCAGGAAGCCTTGAACCATGATCCTCCAGGAGATACGTCCTGGAGGGCCACCAGTAGGAACAAGTTGTCAAAGGCTTTCTACTACAAGTGTTTGCCAACCGCCCTGGAGAGGGGCTCTGGGCCCTACCGTCGTACCCTTTACGGGACAAGGAATCTCAGAACATAACTCACTCTTTACTGGGCAGTGGAGGTATAAAAATGTGTAAGAAATTCAAAGAAACTGGCTGGGCATCCTCCCTCCCCCAGAGCTCAGTGCTGCAAACTACAGAACACATTTGTGCTGAACTGAAGAAAGTGGCGAGCCAGGGTTTCTGACATGATACGCCTCTACTACAGCACAAAACGATGTCTGGGACAGGTCTACCTTATCGATACCGCTGCAACTGGGTTCTATGCTGTTAGAAAGGGGTAAGTAACTATTCCTCCTCTGTGCAAGGAAAACAACCACTGATACAGAAATCCAACAATCTAGCCAAGAAAAAAACTGGCTGAAATCAGAGAGTGATGTGACACGTGGGAGACACGCTCACTAACCAGAGCACATTTTTCAACACTCTCGGTGCTATTTATTCATTGCTCTGGCAGCAGACCAGACACCTTCTGGAATTAACAGCGGGGCAGTTTTTCACCTTCCCGGTCAGGTACTCGCTTCCAGCCAACACTATTTGTAGCTGAAACTTCCTTCAGCTACTCTAAGGTCCTTGGGAAGCGAGCTCAGTGTTACTGCTTGCTTCCCCTCTGTGGAAATCCCTCCAGGGAAACAGGGTCCCACCGGGCAGACCTCCCCGCCCAGTGTCCCTGGGAGGGACGAGACACTCGGTTCTCCTCACATCTCAGAATGGGATGCAGGTAAAGATAACGTATACACTCGCTCCGCATCTTGATCTAAACAGCTTTCTGTCTCTGGGGCTCTCGTGGTACTACTGCCTCCCATGAGGTGTGCTTTAACCAGATTATATTGTGTCCTCTCTATCGCCAGTGGTACCTGGGTAGCACTGGACTGCCATGGGCCAGCAAGGTAAGGATGGTGTCTCAAGGCAGCAGCTATCCTTAAGCACATCACTCCAGGCATTCGATTCCCTACAGGACTCAGCCCTTAGTGAACGAGAGCATAAAATCTCTCGTAAAGAAAGTCAGATTTCAATTTATGTAGTCACTGGCCTGGGAAATGTTTGCTCTAATCCCTCCCTTAACAGCTTTCATTAAAAAAAAATATTCTTTCATTTACTAATCTGTTCTTTTGGAGTTATTAGCTTTTTAATAAACAGGATTAAATACTGAAGAAGCTTGTACTCGCTTTCCAAATCACTCTGTTTTTCTAGAGGAACTGTAACCCATTTGGGGTACGTGGAACCTATTACTAACTTCTCCCCTGGAAAAAGTTTTGAATGAAGTGAGGGATCATGGGCCCTTTTTATTTATGCTCTTCGTTTCTGCTGTTCAAACGCTGTTACGGAGCTGTTTCTGTTAGCGTGATATAAACTAGCCAAGAACAAAATAGTCTGAAAAAGAAGTTATTCTCAGCATTTCCATTTACAGATGTTATAAATGAAGAAACGCCTTTGCTTCTCGAGCAATTTGATGACAATAAAACAATAAATGTGAACAAGTGACAACTATTTGTTTCTGAGCAAACAGCTGGATCATTCTCCTAATTTCAGCAGAATATTTCAGCCTTCTGGAAATGGGTCAATCGAGTGTTACTAAGCATCTGAAACTCGGAGTAAAAATAACGACTATTAGAAAACATACTTTATGTGTACAGCTGCCGAGCGGTGGATGAAAATCCTCTTCTTCCACATATTTCCTTTTAAAGTATGTGATCTTGGATGTTGTTACAGGATTTGAAATTCCCCTGTAATGTGATCCTGTGGGTAATAAATCAGATATGACAAATGACATGCGGTTTGCCGGAGGTCCTCCAAACAAAATACTTTTCATTTCCCTTCACGCTACAGGAGAACTCCACCGCATATTTTCACATACGTTTGCGGCGATCAGAAACAAAACCCTCACCTGACTAACGCATCACTGGCCACACGCACCGGGCTCGGGCATTCCCGGGCCCATTTAACCGGCAGCGCGGGGACCGGCGGCCGGCCTCCGGACGCCCAGCCTTCGGCAAAACTTTCCCTCCCCGCCGGCGGCCGGGGGCCGCCTTCACCACCGCGCCCCGCGCCCGGCGGAGAAGCCCCGGCGGCGGCGCCCGGCCAGCCCCGCGCACCTGCGGCCCCGCGGCCGCGCCGCGCTCGCCCCTCGGCGAGCCCCCGCCGCCCCCGGCAAGCCGGCGGAGCCGCCGCGCCTCCCTCCGCGGACAAACCCACCTCCGTGTCCCCCTCCCCCGCCCGCCGCCGCGGGGACCGGCGCGGTGCCTACC
>VFFE01007199.1:5400926-5479646 GCA_008921705.1 Burhinus oedicnemus | reverse complement strand
ACTAAGTCTTTCTATGCTTAAGCAGAAACACACAGGAAGGAAGGAAGGAAGGAAGGAAGGAAGGAAGGAAGGAAGGAAGGAAGGAAGGAAGGAAGGAAGGAAGGAAGGAAGGAAGGAAGGAAGTGTCGGGATGCCTTCTGCACAGTGCTTCTGATTTATCTTGAAAAACTGAGTTCTCTGGACAGCCAGTAAAGTAAATGAACTGCTTCTGCTATTTACAACATGCAAAATTAATAGAGGCAAGCCAGTTAACTTCTATAAACAGCCACTGTCCATGCACATTCTCCATGTTTCCAAACTGTATAAAAACAAGGCATAAATAATAGAGCTTCCCTAGGATAAAAAAAACCCCAACCAAACAGAAAAACAAAGCTCCAAACCAAGCTTGTAGGTCTCAGCATGGGTTACAAAGCTGTATGGGTGGCAGTCAGCTACAAAATAAACCCCATTTTGTAGTGAAGGAATTGCTTCAGCACACAGAAACTGAGAACCAGGCTTTTAAGAAGGGCTTGTGACTCTTGGCATGCTATTTGTTCCCATTTGATTTTCAGAAGCACTGATTTCCAGCTGCTGCAAATGAGTGGGAAGGGAGCTGTGAGTACTCAGCGCATGGGAAAAGTCAGCCTCCTCGAAGGTAAAGCTGGACACGGCAAAGCTGAAAGCCTGAAGCCTGAAGCACTGCCGAGCCTAGGTCCATTAACAGGACCTCGGGCATTGCTCCCGAAGAGCCAACCTACTGTTTTTCCCCATTAAGGGTGGCAAAATCCACTCCTGAGTATCTCGCCAGAAGTCACGCAGCAAATCAGTGTCAGAGCCAGAAATAGAACCAGAGCTCATCGTCCTCCAGCCGTAAGCCCAACCCATTTATATTACATTATCGTATGCAATGGAGGGATTTCATCCAAAATCCTGTTTGTTTCAATGAGACTTTGCAGAACAGCACATGCATTGTTACATTTCCATTAATGCCACTGGAAATAAAGGATGAAAGATGTACATTTGAGCATACAATACATTTACTATACAAAATTACAGCAAAAGGTTGACACTTGGGGCTGGATTCAATTTTGAAAAATCCATTTGGGAGCCTTGTGTGGGCTTCAGTGGCATGGAAGCCAGGCACGGTTGTTTATTGAACCCAGCCCTCCATCCTTAGGCTACCACAATTTTTCCATTTTGTCAGCCAAATGCATGCAGCGTGAGGACACCCCGAGGCATCTACACCAGCCCGAAGGTTAAAATGTCAAACTTTTTCCATATGCAGTTTCACGCAGTAAGACTACTATACATCGCTACGCTACTCCATTTGCTGGGGTTTTTACTCGCTGTTCCTCCAGAGCCATTATGATGTTAATGAGAGAACTGTAATGATGCCATTCACATTACAACAAGCCTGATGTGATGTCAGTGAAAAGGACTCTTTATACCCTTCCAGAATGCCTCTAAAAATCCAAACTTAAATATAAAATGCCTGTGACAATAATGATGCATGTCTCACCAAGATCAATAAAGACAAGGGAATAGACTTAAGATGGCTATTCCCTTCTTGACTCCTGGGTTTGTACCTACGTACTGCAGCGGTTTCAGTCTTTATCATATACTCTGGAATGTTTCCATTGCATAACAACGCGACTTGAGGAGAGAATAGCGTTTCTTAACTGTACTATGCCATTGTTAACATCTGGATTGCAGCGCTTAGGAAACAAAATTGCCGTCGCTTTGGTAGCTGTTACCTTTCTGGCATTATAGAAAATTTACACTGCAGAAGCAATCAGAAATCCCACTGCACGAGCACTGAACGCAGGCTGTGCAGACCCACGCTCTGAGAAAGCAAGTGACAGCCGGAGGGAGGAAGTGGAAAGGCACAATCACGTACCCAGACTGGTGTAGGTACCTTTGTATCACACGTAAACAATTCCAGGCTGACCTCATTGTAAACCATCTACTCTTTATGGTTGCTGCACCAAAATTTGGTATCGCCAACTTAGCTGAGGGAGGCAGGGCATCCTGTGGGCAAGAGTGTCATGGAAGAGGGCATAAAGGTTCCCCTGGGAGCAGCAGATACATGCACAAGGACGCCAGCATCACCGGTGAAGACCGCAGAGCCATACAGTCGAGACAATGGTGGAGCAATGACAGCTGAGGCGGAGCTGTGACAACCTAGCACGTGAAAATAAAGACCAGATGCAGGCAAGCAAGGAGGAAAGGCAGGAGGCGGATTGGCTCTGGCCACAGCAGTGGACAGGGAAGAGGATGTTGGGAGCTTGTGTTTAAATAGATCAAACTGGCTGATAAGTCACAAGTTCAAGGAGGAGGAAGTTACCGAGATGGGAGATAACGAGGGCCTTGATTAAAATGTTTATTGTCCGGATAGATATGCATGGAGTTATAGTAACATTATGAATGAAGCAGTGGAAACACCGGGGACACTGAATCGCAGCACTCTGGGGCAATCGCAGTAAATGAAAACAAAGAGTCAAAGACGATCCCTGCGCTCAGGGCTCTGGAGCCAAGGAGAGCAGCAAGGCTGCAAGAAGCTGAAAAGCATCTGGAATTGGCCATACTGGATTTAAATTGAAAATTGGACTTCCAAGAGACAGCCCATGGGTTGGGAGCCGACAGAGAGACAGATCTCCTCCTTCTCTTGTTGATGTAAAATAGCTGAGAAGAACAGCAGTATCTCATCGCGTCAGCGTAGAGTGGTGCCTGGTCTGCGGTGAGGGAGATGCTGAGGCACAAGCCGGAGACTGCAGGGAGGAGGCAGAGGGAAAAGGGGATGAGGACAGGGGGCAACAAGACAGTGTGGGCCCCAAGCAATGATTATTTTCTGTTCCTTCAGCTGCACCTCGTATCAGAAACATGTATAATGCCATCTAACATGAGCATGATACAAGGGCAACATGAAAGGGTTAAGGCTGGCTGAAATAACTAGGCTGTGTGCCAGTGAGGTCAATTCAGCTCTTCATCCTTCGGAGGTATAGATAAACTATAGACCTGCCAAGTCTAGTGTTTTTCCCTGTATTTCTTGGCCCTCGCTTCAGGGAATTTCAAGGAACCCACTGTTTTTTCCTTTTTGCTTTCTTTTTTCCCTTCTTTTTCTAGAGCTGGACTTACCGTTTGGTGGAAAAGGAATTAACTTGAAATCAGAAATTGATTTCTGTGTCAAGATACAGCCCCTCCATGAAAGCGTTTCAAAGGTATCTTCACTTGACTTCTGCCCTAAGTTAGATTATACAACTCCAGATGCTCGAGTGTCTCTTTCTCAAGACAGAATTCCAAGCAAATATTTCTCTAACTTTCCTAACTCCCACATGCTATTTTTTTTTTGTTTGTTTTGTACTTTGCAGTTGAATTCTTCCAGAAAGACTTTTTGGAGTTACTCTGTCCCAGTTTGTCGGAGTCCCCTGATCTTCTTAGCAAGCATTTTTTCAGAGAAAAAAGAAAAAAAGAAAAAAGAAAAAAGAAAATGTTCTTTTGAATTCTTAGCAGTTATGCTTTCTCCTGCTTCTGGTTTCTATGAAGCAGAACTAGAGGAGGTTTCTATACCGACAGAAAAGAGGTTTCCTCTTCTATTTCTTTGTAGGTATACGTCACCTAGCAGTACTCTTGGTAGCCTATATGCAAACAGCTCTTAAATGGTGGTTCTAACAGTTATAGTTTGTGCTAGAACTTTTGCAAATATACGAAAGTACAAGCAAATTTCCAATCTATTTTTTTGCTATGGAGCTCTGGCAGATAGGAGAAAAGGTGACATCGAGTTTACTGCAGCCGTCTCCTGACGGCTGCTTCGTCTGCCTGCTCTAGGAGAACAATAAAGCCCCACGGTATTTATTTCAGTAAGCATAAATATTTTTTCCAGCGTTCTTAGCCAAAATGTCTCATATGCTCTCTGCCTCCACCCCGCTGGTGGCTGCGTGGCCCTGCTAGACACACACAGCTCCGTCCAGGATCCACTCAGCTCAGTGGGAGTTCGGTTTGCAAAACACTTCAGTATGCTGAGGGTAAAAGGTGCTCCTGTGGCTGCACAAACTACAGCTGACAGTATTTGTGATTAGTTAACCTTTGCGATGGGTTTTCACCCCGAATAGGTGCGAGATGTTGTTATTGGGAGTGAAGGCAGAGAGAAGAAGGGGCCTCAGCAGCCAGGCAGGGCTGAGAAAGCAAAGCCCGTCTGTTACCTGCGGAGACTCCCCGAAGCACAAGGCAGTTCTCCTCGCTTGTTCTCTAAGAGAGGTACCAATTAAAACTGCTTCCCCACTTAACTTTCACGCCGGTGCAGCAGCGCACGCATGTCACTGGCACCGTAAATTAGATGGTTTATGGGGTTAATTATATTGCCTTCTTCACTTTTTGTCTGCCAAAGAAAGTAAACAAAACAAACAAAAAAGTGTTTTGGAACAAAGAGCGAGTTGTCTCCCACTTTGCTGTGTGCTACTTTCCACGAAGAATGAGAGCTATTATTGTTCTTTTACAAGTTTCCTTCTAAGGGAAATAAACACCAAAGGTAGGATTCCAAGGAAATGACTCACAAATATTGGCAACAGGCTCCGAAAATTGGATCCAGTCTTTGCAAAAGCCTTTAGCAGAATACTAACCCCTCTTATTGCAAAATAAACTTTTCCCAGACGAGCTGCACATCAGCTCTGCGCGTGTGTGTGCGTGTGTGTGTGTGCGTTCGGAAGCAGAGACAGCAACAGAACCCATTTCTCACGTCTCCCCCTCTTCCCTCTGGGGCACCGCTTCTGATGCCATTTTTAGCTGGAAGCTGGAAATTTTTAATAACTGACTGAGTCATCCTCAGGAGAGGGAGGGAAAGGGATGCGCCTCACCTTGCCACACAGCGTGCTGCCCGCTGGCCGTCCCTGCCCACAGAGACCCCCGGGAGAGCTGGGCCGGGCAGCCAACCTGCTACAGGCTGATCTGCAAGAGCTGGCAGGAACATTTACCCTACAGCCGTAAAAATGAGGGGCAGAGCGGGGAATTTTTTCAATCCCCTGACATTGCGTTGGATTCAGCAGGGCAGGATCAGCCTCTAATAATCTGTTTTCAGTCACCGAGTTACCCTTTCAGATGTGCAGAAGGTAACTGTGCACCGTGACTCATATTTTATTTCTTAATCAGGAACCCCAGGAACCAGGAATGCAGACACTGAAAAATCAGACAGCTGAGCAAAATCAGTGTGGCAGGATTACCATCTGCAAACAGAACAATCTACTTTGCATATTTATTTCTCAGCTGTTTAAAATTTTGAATCATAAATGCATATTCTGTATCACTTGTAGTGCACGCGTTCTAAAATTCTCGTGCTCTCTCATGTTAGTTTGGTGGATTTGTTTGTTTGTTTTGTTTTTGATGATGTAAATCTGGTTAGACAAGAGCGACAAAAATTGCAGACCTTACACTGAATTCCTTTGTTGCTTGGTTCTACTTAGACAAGCCCTTTAAATGAAAGAAGCCGGTCCCCTTATTCATTTCCTTTGCAAATTCCTATTTAACCACTCCAAATCGAGATGAAACAAACAGGGATGCTGGTCCAGAGTCAGATTTTTTTTTAGAAAGTCCCTTTACAGCATGCCTAAAATTGATTGGCAGCCAAGTACCTACTTAAGACGCTAAAGGCTGCCTTAGTGGAAGTTTTGTGTCTGGTTCAAGGTCTCCAGCATTGCCAGGTAGTTTCTTAAGCCTGTAATTCACTAAGTGCCCAACAGACACTTCTTCCAATAGGACCTCTGAGTAGGAATGATGTTTATATAGACTGTCTGAGACATCTGAATTGTGCTGAACTGCGGCCATCGCTCAACCAGTTAAAACCAGCTGTCAGGGTTGGGAAGAAAACCAGGATAAACCAGTGTGGTGTCGCCTTCCCGAATCTGCTGGCAGTGTGGCACAGCAAGCTGGGAGGTAGGAGCTCCTCAGACCCCACCTCACTGCTGTGTTAATGGGTGAATTTTAATAGTCATAATTGCACGGCTGGTCATTTTAGTTACAAGAAGAAGGGATCAGCCGGGAAGTGGCAGCTGCTGCGGGGAAGGACATGCAGAGGGATGAACACCAAGCCAAGGAGGGGAGAAACGGGAAGAAGAGTGGAAAGACGGAAGAAAGGCAAAAAGCTAGCAGAGCCTTGTTACTCTGCAAGTTTTTCATCCTGTAATCTGTGGACTTCATAAAGAAGAGGAAATCACTAGGAATATGTTCATTATGCTAGCACACGATAGAAAACATGTAGTTATCCACAAGTCAAAAATCACTGTAATCACTTTGCCTACAGCCTTTCTCAGCCTCTTGTGGTGCTCAGCTTTTCCCATTTTCCGGAAGCCCCCCCAAAGCAGACAGAGTAGCTGCAACTGCGCAAGGCCAGCCAGGATCTGATCCCACCCTGGCACTGCCGATTCTCCACCTCACCGCTCTGCAAAGACCCAACAAGGGGAAATAGCACTGACCCGCTGTCTGGGTGGAGGCGCCAGCAGGAAGCACCTTCCTAGGGAGAGATCCTGGGAATCACTCTCAGCTGTTTTGTAAAGGTTAGGAAGAATGAGATTAGTTACAGGATAAAGGTCCCCCAGCTGCAACAGCATGGCACGTCTGCGGGGAGGAGCTGGGTACAGAAGGGAAAGGAGAGAGCCCACCTTTCTACGGGACATAGGGGGTTGATTTAAAAACATAATTTAAAATGTTTGCAACACACATAAAGTACATTCGAAAAACAGAAATGTCTATGTAATGGAAAGATTATAAAATTATGATACTAGTGCTGTTGAGTATCCATTTTTTATGCATGGTGTAGCTCAGCAGGCATGAGGCTACTGGGCAGCACAAATTACCAGTAATTAGCAGGAGATGCTTTTGGCAGGAATGGATTAATCATTCACCTCTGTGCTACGGTGACATCTCCCCAAAGACAGGCTTTTTGGGCTAGCATCACAAACTACAGTGTTAAGAGGAAATACCATATTTTGATGCAGAACTTCATATTTGACTTAATTTTTTTTTTTTGAGACTTACAGCAGTCACATTGACTCTTACTAACATGACTTTGTCCATTCATTTCTCAGTCTCCTTGTCTGTGTCCCCATTTTCAGACTTCCACATTTATGATCTATAAAAGCAAGCAGACAAAAAAAATCAATGTTATCAAAATTTAAAAGGCTTTATTTATGTTTCAATTTACCCAAGAAGACTAAGTTTTTAAAAAATAAAACATTTTAAGTTCAGTTTTTATTTTAAATCAAACCTAATGATTTAATAGCTAAGGAAAAAGTCGTATCTCAGAACCAGGGAAAAATAACATAAAATACTTCTCTCATGTAAAATAACTATGCAACCAAGGAAAGAGAAAAAAAAGAAATCTTGTACAGACAAAATTGAGCAGCTGGGGTAATGAGACAGTTAATATAAGCAGATCACAGACATTTATAAGAAAAGCATTCCTCTGCACAATTTGTCATTGCAAAAGCAGAGATCTAGATTTCCATTGTCCTTGGACCAATAATATTCTGTCAAGATCTGCGTTCAATCATTTAGGTGGTGCTACAGGAAGTGATTATTCCTTTTACTTGAACAGTAGCATAAAAACCTTGAAGTTATTCTGAGAATTAATTTTCATTTAGAGAACTGTTTTGAGGCGTACATTCTTATCAAGGCTGGGACTCGTGGCTCTATGGTCCACACAAGTGGTTCCTCTGCTGCCACTGGAAGCTGGTCTTTATTAGCACTGCATTTTTCAGGAGTGCTTTTACTGCCGTGAGTAAGGACTATTTGTAAGGATAGTGCAGTCCAGGGACCAGGAAGGACCATGTGCCCTGGCAGCGTCTGCTGTGCGTGCTCCTGGCAGAAGGAGCGGATAAGGGTCTGGAGAAGGGGAAAACACGGGGGTATTCAGGCTACAGCAACCCAGCTCTCTGCAGGAAATTACCCCCTCAGCTTCAGGGAAAAGGAGCGCAGATAACCAAATGCTGGGCCCAGCACTGAGGAAGAGGATTTACCTTCCTCTGCCACAGACCTGCGTAGTGTCTAATGTCCAGAAAGGAAGACAGTGTTGATGTGCGGGAGGGACGGCATTTTAAGAGCAGGATCTGGTGCAACAGCAATTACCCAAAGCCATTCCTGCTTGCCTGCTCCAAAACCTCCAACTAACTACTGCGCAGCTGTGTCAACCCTCTTGTTTATCCGTACGGTGTGTGCTGGACTACATCTAAGCTCCAGGGACTGGGGAGATGCCCAAGCTAAGTCCAATACAGTTTTCTAACTGGTATGAGTAATGGCTGGGGACAGGCAATTGCTTTAGTTTAAACAAACCTATGCAGCTTGTTTTCTTGATTTCAGTGAATACACTATTCCCCAAATTTCAGAAAACAGAAGGAGGTAGATACGGGGAAGCACTTGTGTATTCCTTTATATTTTCACTTTGTGTATAGTATATTGATACTTACACCAGTGCCCATATCCACTTCCACCTTCATCTCCAGCAGCAATAGCAAAGACATTGTATATCCAGTCCTCAAGAATGCACTCTGGAACTGAACAGTGACCTTTTTTTTTTGCTAAAAGGAAAGAGATTTTTAAACTTCACGATCAGTTCATCCATCAAACCACCAAGAAAAACTGAATAATGATCAGCTTCAGTGCAGTTATTCAGTTGATTTATTTTTGTCATTGCAATGAAATTGCAAGATGAACTCTACAATAAAATTTAGATCTCGTGTTAAATCTCTGAAATATTTTTTAGCTCCAGCTTAGGTGCTGTTCCATGATAATGAATTAAAGATTCATTTCCTTCTCTTGTCGACTTCTGCCCGATGCATTCCTGTTCGCCATCCCTCTCTGTTACACATGCTCTCTGCTTTTCACAAAAGGAGGAACAGACTTTCCCCACTTCCAAGGACCAGACGGTGCCAGCCCAGCTCCCATTGAACAGTTCCTCAAGCTCACCTCACTCCGTGAATAGTTTCACTGAGCACAGTGGGAATACCCAGCCTGAATAAATCTGGCAGAACCTGACCTCGAGAAGAAAGATCCCATCAGTCCAAAGACAAAAACAAGCTGGCAGCAACGTCGCAGGGTACAGCTCCGAGAGGCACCAGCCCAACTTGAGGACAGGCAGAAGCAAGGTGCCAAGTTTCTGTTACAGCCTGGGAGAAGTTTGCGCAAGTTTACTGGAGGATTACGCAGAACGGGAAGGGCGATCCGCGGACGATAGTCTGCTCAAGCAATTTATTATGATGAGCTCGGGAAATACACTCCAGTTGTCTTTAATAGGAGTACATTGCAACCTCTGGAGGATATATCATCTTAAAAAAGAAATCCCAACAGCTAAAAATCTGGATGCTGAGAAAGGTACCATTCAATTACAAAGTAAATTATATGAGCCTCCTGTGTGTGGTTCTGCTCTCAAAAAGCATTAGCAGCTTCCTACTACTTTACAGCAATGAGAGCAATTTCTTTACTTAGAGAAGCACAGTAAATCAGAAATAAAAGGTCCTCAAGAAAAATATCTCAGCAGCAATTCCTAATCCGAGGGGCACAAAAGGAGTTAAAAAACAGCAGAGCATAACCAGCGATTGAGAAATAAATTGGTAGGAGAAATTATTCTGGGAGCCTGAGTGGATCACAGTAAGTTAAACCATAGACTGTGTTTGTTGTCTGAAATTATTCCAAAAGCGAAATTATTCCAAGAGAGAAGGATAAATATCCTTGAATAATCCAAACCAAAAATCAAATACAAAAGCAAGCATATTATTTAGTTGGATTCCAAGTCCATGTCATCTTGAAGGAATTAACCACTCGCCCAGGTTTTGCTCTCTATTTGTTTCTAAGTACAGATGCTGGAGATGAAAGCATTAGCAGAATGCAGGGAATCTCAGGCAGGGCACTGAAATTCATAGAATCACAGAATGGTTTAGGTTGGAAGGGACCTTTAAAGATCATCTAGTTCCAAGCCCCTCTGCCAGGGGCAAGGACACTTCCCACTAGACCAGATTGCTCAAAGCCCCATCCAACCTGGCCTTGAACACTTCCAGGGATGGGGCCTCCACAGCTTCCCTGGGCAACCTGTTCCAGTGCCTCACCACCATCACAGTAAAGAATTTCTTCCTGAGATCTAATCTAAATCTCCCCTCTTCCAGTTCGAAGCCATTACCCCTTGTCCTATCACTACGTGCCCTTGTAAAAAGTCCCTCTCCAGCCTTCTTGTAGGTCCCTTTCAGATACTGGAAGGCTGCTATAAGGTGTCCCCGGAGCCTTCTCTTCTCCAGGCTGAACAAACCCAACTCTCTCAGCCTGTCCTCACAGCAGAGGTGCTCCAGCCCTCTGATCATCTTCGTGGCCCTCCTCTGGACTCGCTCCAACAGGTCCATGTCTTTCTTATCCTGGGGGCTCCAGATCTGGACACAGTGTTCCAGGTGGGTTCTCACGAGAGCAGAGTAGAGGGGTGGAATCACCTCCCTTGACCTGCTGGCCATGCTTCTTTTGATGCAGCCCAGGATACCATTGGCCTTCCAGGCTGCGAGCGCACATTGCAGGCTCATGTTGAGCTTCTCATCCACCAACACCCCCAAGTCCCCCTCCTCAGGGCTGCTCTCAATCCATTCTCCACCCAGCCTGTATTTGTGCATGGGATTGCCTCAACCCACGTGCAGCACCTTGAACTTGGCCTTGTTGAACTTCATGAGGTTGGCATGGGCCCACCTCTCAAGCCTGTCCAGGTCCCTCAGGATGGCATCCCTTCCCTCCAGCATGTCAACCGCTCCACACAGCTTGGTGTCATCAGCAAACTTGCTGAGGGTGCACTCAGTCCCTACATCCATGTCACCAACAAAGATGTTAAATAGTACCAGTCCCAGTACCAACCCCTGAGGAACACCACTTGTCACTGCACGCCACTTGGACTCTTTGAGTGTGGCCATCCAGCCAATTCCTTATCCACTGAGTTGTCCATCTATCGAATCCACGTCTCTCCAATTTAGAGACCAGGATGTCATGTGTGACAGTGTCAAATGCCTTGCCTTGCACAAGTCCAGGTAGATGACATCTGTTGCTCTCCCCTTATCCACTAAGGCTGTAACCTCGTCGTAGAAGGCCACCAGGTTTGTCAGGCGTGGTTTGCCTTTAGTGAAGCCATGTTGGCTGCCACCAATCATCTCCTTATTTTCCATGTGCTTTAGCAGAGTTTCCAGGAGGATCTGCTCCATGATCTTGCCGGGCACAGAGGTGAGACTGACTGGCCTGTAGTTCCCTGGGTCATCTTTTTTACCCTTTTTGAAAATGGGGGTTACATTCCCCCTTTTCCCGTCAGCGGGAACTTCACCAGACTGCCACGACTTCTCAAATATGAGAACGACCCGTGGATGAATCTCATCAGGTCCCATGAACTTGTACACACTCAAGTTCCTCAGCCGGTCTTGGATGATTTTCTTATTCAGTTTACATACTGTGCATGTTTTTAAATATAGTTGATTTTGCCTCCCAAAATCTGATCTGGGTAATATGGAATACATATTATGTTTCAAAGTGTGCTTGTACAAAGGAAGTAGTCGCTTTATTAAAAGTCCAAAGTTAAATATATAAATTTGAATGCAGATTTTAGAACTGGGCCTCACTCTCGGGGCCACTCTACTCTGCAGCAGGGTACCGGTTAGCCTAAGCCTGATTGACCTGCTACCACTTTAGCAATTCCACACGCAGGTGTAAACATTAAGGCTTTTAACAATTCCAGAGTACATAGTGATACTTGGTATGTCAGGCCTTTCCATGTCTGTGTGCTAGGAACTACACACTCATGATGCGATTAAAACCAAAAGTAAACTCATAGTTAAAGAAGGAACAAACAAACCATTATCTCTGCTAGTTTTGCAAGAATCCAGCTTTAACAGCTAGTGTTCCAAACTCTAAATGAATGGATTTGGTTTTTTCTCATTCCCATCAATGAAAGTGACCAAGCTAGTTACCTATCGTTGCTGCTCTGGGGCCGTCCTGGTGCAAGGCAGCATAATGCACCAGTGTTTCAAATTCCATCTTGAAAGATTTAAGCACTTAAATAAGTCTTAATTGTATATTTTTTAAATCTTTGAAGTAAATATCTTCATATGGATTTTAGAGGCTGTTGCTTTTAAAGGGACTTCTATTTCAGCTGATACATTATCACGCACTAAAGGTAGTTTAATATAACCAAATGTAATCCCTCTGTACATAGAGTAACTTCCATCTTGGGGTTAAGCAGGCTGACACAATTCTTTCCACCTGGAGAGCTTCAATGGTAAACAATTCTAGTATCTGTAAAGCATCAATTTGCCTTCATTTTTATGCTGCCAAGGACTCTTCCAGTCATGCTTCTTTTTTCCAACCATTAGCTATATTTAGAAATAAATATATGTAAGAAATCCAAAAGAACTGACGGATATGGAACTATTTATCTATGGAAAGCAGCAAGTCTGGAGACCTTCTTCTTGTCCAGTCTATCTGAAGAGCTTAATAAACTTGTTTGAAATTATTCTCTAAATCAGCAGGATTTTTGACACAAAATAAGGAACATACTCCCCACCCCCCAACTTAGCTGAATTCAATGTGATTCAACTCAATTTAGTTTGGGATTTCTTTACTTGCTTAGTGGCTTGATGTGAGGGTTATTACTAAAATACATGAGCCAGCTACTCCTCCTACAGGTCAACACATTGAGATCTTTGTTGACCAGAAACTGGTTGTGGCGTTTCAGAAGGTGGCGTATTTTGTTCAATGGCCCAGCCTGATTACAAGCACCACAGTATTTCTGGAGGGAAACGAGCAATTTCTGCTATCCCTTGCAGAAGAGATGAAACTGTGATCTCAATTGTTTGCATTCATTAAAGATCCTCTAATACATTTCATAATAGTAGGTTCTTTAACCTCAAGGCTTTGGCCAAATTCCAACTCAATTACTGTCTACCTGAAAATTCTCCCATTAAATTAGGATTGATGTATTCGTCTCCTCCCTTAAACTGGTGTGCAGCAGTGGGTTGAACTGCTAAGAGCTTTCTGGGCTTCATCTTCAAACTGGCTCATTTCAGCGGTAGCTTAAGAAAATCAATACGCTCACTTGACACAGCACTATACACTGCAATTAGTATTTGTTAAATGTTTCAATATCCACTTACAAAAGGAAACATTAAAATGAAAAGCATAGCTCCACATTGTATCCAGAAAAGAGACTAGGTAAGACCATGTGCAATAACTAGCTGAGAAATCCACTGACAAATACAGTTAATGGATACAAGCAAAGACTGAAGATCTAACCGCAGACCACCATGATGGTTTAACATTTTTTCAGATCCACCCTCACATAAACGACAATGTTTCTACTTTGTGTACAAGGCAGGCATGTTTGTAATCCAGTGGCTACATGGACTACTAATTCATTAAATAATTTTACAGCTTTTGGTTTTTTGACTGCAGCATTTACTGGCGATGCTTATTTTGGATTGCCTGGAATGACAATGAACAGTTTAGGTATATTCTGTAGTTCAGGCTGTTGATGTAATAGATCTTATGCCGCATATCTACCTTTTGAGAAAGCTTTCAGGGAAATATTATGCGTAATTAGAGAGGGTGGGATACATCGTCAGAGAAGAACAATTCCTTGAAATACTTCTGGCAGTGAAATGCTTGCCTAAGGGTGGATCATCCTGTTCCACGGAAAAACCAAGAAGGAAGCAGAGGAGCAAATCTGTGTGCAGGATGTGCAGTGGCTTGGGTACCGGCATCCTTGGATCTTTACAGATTGTCTGGAAACACTTGCTTTCGAATTACCTTCAGCAATTGCTCTCTCTCAGCTTCCTAGTGGTGCTCCCACCTTGGTCCCGCACCACCACCTTTTCTCTCAAAGGGCTCCCTGGGCTCCAAGCACTGACAGTGGCAACCCTTCTGCAGTGACTCTTTTGTCAGGTAACAAGGGCAACCTATGTCCTTGAAGCAGTTCCGGCTGTGGGACAAGTGTTCCGGGGGTGGAAGAAGGAAAAAAAGAAGGGGGGGATTGTTGTTGGATGTTTAGGAGAACCCCCAAAATAACACCAACTGTATTAAGGGTACAGAATTTTAAATGATAACATTGCTATACATTTTCTAATTCATTTTTTGAAAGGATGCATTATACCAGAACCAAGTAGCAAATTCTGTCCCAAAAAAATTACTCTCTATGGTGTTTCAAAAAGTATCGAGGTTTGCTGCTGCCTGCTCCTATGGATTTCACTTCTAAGAATTTTTACAAGATTTTTTCAAAACAAGATGAGAAGTGGTTGGATAGATTCCTCACGGGCAATAGCCAGCAGTGTAAAATGCCTGCATAGTCCTCACAGTTTTCTCAGGTAGTGTTTTCAGCATCGTATTTAGCTGAGCTGAGTGTGGATTGCCAGGGAAAGGACAGCTCAGCTCCAGCTGTGCACTTCCACTCCTCTCCTTTAGGCTTTAATTCAGTCACATTGGGGACCTGATCCCACTGAAGACTTAAAGAATCTTCTTAGGCTTTATCCTGATCCTTCACTGACTCTTGTTGATAGCAAGAATCACAAAAAGACTGCATAACTGAGGTATTCAGCATACATATTCGGCATGTTTAAGCATAAGCAGAAAAGCATTCTTCTGAAGATAGTGCCACACGCAGCAGTTTCTGTATAGTAATACGTCAGTGAGAGTATTTCATTCTATCTTTCAATAGAAGAAAAGACACACATCAGTTTTACTGATTAATTTTATACTGTAACAGGTCATTTAGTGCCTGGATATATCAATGACTTTGAAGAAAATGGGAATTTTGGCAATGAGAATAAGTAAATCGGCTAAGGCTACAGAGCCAGTTTGCATCAAACGTGGAATTAAAGGGTATTCCTGATTCCTAGTCCCATGCTTAGAGCAACAAACACCACCACCACACCCCTTTATTAACAGGTACGCTCAAGAGTCTGGAAACAGCCCAATTGCCATTTCCCAATCAGTGCTACTACTTTACAACATATACCGGTGCTGTTGATGACAGTAGCTTGTATTCGCTGGCAAGCCTCCTGTGAAGTTCAGTTAAAAACCCATGTGCTTAGAAATAAGGAAACACATAGAACGACTTCATCCCAACTGTCGGCTTGGCTGTATGCACAACAGATGGCGAAGGCTGAACGGTTAATGCTATGACTTAGCCTATTGGCCTGGCTTGTGTGCTCCAAACTGTTTTATACTGCCTCAGAAAACTGCAGCGTGCTCGTGCAATGATTTGCCACTGAGGCTTACTCAGATCTAGCTACATTTTCATGACCTCTAGCCTAGCTGACTGATTTGGAGCTTTTTAAAATAGCTGATTAAACGCCTTTTCTTTTTCCGGCCTTTTTATAAAAATATATAAATATGAATGATCTCTACCTTCTATATCTCCCTGATTTCCCAAGAATGCCAGACATTTTCTGGTGAAGGCGTTAATTAGCAAAGGCTTGTGTGACTGACATTTTAGTCTATTGGTACTTTAGGTCTCTGCATAGGCAGATGAAAATGCTGTGGTATCATGGAAAATGTGTACGTAACTAATAAACAAATGGGGTACAAATCTGGTCTCCTTTGGCGTGTTTGAGCCTGTTCCCTTCCTGAACTGCTGAACCACCACAACAAGAACTGATATGACAGGATATAACTTAAGCTTTGATTACTGAATAGTTATTCTCTTTTATACTCTTATTTGCCATATTTATAAAGATGAGTTGGCCTGGTATTCTGAATGTCTGTTTACCATTAACCTCTAATTGTAAACAGTCAGCTACAGGGATCGAACTATCTTCATTGCAGTTCTTGAAACCAGGACTTTCTCAACCAGGAATGAAAGATGATTTGAAGTTTTCTTATTTCACACTAGCAAAGTTAAAAGCAGAATGTCATTTTTGCATAATGCAATGAAATAATATGAAAGGCTACAAGGGGAGATTTTATTCTGCCTCCAAAATATACATATTAGTTCAACATGATCTTACACAATTTGACAAGAGGATTTTCATTATTAATAAGATGAAATGTAAGGCTTCTAATTAAGTGGAAAATAAACCAGTGTAATCTACACTCAGAACACACAAACCTATTAGGTTTTGAATTTAATAATAAATCATTTATCTAAAGCCCAGCTGATTTGTGGCATGATCTTACTTGATAAGAGTTTATTTCATTTCTGCATTTTTTGCTTCCTTCTATCATTACTATTCTTAATACAAGAGCAAATTCGGTTTTTAGAATCCCTACGCTGAAATGTAGCTGCTCAAAATGATTTGCAGGTAACAAAATGCCTTAGTAAAGGTCTCTTTCATTTTGACGAAGTAATTTATGAATAAAATGAAATGTCTAATATGAATAAAACACTAAATTAGAACTGCACTGCTGGACTGTAAAAACAAAAACACTAGAGAAAGAAAATGCACGCTACAAATTTCAGCAAGAAAAATGCTAAATAGCCCTTACCTACAGGAGTTTTTGGAAACAAGTAGCTAGAGACTTCAGAGAGATTTTAAATACTATCTAATATGGAATTTGCCACAAGACAACTATTCAGAGAAAACCTTTGACAAGTAAAGTTGTATCTGCATAGAAGTGATATAACTTGGCTCTAGCTGTCTGAAGCAATTACTGTTGCACAACAAACTACTTAACAACTGTGACCATTACACGTAATTCTGCTCAGCTACATGCATGACACGTGGGTGACTGAAAGGTGCCACACATGCAGCTGGAAGCTGAATTTGATTCACAGGTCTATTAATGCTTTTTTTCTGTGATCTTTGAGTAGAAAATGGCAGTTCATAAATGGTGAACAACAATTACCATGCAGACAACATACGTATTTCATTTATTCTGCCGTGTTTTCACAGCTTCATAAATCCTCACTTTTTAACCAAATATATAATAGTCCATATTATCACCTTTTAAGAGAGATCTCATAATCTACAGAAAAACATTTGTGGGAGTTTTTTTTTCTGATAGACAAGAGTACCAAATGTCTTGCGACATCTTCTGAAGAATATGGACACAACGTTAAATGCTCCTCTCGAAGCTTCTCAAGTACCAAATATGTACCAGTCTCCATATGGAATGACAAGTTATATTTAAGTGTACAGCCTTTTGAAAATGCCAGCCTTAACAGCAGCAAATACCATGTTATCTTATTTGTAGAAGTCCTAGGATTTGCACGGATGATGAGGATGGGTCCAGATGATTGGGATCATGTAGCAAAGAAATGCACCCTTCTCTCCACTTTCATCTGGTAAAAGTCACTGGGCTATGCTCCTCTCATCTGCAGAAATGGGAAGAAATGATAAAAGCTTTTTATAGAAAGTTTTCCTACCTTTAGGATAGGAAAAAATGCTTTAATTGTTGTAACAATTCTTTTTTTCATGTATGCTAATATGTATTAAAACATACATATATTCAGGCACATCCTAAAGCACAGCTGCCATGAGAGCCCAGAAAGCTTTTTTCTACACAAAAATCATTAGAGGATAGTATAGAAGATCTAAGCTGCGTCACAGTAAAATTGTAATTGTTACTTACAGAAAATGTTCCTTCATGTTTAAATCAAACCTCAGTTATTTCAGCCTACTTACTCCTTAGAAAGTGGAAGTTAAGCATAAATACGTTAGACAAGATCTTTTCTGAGAAATGTATGTGGAACAAAGCAGCAGAGGGAATCACAGATGACTCCAGAAGAAAACTGTATAAAGTCAATCAGAACGATCACCTGAGTGTGTCTTTATTTGCCAGTATACACATCATATTTGTCAGAATGTTATCACACTGGTTAATTTAAAATTCTCTAAGCAGAAGATTCATGACATCAACAAAGACTGTGAGGAACAGAAAGGGAATTGGGGAAACTTAGGAAATCTGGAAACAGAGCCAAAAAGTCTGTAAAGGCTAGGATTAGTTAGCTTGCCAAAATTAAAAAAGTTTTTCTTCTCTTTAACGCAGACAGCAGTTCAAATGGTTGACCAAGTGTTACTATCTTCTGAACAGTATTCTATTAATTGTTTATCTAATGAATTCCAAAGGAAAGTGACAACAACCGGTTTTCAAAGTGATTTTTCCGTTTTTTCAAGTACTTTCCAGCAATTAAGTTTACATGCAAAAAGCTGATTCCACGTACAGAAAATAACTTTGAAATAACCAAAGGATACCCATTCCAGTCCTCAAACTGACAAGAATACATTTCACAGAGTAATCAATACAAATAGAGAGAGCAAACAAAACACAAATCCACAGCTGCCAAGCTTCAGGTACGCAAAATGACTATTTTAATGTCATGATGGATCCATGGTTTGAAAATATACTATAGCATGTTTTAATCAAACTAACATGGGATTAAAGTTACCTGTGCTGTACAGGTAAATATAACTAAAACCAGCTGGTGGCATTCTGCCACTCCCCAAAATCAGAATAATAATGGGATGTGTATGCTGAAAGTCCAGCTTTTTTTTTACAGAAAGAGAACTGACAACATTAACTAATCTTGAATGCTGGAAACCCTCAAGATTAATATACAGTAGCACAAAATGATAAAAGTAGTTTTTTGCTAGGTAATAATAAAGAAAACAAAACAACAAGTATCTGACAACATACAACTGGAGATACTGTAGATACAATGTGACACTTAATTATAAATCCCTCTGGGGATTTACAAGCTGACACCCAATATGCAGATCTGCACATTAATAGCCAGGACTCCTGTTTTCACCTGCTGTGGACCGCAATGCCATGAAACGTTATGTCTTCATCTGGATTATAATGACAGTTTCAAACAAAGTCCTAAGACTTTAATAAGCTGCATAAACAGTTGCAAATCATCATTTGCTCTAATTATGTTACTGTCAAAATCTAAAAGAAAAAAAAAATTTAGAGAATTTTAATTACTGCTTATTCAACTTTAAAATGTAGCAGAAAAGAAAAGAAGCTCAAGGAATTCTGAAAACAGGGGTGAATTCAGTCATGGACATTAGGGGCTCCAACGTTCTGTACAGAAATGAAAGTATGAAAACAAAACAAGCAAATTCAAGAAATAAAATGAGCACTGATATTTCATCTCCAAAAACTTTAGCAAAAATGCTTTTTTAAAAATGCTTATAGTTAGGAGCATGGTTGATAACATGACTGCAATATACCCATTTTCTACAACCTTTGACTGATACATAAAAATAATTCTCTGATTTCTGTGCCAAACAGGACTTGCAAATATAACCTATTCCCTTTAAAACTGTGCTTGGTGTCTTAAATGTTTAAGGCTATACATGCACTGAAATTTAAGGAATTTCAAGTTGAAACCGTAGTCGAAAACTATTATACCACGTGAAAGATACAATGAAGGGGGTACAGCTAGGAAACGTACACAGAGTGCAGCATGAGTCTGTTTCTGCAAGACCAGCGTACACTAGGCAGTTATTATATAATATCAGGACTTCAGACACACAAAAGCCAGATCTGTTCTCCAAGTTGCACACTTCAGACATAGGTATAAAATGGGCAAAACAAGCTAATTTGACAGCACTGACTTACTTATATTTTTGCTTGTGATTGGATTTTGATTAAAATGCACAAAGAAATACAACTCAAACACTTTGCCACTGATACGATACTACACAACCAGTCAGAAAAGAGGTATCTTGAATTCTCAGCTGTGAGTCACATTTACAGACGCCTATTTGATATTTGTTCAAAGAGATCCATTCTATCATTTCTGTCTTTAAGTAACAGCAAGTCCAAGCTTTACTTATCCAAAGAATTAGAAACAGACTTGGTTCTTTGGTTAACACCACGTGACCTACATCAGACACAGGAATCAATTAAGAATAAACAGGTATATGGGGAGGTTTCTCAGAAAGGGGGGCAAGGAAGGACAGTGGAAAACTTCAAACTCAAAGAAATGCATTGTGCTAAACTGAACTGCCATTTCAAACCTCCTGTACTAGGAATAATCAGGTTAAGACATCTCTTCAGTTGCAGTGACATTGCTTACACACGGTAACTTTAGTTTCTCCACGTATTCGTTTTATACAAAAGAAAGAAGGCACCGAGTGCATCGGTGGCATACAGGCAATATAAAAGTATGCAAGAAAATGCTACATACTATATATTTCATACTTTTTAAAAATGCAGTGAACGTGTGCTATCTCTATGCAATATAATGCTTCACAAATCCAATTCCTTATATCCCAATGAAAGAATGAATTAAAATGTGAAACACATTTTAATAATCTTGCTGATAACAGCACGATTCAGTATTTGTATTCACAAAGATCAGTTATTAGCTTATAGTCACCAGAAAACAAGTTCAAAATTACTGAAGATCAAAGGAACTATAATCTATAACTATACTTTTGGGACAGAGCCAGCAGCCTTTACTCATGACAGATGTCCCGCTAAGAATGGAGAGGAGGCTCAGTTTTACCACTGTTATTCATGTTAATAGTGCCTTTCTCAGAGTCAACCCAGAGAAACAGATGGAACTGCTTATAGGGAAAGGTACTACACAACATGAAAGACGTGTGGTTAAACCAGGACCTGAGTAAAAGGCAGTAGGTTCAGGCCCTTAGTCATTATATTAGCACTTCAGATTGTGTAACAGTGATATAGCTTGCTCATAGAGCATTTAATTTTACATTGTTAAATCATCTTATATAAAAATAGGTAAGAAAGCTCTGTAAGAAAGTATATATACTATATAAGGAGAAATCTCTCCTTAAAGAAAGCAAAGAAAGGGAAAAATTGAATAAAAGGTTTCACTAATTACACTTTGTCATGAAAATCACATTAGAAACAGTTATTGTAAACGAAACAGTACTGAGCACTAATGAACCTTGTGGTTTACTGGAAAGGACAGCAAACTAGCTGTATAGTAAGAAAAGATCATTGCTCTATCTCCTTTTTTGTAAATATTCCCTAATACATTCAACTACTTAGAAATTTTCTTAAAATGTCATAATAAGCCATTTGCAAAATTCATTATCAAAACTTGTTCAAAGCCCTGCTCCTTGCTTGCACTATGGCCTGCAGATTACATCTCAAAGCTATGATAATTCTTCTAGTTAATTCTGTAAAGTCATTTAAACTCATGCTTTGGATATGAACCAAAAGTTATAAAGCAATCCACTTTAGACCCTCAGCATGCAGTGAACATCCACAGGATTTGCAAAACACAGCAAAAAAATTTACTTGATACAATGGGCAAGACTCCTGTCCTCAGATACAAGAGAAAAAAGGATGACATTAATTACATCCCTGAATGTCCATGAGGTATTCCTTCAGTGGTATGGTATTACTGCTTCTGCTCTCCTGAGTAGGGTCCTCAGAGACAGGCAGCTTTTGGAGACTTTATGCCAGCTCTACCCGTAGATGCTTCCAAGGAAGTGAATGAATTCTTCTTGCTATTAGGTTCACCTCGCCCATTTTCCGGGCATAGCTGTTTCCTGGTCTTCATTCCCACAGGAGCAGTACTACCCAGTTTCCTGACTGCTGGCACATTCCCCTCCATACGGATCTTATTTCTATATTATCCCAGCAGAAATCTGCACAGCAAATCCTAATCCAACATGTATCTGACCAATTGACTAATTCAGTCACACCATGTTACATGTGAACCAAGCTTGCTAGCATTAATATAATTGTGCCGTATTTAGGTAGGCATAATATAAGCAGATACATTGGCTGCGTAAGATTTCTGCTTAGTCTGCAGAAAGGAAGAAGCCCTGCTTGACCTTAAGGAGGGACAGTGATAAGTTCTTAAGGCTAAACTAATCCAGGTCACCGTAGGCCACTTGATACTCACCCTACTCACACTAGGCAAATAAACACTATCTACCCTGCTTAAATCTGTAAAATATACTAGGTTAAAAGCCCACAGAGCTGGGCCACTTTGAATGTATAAACTCCCACAATTCACGTCACGGTTTCTCTGAGTAGGACCCTCCAAAGGCCACAAGGCTCCAAGAGTGGAATTTAAGTCACTGTCGCTGCCACTGTATGAAGCTGTCTCTAATTTTAATGCTCTCGCTCTCAGATGACAGCTCTTCATCAGGCGTCGATTCACTGATGAGCAAACGCTCCTGTGACTTTCCCCTCAAAAACTACCATCAGGACAAAGTAGTCTGAAATCCAGCTGTGATGCACTACAAAATCTGGCAGTTGAGTTAAATAGACCAAAATACAGAACATTCTTGATGGTTTGTTTTAACAATAAACTTTGCTGAATGTTCTAGTTAAAATGATCAAGATGTTCGGGGATTGCTTTAACATTTTTAATATTAAGTTCTAAAAATATTTCGGAAGCTGAGGAAAAGAAGAAACAAAAATAAGAGATAATGATCAAATAACAAGTTTGTGACAGTATCCAGGTATTTGGTTTTTTACTTCCATTCATAACTGAAATCACATTTGGTTCTGTTGCAGGTGCCATGCTGTGCCACTGCCCTAATCTGCTGATCCTATTGCACTTCACACTTCCAGGATCAGGTCTACTCTCCTGTTGATGCCACGGGCTCCTCTCATTAACATTAATGGCAGGCACACACATCAGTGGGAGAATTAAATGGATGTTTAGCTGTTACTGAGAATTTGGCTTCAGGAGGAAGTCAGTCTGCCTTACAACTGACAAGCCATAATATTAGAGACTGCTTCAAACAAGACAGCTTTTTTCCCCTCCAGAAAAGTGTGATGAATAAGTAAAGGGCTCAATACCACTCTGAGTTAAATGAAAGGGCATTCTGCTGTTAGTTTCAAGTTGGAACAGCTCAGGCCAAAAGGCTTTCCCCTCAAACCTCATTCTCTGATTTTACCACAGGCTTTTTGTTACAATTTGTATGTGCAAGAGTGATCTGTATTCAGTTCCTACGTTAAAATGCCTCCTTCAAAGAAAAAGTTTTCTTCTTCTGCTTCCCTATATTAAAACTGATGGTTTGCATTTCAGAAATCTTAGGGAGTTTGACAGGTTGCAGAAATTTTGCACCAGTACCTTATTGTAAGAGGTGTAGAGTGCCCTTGACTTCTAAGGTTCAGTGACTACCACAGACAACTTCTCAGGGTGCTGGGGAGTTTGCAGGAGCAAGTCATTAGGGAGAAAAGATAATAAATCAGCAAAACAAACAAATTTTAGACAACAAAAAAAACCTGCTGCAAAGGCGTGAAAAATGGGAAGGTACTAATGCTGGCACTGCATTTGCCATCAGGAGTGGTTGCAAAAATTTACAGGTGAAAATATCTTCTACAGTAAATGCCATAAAATCTGTTTTCAGCTCAAGTATTCTCCTAATTGATAACCAACGTTCAGCTCCAGTAAGAGCACATACATTTATTCCAAGGGCTCACTGTATTTTGAAATCCAATGACTAATGAGGTTAGAGGATTTCCCTTGGATGTAGAAATTATGTCATATTTCTCCAGCAGCAGAACTTACACCTTGCCTAACATCTGCCTTTGCAGTCAGACCTTGCAGTGTGGTCAGAACGTGCCTGTCTTAAGTTCTGAGCATGAGGCAGTACCACAGGGACCAAGCTTTCAATCTTACAAGCACCATCCTCCTTCCCTGTGCCGCCTGGCTGAACGGGGAACAGAAGCATGGCTCTGCTGACTCCTTGCCTCCACATACATGGGAGACAGCAATGTCCTGCAGCGGCTGTATGACCTCTCATCCTTCTGTGCAGTGATTTCACGCTTGCCTCTACTGCCCTTCACAATCTTGCCCCTACCACAGAAAGGAACTAACCGACTTTTCTCATATTTATAGCACTTTAAGAAGAGTTTATCTTTGAGATAAACTTTGTGAAATGTTCCAGACTTTAAGCCAAACAGATCATATGCAGAAAGGATGCAATTTTTTCAAGAATAGAATCTGTAAGAACATCACTGTTCTATAATTACTTAAGGCTACACTGTCAGGAAACAGATTCAATTCAAGAACTGTAATCTCTACATGGTATATTGGCACACAGAAAAGTAATGAAATCATTTGATAAACTGTTTCAAGTAGTAACTGTACTTTCGAACAAAGGTAAACAACAAAAAGCTATGAAAAAAAAAGCACAGACAACTCTGAGGAAAACACGAATGCCTCTTTCTAATTTGTTTCTGATACTTTGTTCTTTAGAAATACTGTTCCATGCTTAAGATTTAACTGAATGCACAAAACCACACTGTATGTATAAGCCCTTATGCAGGGTTTAAAAAACCCCAATATCTAAAGGCAGATTTCAAATACAAAAGTATAGGTTTGCATAAAGCAATAAGAGAAACAAAATGACAAGCAAATCATCAGAATGTGATCTAGGAAGAAAAAACAACATGACAGCTATTGATACTGTAACTAAATCATAAAAATCCCAGGGCGAATCCAACTATTGGGTGTGACTGGTTTTGCATGGCAAATCCATATTCTACTGCCTCAAAATTAAACATTCATTTCCATTCTTTATAAATTCAGTCCCAATAAGCTAACCTTCCTTCAGCACAGACCAGACCCTGGATACCTTGGGAAAAGTCACATGATCTGTGCCCAACACAGACTGCTACAAATCTCTGTTGTCTCTAAATTAAGATTTCAGTGTCTTAGAAATCTGAACGGTTTGATGTAAAACTGAAGCAATGCAACCTACAAACAGAAACTCAAGTCATGCACAGTTTAGTTTAGTTTGGTTCTGTAAGAGGCTATTTGCTGCACTTTCCAAACTGACTTCTTCATTTGTTCAATGGTGATGTTAAGTATATTCTCCACTGGAACTAAGTTGCTCAGTTCTTGCTGTTAAATACTGTACATTATTTTATAAAGCAAAACCTGTACAGAGAGACAACCATCAAGAGACAACTTTCAGCGTTAGGGAAGAGCATCCAAATATCCTCAAACAGAATGAGTAAAACCACTTCCACAGCCATTGAAAAATTGCTTTTGATCAGCTCCTAAGTCAGTGTTTCTATTATATGGAAAGCTGAAAGGATTGGGAAAATCTGAGCATTTTCCTTACGCATATAAAATTAATGTTGATTTTTTTATTGAATTCTACACTCAACATTACATTTCACAAACTGAGCAACAAAAAGGATTGAAAGAGACAACTTGTATTGTATTACTGTAAGACCATTCCTGTTTAAAGAAAGTTTTTGCATTATTTGTATTAAGTAAATAAAGCTTCTGTAAATGAATCAGCAGCGCAATACCAGAAGAAAAAACAAAGGCTTGTAATAATGTTTTAAATCTTTAAATCAATAAAAACTAAAAGCCTGGCTCTGCAAATAAACCCGTCAAAAGGCACCAAATAAACCAAGAAGTGGAGTTACCAAAAAGTACTTAATGAAATTGCTAAGTAGTGCGAGAATTTGAGAACCATGTGAAATACCTTTATTATAGCATACTCACTGTCTCCAATCTCACTGTACTTGACTGTCTGTATACCCTAAAGCCAGGATTGCTCAAAGGTATTATAAAGAAATTCGAGAGAAAAACATTTGTCTTAATAAGAACACTCTAGGCTACCACTAATTCTCTCAACAAAATCCAAAACTTCACTCTTCTACCCACCAAGTCCTACAACAGTCTGGGAGGTCTCATATTAGTAAGACATCATCACTTATAGGAAAAAAAAAAAATCACTTGCTTTCCATACAGCAACAATTAAAAGTAAATGAATCTTACAGGCAAAAAGAATATTCGAATTGGGAAGCTTTTTAAAAATATGCTTACTCAATAAGCCACAATTTCAGTAATATGAATTAGATTCGGCAGTCAGTAAATTAGGGTGATTCCAATTAAAGTATTTGGGACAAACAGGAATCTCAGAAGCACTAGTAGTGTTTATCTGATGGCAAACTCTCTTGTGATACTGAGGCTTCTCAATCATGTCATTAGAAAGTTGCATTTCCCAACCCGAACATAAGCAAAGCAAACTTCTGTTTTGGGTGTGAACATTCATTCAATTGCTGGCAAATCACTAGAAAAATAACTTACTGATATTCTCTTCTCCAAGAAGAAAGGTAAAAAAACCTCCTGGTCTGCTCTCTAGTTCCAACAAACAGCATATGGTAATCCCTAAAACATCTTAAAAGAGACTCAAATGGCTACCTATTTCAACCAAAGTCACAGTATTTTATATTCGTTCACAGTAGTTCAACTGCTGCCACTTCCTTCAGTCTTTCAACCTGCCAACTGCTGACATTTTAAAGAAATCCGTATCAATTTGTTTAACGAAAATATATTTTAGTAAAGTCGTGCTCTATGAGCTTCCTACATTGGAATACATGAATACAGGAAGTGCTTTCAACAGAAAGTTACATAGTTTTACAGTACAACCTGTCTAAAGAGATTTGGAAGGGACCAAATTAATGATCTGGTCTCTTTGGATTAGGCAGAAGTACAGGCAAGAGGGAAAACCCCAATTTATGCCATATATAGAGCTTGTTCCTGTCACAGATTGAAGAAACATTAGTTTGATGTCAAAGTTCACCTGATGCCCAAATGCTAGTATTTTTCAAACCAACTGCATATCAAAAAATGGAAACTTAACTGTACTAAGCTCCTGGAAAGAAACTCAGTGTAAAACAACAGTATATCCATATATGCTATATTACTAAGTGTTCCTCTCCACCAGTGGGCTTTTTTCCTTTTGCTCTACAGATCGTTAACTTTTTATCAAAGTGCAAATCATTGACCTTTAGTCTGAACGCAGGCAGGTCAGAAGCTACAGTATTAGAGCAATACAAAAAGTACACAAGGAGGAGCTTACATTAATTTGGAGAATCTTACATAAAATGTTTCTGAATTGAAAACCACAAAACAAAGCCAAACAAATACAGCATCAGGTGGATGGGGGGGACCACTAACATATCTGTATACAACAAGGCTTCTCTGACACCAAGAAGTGTCTGACACTAAGTGAAGGTTTTATGTTACATCCCGCCATTTTGCATGTTGTGCATTCTTTACGATGGAATGTTGACTTCAATTTTCATTCTTTACTTCCACAACGAATCTCTTGATTGTGACCAGGGATGATCATCGTCTTGAAAGACCAAACTCTTAAAATCATGACTGCGCTTTGTACCATCCATTACGATTCTAGTAAAGTATGCCATCTACATACTTGCTGACCTTTAGATTCTTTCATTTCAGTCCAGTGATTGAGTTCATCTTCTCCTGAACTGTTGAGACCTAAGGAAATCCACCCTATCATCTCTTTTCGTTTCATGCTGCGCTTATTATATACAGAGAGTATGAGTGTCACATCTGAAAGCTGAAATAGTGCCACTTGGAAAACGAAGGTTTCTTTGTATACTGGATTTGGCTGTCCTCGGCGGATTGAAGTTTTGCATTTGGACATCTCTTGCCCCATCGAGTTCAGCAGTGTTAACTTAACATATGTATCTACAAAATAAATCATATTTTGGAATGTCAGGTACCTTAGAAGAAAAGTTTTGGAGAATGAGATATTTACAAGACACAAGGATATGGTGTATACCAGGCTGACTGAACACAGCTTAATTTAGACACATGAAAAGATGACAAGTAAGCAAAATAGTACAAACACAGTAACAAATTAATTAGCTTCAGTACTATGTGAATGGGTTAAGTTAAAGGTATACCTCATAATCCTCTTCCCGTTGACCCCCCTTATTTGTTCTAAGCAAACTTAAATTGCATTAACACTTAGCAAGCTCCAACTAGCCACGACACTGTAAAGCATACCACTGAATTTTCAGAGAATAAGAATAAACAAAGCAGAATGAAAGCAACTAATGAAAAGAAAAAAACCCCAACACATTGATATGCAGTGATGATATCAAAACAGCCAGAATGAAATGCTTAAGAATAATCTCTGCATGGATGTGGGTCTCACTTTGAGCTTTTCGATTTTATTTATCTTAAAGACCAAAACGTAGCAAAGTGCATTCAAAGGCAGAAGTTTATACAATACAAAAACCCTCTTAATTCCTAGATTCGTGAAGGAACACATTTAATACATCTTTAAACAGAAATAAGTTTTTGCGTAATTCAATATGGTTGTTTAACACATAGCTTGTACAGTGTTCTTAGGAAATACATTTAAGAAGCTGATGCAAGTAAATGTGGTTAGCACACATTGGGTGTTAGTATTTGGGTATAAAACTTTATTTTTAAAGCTCTATTTTCATTTGACTAGAAGCACCAAGCCATGCTCCTGCAGAAGGATGTGCACTTCATTAAGTTATAACTGACTTTTCCTATACAAAACTGTATAAAACAGTTTTTTCATTCTTTATTCCTGTCATATTCATGTTAATGAATAACATTATTAAAATATTTGGAGTTTATGTAAAAACAAATAAATGGAATATTTTCACTTTGCAGGTACACTGAAATTCCAACATCCATAATCAGAGATCAATGGAACTTTTGCATTAGAGTGTGCCACAAATAATAAAGATACTTTTATAAACCAATATGGTAGGCAGTCGTGGATAGCTTTACTGCTGGCAAATTTTCTTTTGCATGAAAAAGACAACATCCAATTAGTTTCTACAGGAACTCACCTCGGATTATATAAACCTGTCCACCTATCAAGTGTTTTAGACAACAGAACAGTCCGTCTGACAACAGGGGGTGGAAAGCAGTAAAAGAAATAATGACCAGATGTCAATAGTTGGGTGAGAGAGGATCAAAGGTTAAAGTTTAAGAGGAAACACTATTCACTGGAGTGGAAGAACACAAAACCTTAGCAGCACAGATCAGATAAAGGATTGAACAAAAGGATCGTTGGGTAAAATTTCATGAAATGAAAATTTTGTGCAGTTTTTGTGTAATCTTTAGCAAAAATTACACCATTTTGATAATGGGTTACCTTAGCACTAATAGCTACTGGGTTCTAAACACACTCAACATAGAAAAAATCATGCAAACGATTAGGTTATAGAAGACTGGGTAAAAATCATTGTATCCTTTTTATCAAACCTTATGCTTTTTCATGCAAACTCCAGCATATTAAGAAAAACTGCACACAGTAATTATACTTCATATATTAAAAGCAAGAAAATGAAAAATCACTGAACTGACAATTAAGCTGGTTTTGCCCTTAGCTTTTATAGTTACAGACGTTTGATTGGAATACTTTAGTTCTTGAGTAGTGATGGACTTAGGCATGAGAATTACTCTGATCTAATCTCTAAAAATAGCTGAGGGATGCTTACATCTGAAATGGAACTATGGCTCTCTATGTAAAATGCAAAGATCTCACTTGTTAAAATCCATGTATTTATGGATTTAATGTGTTTGCATGCATACACACACATGCATTTAATATGCAAAAGCTCGTACCCCATTTCAACAAAATTTTAAAGGCTACTAAGAAGCATCTTTTTATTGGGCAAAATATTAAATGTCACACAGAGAAACTAAGACACATTCTAACATCAAATGTTATTGCCTGCAGGATTTGGCCTATTTGCCTGTACTCAGTCACTAAATGAATTACTATATAACATATAAAAACGTAGCAGAGGAGTGTACGCTATCAAGAAGCAAAAATGTAGGACTCAATCCATTATTTGCTGTAGAAGCATTTTACAAAAATTGCATAGGTTCACAACCCCTAGACTACAGAAAGGATCACATGTAGGAAAGAATAATTACTTCCCTTTCTATCATAGTTTCTCAAGACTTGAATGACCTGCGCATGTGCTTAGGATTTTGTCCAAACAACAAATTTGATCAGAGCATTCCATCAACGCTATGGGCCTTGGTTTTCATTTGGTGGAAATGATGGCACAGAGAGAGGCTGGTACGTGTCCACAATGCACATGACAGGGCCGTAGGAAATGGCAGTGGTATGCACCCGGGTACAGGAGTTTACAAGAAGGTGCTACCACTGCCGGCAGGGGGAGGGGGACAGCAGAAAACAGCCCACAGGAGAAATCTGGATTCCACAATATTCTGTGCATGGTCTTACTAGATCCAGAAAGTGCATTAGTTTCCAGCTTTCTAGAAACAACAAAACTCCAAACTCACGTTTGCCTAAACAGAACTGGACTATTATTATTATGAATATCAAAACTTCCCCCTATCCTTCACAGGGGATGACAAAAGGTAATACACAAGATCTTCCCTCCAAAAAGGTTAGACAGAACATGGTATTATAGGGCTATGTGCCATGTTCTACGCTGTTTTCTTGCAATATGAAACAGATTTTTGAGCCCAGTGACACATACAACGGTTAGCCAGGCAGCATGGGCCCACAGAGCACATTTTGGGAATTAACATACCAGGGGAATGAACATCTGTCGTCAAAACCAGTACTGAATGCCTATCTAAGTTGCATATTCTAAATATTAAGAAAAACTTGGCTTTCTCTAGAGATTGAAGAAAGATATGCATAAGCCACCTACTGTTTTTTGCTTTAAGGGAACACATGGTCCCTTTTCTCCAGGTCTTCTCTCCCATTCATTCCTTCCCCCACCCCAGTGTCCTTGGGCCTTCTTGGCTTTCCCCATCTATTTCTATGCTTTGTTTCCAAATAGGTGACTCTGGGGCAGCTACCTAATTATATAAACATACTAGAGATTCTTCTTTCACCTTCCTTCTCTGGCCATGTTAAGAGAGTCTGGTTCCATCAGTGTGAAAAGTATAAAGAAAGCAAAGCAGAGTAAGGCTGAGCCAAATGTAATTAAAGAATGGAATGAAACATGGGTCAAGAAAGAAAGAGGAGAGCATGAGTCTCAAGTTGTTTGTCTTACTTCCTAAACTCTGAAGACGAAGTGAGATGTGCGAACCACTTATAAAATGTTGGCAGCCTGCTACATAATACAGTAGTATCAGATAATCTCCTAGTGTCATACAAATCTAGGGATTAAGAAATGGAAAGAGGGGCTAAAACCTGAGCCTCCAGACAAAATCAAGAGGAACAGGTAAGTATGTCTGGCTACAACTTAGGTAAATCAGACTTAATATCTGCAAAACAATACAAAATAATTTCTAAAAAAGTTCATTTCTGAACTTTCTCAAGCTATATCAAAGAATTAGAGACAGTTAAAAACATTCTCTGTGTGTGACATTCCATCTGGCTCCAATTTAAAAGTACATGAAGTTCACAGATATTTCAGACAAATGTATTTTTGAACAAATGCTTGAACACACAGTTTAAGTCCTTTCCGATGATGAACATTCCTTCTGCACAGTATATATGCCAAAGGTCTTAATTTGTTTCTCTGTTGTCTTCAGTGACATTCCCAAATTACATATATTACTACCACATATACACAGGCACATAAGCAATTAAAGACTGCAGTACCAGCCCCTCTAGGACCAGCAATAACTGTTCAGACTGTTTATATTAATATTAGCTGGCATGTACTTTCTCTTTAAACACCAACTTTTTATTCTTGGCCTGTGATGTGAGGCATTAGTAATTTAGCAATTAATCATTATGATAAAGGTAATTTCTTAGTCAGTCATCATAAAAAATTAAAAGATTCTTGTCAACTTACAATTAATATTTTGAATTTTAGATTTTTGCTATTTCCCAACTGACTAGAAATATAAAACATGAAACAGATTAGTTGATGATTGCTCTATTTCATTTTGATTGGGTAAGACTAAATGATAGGATTGAAGACCTTGCTGCTGAGAGTCCCACCAGTACAGAAGCATTAGGATGAAAAAAGATTTTCACTCACTGGGTGGTCTGTTCGCTGCCAAGTTTTTGAAGTGGCTGCCTTTTATCACTTCTGCTGATAATCTTCCAGTTGTAGCATTATAAAGGAGGCCAACAAGGATTTCTGGAGCAGAGCCATGTACCAGAGACTGACAAGAGGAGGTACTTTCACTGCAGGACACTTCTGACATGCTCATTTGAGAGTCACAACCCTATAAAGCAGATAAAAAGTTCTATGTATTTTATGCAACGATGTTACTGGGAAGTCAATTTTTAGAATAATGCACAGAAAAATTAGGAAAGCAACGTACTGACAATAACATAAGTTCCATTCAATCACCCAATAAGCAATATATATACTTAATATATACTCAGTATATATATACTTAATATATACTCAGATCACACATGTTAGACTAGTAACAAAGACTAAAGCAGTCTGGAATTAAAAAAATTCTTAATTTTGTGTTCCCTTTGCTTCATAATTCAGGAGAAATAATAGCAGAAGATGAAGAGCAGCCTTTATCGTCCCTATTTGCTTCAATTGCTAAGATAAGACCTGTAATATAATTTGTCAGCACCCTGGAGAACTTTAAACCTTGGATCGTTTACTTTCCAAAAATGGAAAACACTAGTGGAACTTTGAGGATAAAAAAACGCAGGAAATTCTTATTCATCCTTTGCAAAGGTTATTCTCTAGACTGAGAATTTATGAGTAGCAAAACAACAGAACACATGCAAATGGAAAAATGCACTCTGTCTAGAATAAATTAGCTTACAAGGAATTTAATTGTTCCAGGGATACAGAATTGCAATGGACCCTTTGTCTTGGTGGGAAAGGAAGAATGCCATCCTAAGGCTCAGCAAGTGATGCTCTAATTTCCACCCTGCAAGTTTCCAAAAAATTCAGATCTCTCATGCATTCTCACTATGTTACATCTTTGACAGGAGCTTCTAATACTCATTTTTATCACTTTAACCCCTCATTATTGGCCTTAAAAAAATAAAAAAAATATATACTTTCTTTACGCTGCCACACTAATCATACCATACCTGTTCCTACTTCCATTTCTTGCTTTCATGCACTGGCATATAGAGTTGTAGCACTGAAAACAAGAAACTGAAAGGAATTTAGCCAATGGCACAGCAATTTGCTTGGTAGCCAAGAAGAGACTTTTGAATTATCAGTACATCCCTTTATGATTCTCTCAGAAAAAACAGAATTCCACAGATTTTTCAAATATGGCTTGATTCATGTGGGAATCTGGCAGCACTCTTTCAAGGAGTCATGATGATTTTGTGAAACTGATTCTGCCAGATTCCAAATGTCTCTATCATTTCCAGCAACAGCTGACACAGGCGTGAGATCGGTCCTAAAACCTAAATAGCACAAACCCTCATCAAGATAAAAGTTAACTTTAAAAGCAAGTAATAATCTGACATATAAAGCCCAAACCTCAAATTATAGAAGTGATACCTACAAGAAGAAATGATGAACCTACAATAATAGCTTTCATATTGACACTTTTACTAGTCCTTCTCAAAAGAACATTTCCACGAAGTCTGACAGAAGCTTCAAGTAGCAATCCAGTTCCTCATTAATAAAAATTCACTGTTGTTAGCAAATACTAAAGGACCTCAAAAAAAAAGGACCTTACTACTAAAGGACCTCAAAAAAATTCTCTGACTTCCATCCTCCAAGCTGCAAATTCTGAATTTTACATGTTTGGTTATTTCTCCAGAAGTTCTTTATTAAATTCCAAGAATAAATTCCAAATGGGTTGCAAATTGTAAATTGCTGAAAATTAATTACAAGTATACATTTATTCTCTGGTTCTTGGTGCTCAGAAAACAGGAAACTTTTGATTCCTAACTTCAACAGTAAAAAACAAAAGGGAAAGTTTAAAAGAAAGATGGCTTGATTCACCAGTCACAGTATACACTGCACTCCCAAAAGCCTCAGCCTGTCACAACTGCAGGTATTACTTAAGTTTTCTATTCTTTTAAAATTGTAACACATTATCCCTATGGTGCTTATTCATCTCATTATTTTGTTGGGCCAGGAATTTAACCACAGTCAACCTGATACTGTACAAAGCTTAGGTCTCAAATTTGATTGTGATCCTGCTGCAAGTCCACAAAAGAGACATAACACAAAGCGAGCAGCTGGGTAACACTCCCCCTCAAGCCCTCAAAGGGCTTTGACATCTGTGCTGAGAGAAGGTGATGATAGCAATTTTTCCTAATTGTGACTTATTGGTACAGTTCACTGATGTTCTAATAGGGACTCAGTCTAAATCAGTTTATGACAGAGTTAAACTGATTATAATGAGAGTAACTTTTAGAATGCTAGAAGTAGTAAACAGTAAATGAGTGATGGCTGAGTGGGAATGAGTCCTGAAGTACCCTGAAAGGGAAGACAAGTAGCTTCTGTGTGATATTACAGAGAAGGGAGAAAACAGCTGAAAAATGAAACAAGTCTGATATTACAAAGTTACATAAGGATGGGCTAGAAATATCATTCCTCTACAACAAAATCCTGAGTGGATGTGAGAAGGACAAGACTGCATTTGTCAAGGCCAGAGAAAAGGATCTCACCAGCTGAACGGTGGGATAAGAACACCTAGGTGATGCTTCAGATCTGTAAGTGGATGGAAATGCAATTAAGTGGCTGTACCTTAGAACTGTTGCACAGAAAGAATTGGTAGATGTAGCCTTGATGAAAATCTGGAGTGAGGGTCTAACTTAAATGTTTTGCTAGAATATTTTCTAAAACAAAATATTTTGCCTTTTGTTTTGCGAAAGGTGGCAGGTTTGAAACAAACAAGAGCATGTTGTTTAATCCTTAGTGTACAATAAACTTTGAATCTCCTTTCTACAAAATGTTGTGGTGACAGAAGTTTAAAGACATTAAAATAAAGCAACCAAATTCACTGAAGAAACAATCTAAACAATATTTTATTTTCCATTTCACACAAAAAAAAAAACTCCAAACCATTCTGTTTCATGTTGACCCAAATGTGTTTTTAAAAATACTCTGCTTTTCAGTTATGAACTGGAAAATCCTAATATAAAAGAAAGTGAGATGTTAAGAAGAAAAATGAAGCAGTGAGGCGTGAAGCACATTAGAAGATAGACTGATGTTACTGGGTGAAAACAGAGTTAAACGACATAAACCAAAGTATAATTTGTGTGTCTATGATAAGGGAGAAAACAAAGAGTTTGGGGGCAAGCAGGTAAAAGACATGAGAAAAAGGGGAAGGTGAGACTGTATTTTGCCAGTTTTCTTTTGAAAGAAAACAGAAAGATCCTATGAGGAAGAGAAGAAGAAACGAGAATCAGGGAAGGTAAAAAGACAGCTGAAATCAACAGGGCTCAGATCAACAACTGAATAAAGACTTTTCATTGCAGGACAAAGTTAAAATCAGGGATACTGAGTATTATTAGATGTCTTCTCAAAAGTATTTTCTCCAGCACAGATTTTATTGTTCATATCCTGCAAATCCACTCATTGTTTTAAGTAAGGTATTCTGTGATAATCACATCTGTTGGTAAGTAAACTGACTTTGTGTTAAGTTCATAAGATGTACTAGAATTAAAGATAATAGTTTTTCAAGTTGCTCTTTAGAGGTTTTTTTCTGTTTACATAGTCAAAATTCAAGAAGAGTGCTAACAAACTCATCAAGAAAAAAGCATGACACGAAGTTACATTTTTACCTGCTCAAAATATAAGCTTCATGATCACATGACAAATTGTAAAGTATTAACACTGAAATTGCTAATTGGTACAACATGAATATAAACTTAGCTACAACGAAGCTTTCATCTCATGACAACATTACAGTGCTACCAGATGTTTTTCATCCCCATACAGATCTGCATTCAATCTATCTGCAGGCCACTTTGATACTGTAGTTTCACTGTGGGAAACTTACTATTTAAACCAAAAGTTACTATTTGTTTCAAATAATCTGTGTATGTAAGTTTATTTTTATAACTCTTCCCTCTCTTCCTCTATAAAAACTGTATGTATTTTAATATGCAGGGAAAAAAGGACTAAGGTTCCATAATAGCAAAAGCCTTTCAAGGTCAGTGAAGCACTGGAATAGCCTAGTAAAAACTGTTGTAAAATCTGACCTGCAGATTTTTAAGAACGTAGATGAACTGTCAAGGCATTGATGATCTGGCCACAGTGCAAGGAACTGTCTCTTGAGGCTGTCTCCAGGATATTAATGCTAAATATCTCTAACCTATTTTTGTCAATTTTGCCATAAAAAAATATATTATTAACAATAAACACAAGCAAAAAAACCATTAGGTTAAGTCTGTTCAAAATATTTGTTTCAAAGGTCTGTCTTACCACAGTAAATTAGAAATTTTCAGCTTTGTGCAGAGCTTTGTGCAAAGAACCTAAACCTTTCCCATATACACCACAGGACAGTACTTTATTACAAATTTAGGCAGATTTACAAGAATCACTGCTTTTCACTGGGTTGTAAGAATAATATGCATTATATTCTACAAAAATTTAATTACTAATTCTCCAAACTATTGCCCTTGATGACTTCTTTGCATATATTACCTAGGGAAGAAACATTACTTTTTAATAAATATATAATAAAAACATTCCCATTAAGTGGTATTTGTATTTCACATATTCCTATTGTACAAAAGTCAGCAATCAAAAAAAGAACACTCTTTTTTCCCTAGTGCCAATGGAAGTGAACACATACAATGCATGGTGTTAGACCTGAACCCCTAAGAAGCTGTTATGGTTTGAGAAACCCACAACAATTTATTGTCGTTTAGACAATTATTGTATCACCCGATGACCCTTCCCCAACCAGGAAGGGGGAATCGGGAAGAAAACAAGGAAACCCAGGCGTTGAAATATAAACAGATTTAATAGAGTAAGACTAGATAATTAACATTAATAACACTAAAGAACCAATATTGATCCCACTACCAATATAAAATATACAAGGGTTATACTCAGCCAATTATATCAGTAGGAAGCTGTGCACTCCCAGCTGTGGGCAGCAAATGTCAGACACTGCAAGCGCTACGGTTCCGGGAGGAAGGGAAGGCCTCAAGGGTCTGGCACCGGGACAGTTCTCAGGATCACAGCCATCACAGAAGAGAGAACTTCACAGCAAACTTTCTAATTTATATTGAATATGACGTTCATGGTATGAAATAATCCTGTTGGCCAGCTTGGGCCAAGTGCCTGGGTCTTGCTCCTCCTCATCCCTGCACGTGGGTAACTCAAAAATGCAGAGATCTTGAAACCCACATACCATAGCTGGCTATAAGGTAAATATTTTCACAAATTCAGACACTAGAGTCTTCTAAAAGTACAGTTTTCCCTAGATTTAGAAGATAAATGAGTCCTGTGTCGCTCAAACCAAGACAGAAGTATTTTCAATAGTCTTTTTCTCTGCTCTTTAACAACACAGAGAAACCTCTACTTGCAACAATTATAAAACGTATTTGTCTTCTTTCACCATGATTCCATGGAAACAGGATATTTATTACTTACATATTCATCTCCTACTGTTATTTTTCTATACCCTGAAGTTCTGCTTACAAATTCTGCTCTTAAGCCAACTGGAGTTAATCACAGAGATTAATGTGTCCATGCTCTGAGGGCAGTGGAAGTTCATTTTCCTCATTGCACAGGTTAAAATCATGCTTCCGTAGGCTTATGAAACAAGAACATCTGATTCTCTTGGCTTTTCAAAATATACACAGGAAAGATGAAACCTTGCTGACAATCCTTCAGCAACAAAAATCTGATTCACAGCATGTTACTTGTCAAAAATGTCTCTCTCGAATTTTAAATGTTAATGTCATACCACTAACCTCTTAAAGAACTCTTTTGCACATTACCTAGTTCTACTTCTATATCAATATAATTGAGAGGTGAGGGAAGGAAATTTGAATCCTAGTAGGCAAAAGAGGGAACTGAATCCAGGTCTCCAACACTGTAGATAAAAGTATTCATCTTACTTAATCACCAGCCCAGTACTGAACCCTGAAGCTACTGTTCCACTTTGAGGCAAAAGCTTGCTGAGGTGATGAGAGCACCCAGGCACCACACAGACCAGCCCCAGACGAGCCCTTAGCCTGCAGCCCATCCCCTACTTCTGCTCTGCGAGTCAAAGAGGAGGGGAAAACCGAACCTAGAGGCTCCACATCCCTCATTAGTGGCTTAAGGACTAGGTACTTTATAAAAACATGTTTCAAAGCTAAAATACTTTTGGAAAAGCATCAAGATCATTCCTGGGAAAGAGAACGTAAACCACCTGAAGAACTCAGCCCTGAAAACAGAGGGATGTAAAATAATTAGGCATGTCAAAGAATGGAGTTTTATAATTTTGAATTCTGGCATCTAAATCCCACTTACGTGCTATACTGGACACTCTGATGCTTTTGTGGAGACGTTTGCCTCAGTTCCTCATTACTTCTGCTTCTGTTTCCCCTAACTCATGGAGGAACTGTGAGGACTGATACACTTGAAAACAGGAAGTCCTCAAAAATAGGAGACTCATAACAAAACATTTTCTTAAACTAAACAATTGAAACTCTTCCCATATGCTAATGCCTGCAGGAAGTTATCAACTTTTTGTTTCTAAAAGTTTCTAAAGGTAGAACTCAAGTATTAACATGATGCTCAAAACAATATTAAATTAAATATCATTATTATTAAGATCAATAATAATAAAACTTAGCACAGATGTTGCAAAAGTAGTATTAAATGAAGAAGCAAGTGCCAAAAAAGGTGTTTGGTTTTTGTTTATTTTTTTTAAAAAAGGTTTATCCCTGTACTGTATACCATTCTCATTTTGAGGCTTTGGTAATTTTAAAAAATACCTGATTATAAATGGTCGTCAATCTGGATGTTCTAGGGTTTTTTGGGGGTTTGGTTTTGTTTTGGGGTTTTTTTGTTTGGTTTTTCAGTGTTTTGGGGGGGGGGAGTTGGTGTTTTTTTTCTTTTAAAGAAAACCGATACTTTTCAAATCGTACAAAGCTAACTATCTTCACAACATGTTAGGAAGGAAATTCCAATTACTATTGTAGCTGGCTGTCCTGTATAGTAAAATTAAGAGAACATACAGCTATCAGTATTTTCCTTTAAACTAATAACCTGAACTTGCAAACAATGAAACATACAGTTTTAGGCATCTCACACAGATTCAAGTTTAGGAAAGCATAGTTATTTATGACAGGTAATTATTTGGTTTTTTTGCTTAATAGCTTCCTTGAAGTACGTTCCAATTAAGTATAATGTGCATTTTTATTCATGTACTTAACACTTCACAGTATTAATATCTAAGTCAACTTAAATCACAAACATAAAAGTAAATATTCTAATAGTATTTCCATCAAGTAATTTGATTTTGAAACATTTATTTTGGGTAGAATGGCATGATTTAAAAATTACCAGGATTTCCTATTCACAAATTCCAATTTAAAAGTCTTTAGCAAATAAATCCATTCAACATTAATGGTATTCTTCACATCAAATACAGAATTGTTTTGATTATTAAACTAATATTAACGTAGTTGAAAATCAGATTATCTGAAGTGATAAAATTCACATTTCTCATCAAAAGCTTCTGCTCTACCTTGCTTTTTACTCTCAAGAGAAGAAAAAGGACTTCTGGATGCAGAATTGTACAAAACACATCGTCTCCTCACAGATGAAACACTGGAAAATGGAGATCATATGAAAAATAATAATTCTTTCATTCACTACAGTCAAGGGACTAAAACCTTAAAAATTCTATGCACAGTTTTAATTTATCACAGATACTATAATGTACACAGCTATAAAACCTCCTTAGATACATGATGATTCTACATAAATTTCAGTTTTAAAGTAATTTAAAACTAATTAATTTTAATAAAGTCTTTGTGGATTTTCTAATAAGAAAAATACAGCATTATTAAAATAACGTTTGTTTTCAAACTGTAGGATACTATAATATAGTCACAAAATGAAAATGACAAAATAAAATATATATATTCTTAATAATAGCAAAACAACATTCCACTTTTCTGAAAGATTTTGAACAAGTTCACAGTGAGATTTCTGTGCTGCTTTTCGTATTTCATGAAAACTTACTATTAGTACTTTGTGTCTAAGTGTTTTTAAAATTATCAGCTCTGGAGAACAAAACATTAATTCTCTACAGAAAGGGAAACATCTGAAGTTTTCCATAACTTTTATTTGTCTGTATTTAAACGACACCTTTGACTTCCTTCCCAAATTATGAAAGGTCACCTAGCTGTTCCATAGACTTAATGGGCCTGAAATTTGCACAGCAAACCTGAGCAGCAGTGGATGGAAATGAATGTACAATGGAATTTACAGCATTTACAAAAGTGCTCTGTTTTTATACTGCAAAAGTCTACCAGCTTTTTATACAGCCATAGGCGAGGGGAGCAAAGGAGGCAAGAGGCCTTTTACTATTTAATTCTGTTTCCTGAGACAAGACATGTAGCATACAGAAACATTCAAGCACTAAAAGCTGTTAGATGTTTGTGCTGTCAATTTAGTTAAGAACATCTGACACAAAATGCAGACATTCTACCTGTACTCCTGATGAAGCTACGTTAACAGCTCCTAGCCAGACATCTCCCCCTCTCTTTACTCCCTGTCAGACTTGTAAGACCATGGAGATGTTACTGTGGGACAGCTTCCAAGACCACAGACTTCTATAAATGACAATGCTCTGGGCCAGATGGAGTTACTCTCTATGCTCACTGGGGAGATCAATGGCAAATAATTTCATTTTTCTCTTTTCTCTCTTGATTAGACTCTTTCGAACTGGAAAAAGAGAAAAAGATTCCGTGATCAAACAGTAAGCGTAATTTATGAGTAGTCAATCTACAGAGTAGTATTTGATTGCATAAACATTTATGAAATTACTTTTCACAATGAACAAATCTCTAACATTAAAGGCACGTTTACAATGCATTTGTCAGTTAAACTATTTGCAATTAACAGTCTGCCCAGGTCTAATTAAATCTGCTAGTGGTACCCCCTTTTGATTGGTTCAGATCACGTTTAATCTCATGATCTGAGGATCACCAGATATTTGCAGTTGGAAGGGATCTGCTTCAGTTCTTAGAGCTATCATACACACCATAAGAAGGGCAAGAGGTGGAGATAAGATGGATTCTCCCGGGGCCACCTGACAGCTGATTAAGCCCAACAGAAAGACTGGAGCTGTGAAAGATGCAGCTCGAGGTCAGATAATATGAGGGCCAAGCCTGGCAAAGAGGCTAACACGCTAAGACTAAAAGTCTTAGTCTTGCTAAAGGCACCCAATGAACAGAAATGTTTATCTGATACCAATTACAGGCTACTTGAGTACACAAAAGAAGTGATTACCTAGAGATCCTCAAGTCTGAAATGAAGAACCCTAAAGAAGAACACTTACATTACACTGCAAAGCCGAGGAGAAGAATCACCTAGTAAGCAAACCAAAAACTAAAACTGAAAGTTCCACAAACATGTAAGTCATAAATTTGCAGACGAGGTAACCTCATCTGTTTGTGCAATGTCTCTGATTAGGATTTCCCCCAATAGAAATAAATTGGAGGAAAACAGTGCATGTGCTTTTGCTGAAGGGTGCTCAAACCTGCAAACAGGAACTGTTTCTTTTTTTTCCTTTTCTCTTTTTTTCTCCTTTTTCTCTTTTTCCTTGAAATACAGTAACAAAAGTGAGAAGATGTTTGCATGTATACATACATGCAAACAAGGAAGAACTCAAATTATAAGAAAATAAAATAGTTGGGAAAGGAAGTATCTCTAAGGGAAAGAGAATTATCACTTGGATTCAAAAGTTAATGAATATATCTGCACTGAAAGAGTTGCTTGAGGAAGATTTAAGCAGCAGCTTGGAGTCTTCAAAAGCAGAAATTTCATGCTAGTGACAACCTTGATAATCTTTACTTATGACTCCTTCTACATAGCCACGTCTGGGAAATCTACAGTACGTTTTTGGAGTGCAAGTATTTTCCTTACTGCTCTTTGAAATTGCAATCCAGGCTGGGAGATCATACTTATGATAGTCTGAGAATCTCACAGATACCAGATGAAATTCTCATTTTTCTAGCTTTATGTATTGATGAGTTTGCTTTTTTTTCCATTTTATATTTTTTTGGAAGATGATCAAAACTAGACATACAATTCTAGACAATGTGTTTGTCATTGATGGACTGGCTTTCTGAGGAAATAAGAGTATTGCTCAAGAGGATTACTTTGATTTAATCTAGAACAGTCATTCACAGCCTGCTGCCATTTGACTGGGGGCATTTTAGACACTGAAAAGCATCATCATATACTCAAAATAGAAATACTGCATCTGAAATGTAGGTTCCATTATTTGCTGATACAAATATTAAAGATTGTGGGGATCAAACTGAGTGACCTTTTTCAAGCAACTCATTGATTAAAGACAAAAGATACCAGTTTTTAATTGGTATTTTATTCAGTGCACAGATACTAAGATAGAGAGACAATGTACAATCATTATTCTGGCTATGAGACCAAGGGAGGATTTTGACAAATAGGTGAAATTCTTTACATTGCCAACTTCAAAGAATTCTCCCAGTATCCTACATTCAGGGTCATGGTAATAGATCTAGTTACCAAAGTAGCAACTTGCCTCCCATCTGGAGATCGCGATGTAGTTGAAAGTTATGTTAAATTGAAATTCTGGTTTTGCTAATGTGTTGAAGAAAGCCCTGGTGTTATGCTGGCATTTTTTTAAAAACCTCTAAAAACCTGAAGACCAGGTGGACTTCGTTAACTTTGCCATGGCAAAGGCATGTACATTCAGAATACTTTCACTTTGGTCAGCATATCCCAGAAATGGTATACGAATACTACTTTGATAGCATTTTTATTAGCTCTACTATCCATGACTGTCAGCAATAACTGGAATCAAATTATTCTTCTTGTATCTTACAAAAAAGACCTGCAATAAAGGTAAGAAATGCAAATTAATTGAGAAATGCAGTGGACGTACAAGATTCAACTTAGGGCTCTCACAGCCTCATAAGAAGTCAGACACTGGGCTCCAGAGAATTAGGATTTTTCATTTGGAAAACTTTCATATTCTTTAAATAACTGATAGAACAAGAATCAGAACCTGAGCTAGCATAGACATGGCAGAACAAACCGTGAAGTGTTGCTCTGTGGAAAGCCTCCTGAACTGATCTTGAACTTAATTTTCAATGGACAAATAGTAGCAATACAGCCCAGGCCTATGATGGTATAAGGCAGAGCATTCTGATGACAAAGATCCTTCTCTTGATCACAGTGCAGAGAATAAATGATCTGTGAAAGGACTGAAGCAATGAATTTAGTTATAAAGTTTAAAACAACTTGCAAGGACTATTGCCTCTTACTCTGGATTCATTCAAATAACTGAGTATGAATTTCTGTATAGGTTGAGGAAACGTTCTAGTATTTCTGGATAGCTCACTTGAGAGGCTTGTTCAATCTGTGACAGAAATCATTGATTACTGTTGTGGAGGGTGATACTGTTACCAAAAACAAGCAGCGCATGTTGAAACCGGTCAACCATTTTGCTCCTGAGAGGACAGAATGGCTGCAGTCACCTGAGACAAGTTGTGATTGTATAAAATAAAATCTTGAAATCCACCTAAAAGTGTTCTAAGAAAGTAACAAGGTTATTCTACATGGGACTGAAACAGTCCCACAGTCTCAGTGCCTAGTTCAGTGTTTCTTTGATGAATAGCCTAACTACATGCCAAAGTTTGCCACGAATGATTAGGCATATTTACAGAAGAAAAAACCAGGAGCAAATAGCACTGATTTGGAAAGCAAATTAATTTTTAACTGTGACGACTGAACTTATCAGGTGGGAGGTCCTTATCATCTGGTCAGATTCTAATGTGAGTTTTTAAAACTTGCATCTGTCAGAACAGTGCAGACACACCACTGGTTTTAGGGCACCGTAGCCACAGTCGTTTTTGGGTTCTCCCCGCCCCCTCAACGCCCTGATGAAGACCTGGTAAGAGAGCGCCATGGGTTAGCATTTATCTTCTGAGCTGTCATGAGCAGTGCTCAGGAAACACCACACAAAGGTACACAAGTTGAGGCAGTCATGACACTGAGAAGACAACGGCTGCTGCTTGCCGATACTGCCATGAAATCCTGCACAACCAGCCAAACACAGGGAGTCCGCTTCATTTGCCAAGTACTGTGAAGTTCTCCTGCAGCCTCAGTAACATGATCACCATTTTCCAATAACCTAATAATTTTTTTCAAAGAAATCACAAGAGTCATCTTTCTTACTGTGTCAAAGGACTAACTCTGATCTTCCATATTTTACACCACTAACTCAAATGAATTCAGAAAGCTACTCCTGAGATAAGAATGTGCTCAGTGTTTAAAGGTAATTGCCCCTTACTCTGATGGACATAATTTTTACAAGCTAATTGAAAACATTTATGCACCATCACATAGAAACTGATAGTTTTAGGTAGAATTCTAGTTAAATAAAATACTACAAGCAAAATCTTTTGAGTCTTTTTTTTTTTTTTCCCCCTCTAGACAAGTCTTAGTCATTTTTTCATTAGCTGTTTTAAAGTATCGTACTGGTAGCTAATATTTAGTGAAGATATGTTTATACACATGAATTTTAGTATTTAGCCATCCAAATACAATCCTGAATAGACCATGCCATAAGAACACCAACAGGCCTAAAATATTAGGATTTGCACAAAACCTGACAGCTTGATTCTATATTGGCCAAGAATTCACAAGAAAGAAATACCGCTCTGAAAGCTTTTTTCCTTTTTTTTTTTTATAAACCAACAAGCATCCATTAGAAAGAATACTAAAGATATGCCACACAAAGGGCAACATGGAACAAATGCCTTAAGCACCAGGCATAAACCAACAATACTAGATGACTAACCATTGCTCTCAAAGTGGAGAGAGCACACACGTGCATGTGCAAGAGCAAGCATTTTTATACACCGCATGCATAAATGCCTTCACTCAAAAAAATTATAATTAAAATAATTCTCAGACACTCTAGAAATTTATAGTAAACATACACAAAATAATCCTTTAAGCACATATGAATGTCTACACCATCTATTCTTTGTTATAGGGATCACATCTGGGAGTTCAGTATGTTAGAAATGGAGAATGTTATAGAAAGAAAGAAAAATAAACTTAATTCTCCACAGCAAACATCTCGTTATTGACAACACATAATGAACGATTACTAGATTTGCTTAGCGGGAAGAGGTGTGTTTCACTCATCGAAACTGTACTTCCAAAATCAATCAAAAAAATCTAAAACATGATTGATTGTTGTTATTCTACACCAAAACGCAATCTATGGGATGGTGAAGAGGATTGTACTTGTTTTCTTGATCTTTTCCAAACAGATTTCACTCAATAAACTGCTTATATGTTTTTATAATCACATCACACTGGAGGCTGTTGTTCACTGTTAGGAAAATTTCTTTGCTTGAGAAGAACGAAAAGCAACTAAAACCAGGTCCATGGGGATTTCTTGAAGAAAAATAAACAATATCACAATGGATACCAAACTCCAAAGTGGGTGAACAAAAATTTGTCTACCATTGTAGACTAAAAGGAAAATTTCTCTAAAAGGGTCAACAAAGGTCTTCCTAAGCAAACTATACTCAGAGAAAACCACAATGTACAGCCCTGCTATTAACTTTTGATGCAATGGCCACTTTCTATCTAATCTGAAAGGGACAGTCTCAGATCACAGGGACAACCACACTCTGGCTAGCCCATGCTGGTTCTGTTGCTTCTTCCTCACTCAAACCTACACTGAACTTGGAAGGAAGGGTGCGATAAATAAGGGTACTGAGGATACTGAGTGAGGAATTCCCTGTTATGCGGGAGAACTTCAGCAACACAGAACTGTTAAAGGCAAATGGCAATAGTACTGTGGGTAATAGCTGCTAATGCAAGACATTATATGCAATGTAGGAAGGTGGGGAACAGGGTGAAGTCTTGGGCGAGGAAGATAGTTTGTGAATATATTTGTAAATTTGACGCCATGTGTAGCTTTGAAACCTACTTAAGGAACGTGCCAGTATCATGTACTCACCATGACACGCACTTGTCCACATTTTAACAGTAACAAGAGAGCTGCAGACCCCACTGGTGTGAGCATGCTACTGTGTTTCAATGGCACTGAACTTGCTGGTCAACCTTTAACCAGATTCCCTTGTGAACAGCTTTAGGGTATAGCTGAAAAACATACTAAATTTCACAGGATACGAACTGTTCTTGTACAATCAGAAGGCAGATGATTAGCTAATAAAATACATTAATATATCAGGCACAGACAGAAGCAAATAAAATATGTTTCAGCAGAAGAGATTAGCATAGATGTTCCCATGGATTAGGAAGTTTCAGTGACAGAAGGTACATTTAAGATATAAAATCCATATAATGAGAAGCAGTGGAAAAAATAGGGCAACTGTCATGTGTCCAAGAAATATCTTCATAAAAAAGCTGTCAGATATAAACACCTCACAGCAACAAAACACTCTGCAACTGAACAAGGCAAATTTAATTCAGAATTTACAATGTACCTCATCATGGATTTTATAATTACAAAAATGCCTGAACAGCTGGATCTCTCCAAATTGAAACAACACTTGCCTTCCCCTATTAAATAACTCCTGCCTGGCATTTATGATTACTTGGGTATAAAGACTGTTCTAGCAAAAGGACAGTTGAGAAGGAATATGACCAATGCGTATAAATAGACTGAGGCAAACACCTGAGAAGGGTAAGAACTAATTAAGCTTAAGGACCATGCTGGCATAAGAACAAATGGTTATAAATTGGTCATGAAGAAATTCAGGTTAGAAATGAAACAACCTGATGTTTTCAGATGAAAATTCACAAATTTGGGATCAGGATGCTGTGTCTGTCTGCAATAACAAGGGCTTGAACTCAAGTGACCGAGGATGCCGCCCCCTTCCATCCTAAAAACATACATCCTAAAAACATAATAAATTTTTACATTCTTGCAAAATAACTATATGTGAAATTCTGTAATAGATCTACTCACTGAAAAAATATGATATAGGCTATAAATAATAATAGAAAACTACCTATAAACTCAGATGTGAATGAATTTCCAAAGATTTAAAAACTGATTTGCATAGTTCCAAAAAAACCCAGATCCTGATTCAAGCTATCAAGACTATGAAGTTCCTTTCCAGCAACAGGCAGGGCGGCTAAGATAAATCTGCCTGAACCCCACTACAGCAACAAACTTTGGAAGATACTTTCACGTCCTATCAATATTCCTTATCCTGCTCCTTCCTCACAAAATAAGGAGGAGAGTAAAATGCAGATATGGCATCCCTTACCATCACAGAAAATAAATAACAATCTTCTTATCTTCGATGCCTTCTGGAATTTGTTCTTACTCTCCCCGACACAAAAACTCAAGATAATAATACAGAAGAATAACCAATGCACATATGGATATACCAATCAATCAAAAGCCTCTTCCATTGACTTTGGTAAATTTTATACCAGAACCTATTGAAAACACACACAAATTTAGCAAGTACATTTAGAATATTCAATGTTTTGTTTCACGGGATGCTTTCTTCCTAGTTGTGAAACTAGCGAAGTCTGCCTTAGGAAAGTTCACACTAGGTAATAGACTGGAACAGACTCATTGGTACTTCTTAAGGAATCATAAAAAAGTTGCTCTATTGTCAGTTGATTCTCTATCAGATCCAAGTTTTAGTCTCAGCTTTTACTAATTCTAATTAATATATTTTTAGTCATTAAATACAATGGCATTTTATTTTGAGTATTTATTTTTGTAATACTCATGTTCAACAGAAATGCCATTTCAATTGACCCAAACTGTTTTTGAAAATACAAAACAAATTAACTGCATTGTTTCACCTGAAAAAATCTTCTCCTCTCTTTTCATCATCTTTTTTGTTTATTGACAGTTTAAAAAAAACATAAACCACATACAATATCCAAATAAGGATGCCCTTGCTAAATCACCTTCTCTTTTTCCCAGATGTCCATTATTTAGCCCATACACAGCTCATAAGCAATGAACATTCAAGCACTCTAGTCTAGGAAGTGCTGACCACAACGTCACAAACATTCTCTTTCTGGACAAAAGCACACTTAAATACTTACAAAAAAGAAAAACAAGGTACTGATCACTGCCTATACAGTGATCTCCTATGTTTTTTGATAGTGATGCCTAAGTTAACCCTTAGTTAATGTTGATTTGCTTTACTAAAAATATTTAAATTATTTTAGGGGACAAAAAGTTTTGTTTGTCAGATAGAGAGGGTTTCTTTTCAACAAACAAAAATCCTTTTCAGTTTGAACTACTTTTCACACTATTTTTCACTTCAGACTGAACCAGAAATCAATTATTTACAAGGCTCTAAGCCGAAGTTATTAGAAATGGTTCTGTGCTCTCACAATTCTGCTTTCCTATATTTCTTTCTTGAAAGGAAAATACCTATTGTAACCAAGATTTAATTGCAACAGATGGAAGATACTTGCTAGTATAGCTTTTTTTTTCCCTCTCTCTTTTTTTTTTAATTAGAATGCTGTGGGTAGCAGAGGAGAGATTATACTAGTAAATACATATATATGTATCTGCATGTATACATATGTACATATATTCACCACTATATCCCTATTTATAGACTTGAAATTTCTAAGTAATTAAAAGGAAAAATATGGGCGGCTTTCGCAGGTGGAAAGTGAATGTACTTACAGAAACTCTACAGAAATTATCGTTATGCTAATACGGTGCTATGACTGTTGAAAAAAATTGAGTGGATGTGATGACTCTATAAATACACACACTATTCTTACAAAATTCAGGACACTGTATATCACTGCATTCTTATTCTGCCTCATTTAATACTCACAGACAGACTGTAAGAAGGTTCCAGTATCACTGGCACTGACATCTTCCCTTGAAGATTCAATTTTGTTAAGTAAAAAATCTTTTCTCCCACAATCCTCTCTTTTTTCATGCGACGTACGCTGTACAGTCTGAAGCGAACTGCATAATTCCCAATCATCTCAGACTCAACGTGATTAAATTTGAATGTCTCTGTGAAGACAGGGCATGGTCCCCGCTGGATGCTGGTTTTTGCTCTCTGCTTCTTTATAGGGAGAAGAACTAGGTGTACTTGCCACGAGCTTCCACCTGTCCTGCTGTATGTGGGAATGTCTGTGACAGCTGTCACTGTCACCAAAAGCTTCTGTTCCTGTGAGTCATAGTCAAAAGTCACATCCAGTGTGCCATATTTAGCTACTGGCTCAGGATCAAAAGGTTTAGGAAGCTGTGAAGATGATCCTCGCGCTGACATATCCTGAAAAAGAAGAAAAAAAAAAGCAGCTTTTTATTTATTTATTTATTGTATTCTATTATTAAATCTAGTGTGGAAATACATGGCTTTCTCTAAGCAATATGAAGTGACTATGATCTTTTTGTTCATTTCATAAACAAGGTAATTAAACACTGAAAGCCTGAGGAGATGGCTGACTAGCAGCCAAGAAGAAATCAAAAGACTTTACCTGGCCAACACTGCCAAAAGCCAGAAGCCAATCAGACAGAGCTCAGATTAAATTAGGCTGTATTTATGATTCCTTGCCCCACATGTTAAAATCCATACACATTTGCTATGAGATAGAACCACCTTGTTTCAGTGCGAGTATACACATACTTTTAAGTTAAGATATTATAGTGCTCTAAGAGCTGGCTAGTGATTGAGAGCACAGTGAGATGCCAGCAAAGAATACAGAATTACAACACCTACTTGGCACATGCAGCTCTTGCTGCAGTCCACAAGGGTTCTATAAATGTGTCAAAAATTATCATGGCTTCATTAACATAATTTTACTAGAACGGTCTAAGATGTGTCTGTTTTCAACACACTTTCTGAACCTTCTGTAAATGGCATCATTCCTAAAACTGTATTTTAAACTTAATTTTAAAATTATTTATTATCACTTCAAATTTTGAACAAAATGTTGATCCTCTGTATTTTTAAAACAGCTAGTTTGATAGTGATATTGAAACAAAATATTTACAAGTACAGGTCAACCTACTGTTCATATAAGTTATTCCAAGTAGGTAAAACAAATGTATTTCCTGTGCATTTTCATATTATCAAAGATACGCTTGTTCATGTAAATTAACAGATGCCACAATAAAGCCTTTTGGATTAAAAAAATGTTATGTTCTTATTTTAAACTGACTGCTACATAGCTATGGGAATTCATTCCTCTGAAAGCTTCATTCTTCAAGTTGTTGAGTGGCTATAAAAAACATTGGCACTATTCTCATTTCTTATTGGGCACGCTTACATTAATGACTGGTGTGACACAAAGCAGGAAGAACTGGGATTAGATTTGCTGCAATCTGTTAGGGTTCAAGGACCATATGTACACACTATGTCTTTACCAGCAATGACGTTCACACAGATTGTGGTCCTAGCTGACGTGTACGTGTAGACAGCTAGCTACTGGAGAACCTTGCATTCACATAGCAGGTGAGCCTTCCAGATGTTGCACCAACACCCCAGGCATGTAACATCAACTTACCAAGATGTCTACTAAGAAAGGAACAGCTGTTGGCACATCAGGAGTGGTCCCTAATATCCACTTCAAGACTTCAGGTAGAAACAAAATACAAATTTGTACCAAAAAGAGCCTCTTCTACACATGACATCACGAATGTAGACTTATTCATAGATGTCAGTGCAGTAAGTGGTTGTTAAAGACATTTCAAGGAAATGTATGTCAGAAAAGATTATTTCTTCATACTAAAAATAAATAGATATCATTACAGTTTATAGCAGAAAAAAAAAGGAAAATTAAATGGAGCAAATCTCTATACTCCCATCGACAATTAAAAAGAATTCTTTTTAATTTTTTTTCATAAAAGACATTTTACATTATGGGTTGTTCAGTTTGAAAAGTGTTAACAGATTTTTATGGGGTTTTTTATTTGAGTTGTTTGAAAAATTACGTGGAAGAAAAAGAATTTTGACTGCAGTCCTTAGAGTGTGATGGTCTTCTGACTTGTTTAAAAAACAAAACAAAACAAAAACCACTCTTACTGGGAGCTTGTTTGAAAGTTAAGATGCCAAAAAGATAACTATAAAGAACAATCTGAAATTCAATTGTAATATTTTCTGACAAACTAACTTTTTTTTAACAAGTGAGTTGCGATATTAGTGTTCACATATCTGCACATTGATCTTTAGGAAAAAAAAAATCTCTCAAAAGGTTGCACTGCAAACACTCTGTTTTCATTTACCTCTGGACTAAGGACAGCTGTGCTATCACTTGGTACATCCTCTTCATATCCTTTGTTATGAAAGCTTTCTATTTCATGTCCTGTGCTTCCCTCGCTCGGACACTTATATGAACACCTTGGACTGTTGCTACACTGGGAAAATTCACATTTACTGTCTCCAACTTCAGAAGGCGTACATGAAAGATGAGGAGAACCACTATCATCCTGGTATGGAGGCGGCTGCAGTTCATCTAGCGGAGGTGTTCTTCTCATCCTCTGAATGCAGTTTGCTGAGAATAAGTGAAAATTCTTTACTTACTTTCTGATTATTTACTGTTGAAACAGTTCTGTGGAAAATGGTAAGTCCAAACATCTGGAGAGAGTATTTAAAATCTATAAATGTCTTTTTTTACTTTACATTTTAAATTAGATTACAAATATTACTGAAAAAATACTTCTTTAAAAACGGAAACAAATGACCTCTCGGATGAGAGAGAAAAAGCAAAGTATTAAATATATAGTCAAAATAGTCTGTGTAAACCATATATATAAATATAGCATAAATATGACACAACAAATATTCTATGCTTGAATTTCAGGGATGCTTACCTTGCAAAAACCTTAGGATCCCTTAAGCCAGATTCTGTACAGGTGGAATGTAAACCAATTAAGGAAACAAAATGCACTCCCTAAAGCCATGATATCAAACTTCTGATTACCTCCCATGCTGTCGCTCACCCAGGGAGATATTAAATTAAACTCTGAAGATAAATGAGGCACTAATAAAGGCAGACACAAGCCTTTTCACACAAGTGAATTCTGATCACCGGTGAATTTAACAAGGGAAGCAGTGTCTCAGATTCTTTATTACTTGTTAAGGACAGCTAAAGGGTACGTACCCAGTGTCTAGAAGTTAGACACTAGGTCCAGTCACTAAAAACAGTGGAAAAAGGACCATGAGCAATCTTGTGCTTGGGATGAATACTTGATGCTGACCATCTTTGCTTCTCACTTACACTAGCTAGATAGATAGAAATGTGGTTATACATCTCCTCAGAAAATAAACGCAGTATGCATGGCTATGGATACAGAAAGTTAATTCAAAATAATCACATTTCAATTTTTGATCTCATATTTTACTACGCAGCATTACACGCTTGACTGGAGTTGGGAGAAGACAGCAAGGTGTGCAGTAGCTGAAATGAAAGGCATACCAAGGATAGGTAAAACCTGTACCACATTTTGTTTATATCTGCTGTAGAGGTTTCAATGGAGATTTCAATGCCCTCACATGTAGAATTAACTTATACACAAAAGTTTCAAAGCAACAATGTTTTCTGCTGTCAGACATACCACTTTCACTCACAGAAAAAAATCTACCAAAAAAGGAACCTAACGGAAGTATTACCATTAGAATATAAGCTTTGATTTCAGATTCATCTAAAAAAGAAACTGATCTTTCCCACATGACAAAGGTGGTACATTTTAATTTCATCATCAAATTTTTGTACACAGGATTACTCTGCCTGTGTCCTAAATTCTCACCAAGTACATCAACCTTTTAACTGCTTCAGAGGTAATTACCAGTCGTTCAACATATCACATAAACAGAGTATGTGTAAGAGTTACCCCTTATGGAACAAGGCTGAAAACACAGTAATGTGGCTCTCTTTGGAAACAGTTTTTGTGAAAGGCTCCCTTTTGTTCTCCTTTCCTTTGGAAATCTGGGCTGTATCTGACTGTGGCATGCAGGAATATTTCACAGTTTCCGGCATTTGATGTAAGCCCAAACCACTGTGGGTTTGGTGCACGCTGTCCATAGGAAGGAAACCCAGAAGGGAGCCCATATGAACTGCAGATCCCCAAAGCTGGGCAGCTGAAGGACAGGGACAGGCAAGCTCATTATGGAGCGTAACTACTGTACAGGTAGGCAGAAGCCTCAAAGATAATTGGGGAATGGAGAGCTCTACTCTATTTCACTGGGCTCCTTATGGAACTCCTCTTAGCTTTAGCTAAGGCAAATGAGTAATTAAAACAACACAAAGCACTCCTACCAGATGACACCACTGTCAGGAATCCTCTCTTCTCTGACAAACCCATTAGAGCCAGCCTACCATTCAGAGTGATTCCAAGTTACTCTTACAGCACTCATGCAAAAGGTCTTCTGCTGTTAGTTACCTCAGTGACACTAACTCTTAAAACTCCAGTCCCACAGGGCTGGAAAGGAAAACAGAGCAGGCAGGGAATCCTATACCTGAAATGTAGTCACCAGTCTAGCAGATACACATAAAACCTTACATACAAAACAGAGTTAAATGGGACAGTTAGAATCTTGAAATCGCCATGCAGGAATAGTGAGAAAGCTTTATTTGCAAAACATGGGAAAGCACTTTTTTTTTTTCCTTTCAATATTAGATAACTTGTACCCATGAAACAGATAGACATAACTTTAGAATCTAAACTAATATTTTAATCATAATAAAATAATAGTAAATATCCTTTGACTCTATGTGCCATGAAAATAGGACTTCCTTTTCAGAATTTATATAATTAAATACTCTAGCAAATTTAGAGCAACAATATTTCTGCTCATTGTTGCTAAAAGACAACAAACAGCCTTAAATGAGACAGTAACCACCATGTAGCTATGACTTAATTGCTTTCTTTTCACTTGTAGTTTAGTCTGCAAGGACTTTTTAAGTCCCAGCTTTTCCACAATCTAAAGAGATGAAAGCATGTCCGGGTAACTATCAACACCATTATTGTCTTACATGAGTAAATAAATGACTGCGTGACTCACTTTTTTCCACTTTGATGAACTCCATTATATGTCCCTATGGGAAAACTGCACAGGCTGTGTGACAAAAAAGGTACTCAATGTAGGCGGAGAAGTAGTGAAGAAAATCCTTATTAACCAACTGTGATTCAAAAAAAAATCTCAGAAAAAGCTGAAACACTGGGGCTGGTTTTAACTATTTATTTCTGAAAGTTTAGTTTACCAAACAGAAATAGCATGTAAATTCTTAAAACAAATGTGCAGGATTAAAAATCTAAGGACACCCCTGTGTAAACAGGCATAAACTGGTTTTGAACAAAAAGTTTCACTACATAAAAAGATATCAAAGTTTTCAAACAAATTTTTAAAGCAAAAATGTCTCATTTTAAATTAATTTCCCCCTCCCCACAGTAAATGATGCAATAAAATGATCATTTCATGTGATGGTTCTCTGAAACTACTGCAAATTTGCATTACATTAAGACATTCTAATGACTGACAATATCAGAGACAAATCATATCACAGCCAGAAATGAATACAGCAACACTAAATATCTGATACTGGGTAATTTCCTTAAAAATTACATAGAAGTAACAACAAACTTCAACAATCAATCTGTCAACAACATTTTGCATATGTATCAAAGCTTAAAAAACCCCCACCACTGCTAATGCATGCTGGCCTGTCACTGATTGTATTGGGAAAAACATTTGGAGCGGAAAGAAAAGCATGTTCTGAAGCGTTGCATATTTTCATATAGAACCATTCTCTATAATATACCTTGTACCTTTCACTTAAGGTGTAAACTTACATTCAGTTACACCTGTGCATACTTGCATACTGTGGCAAAGCCAAAGAATACCTTCCAAAGACCACTGAAAATGGCTAATAACATCTGCGAGTCACTCGTAACATGCAAATGGTTACAATGAAAATCTAAAATTAATTGTTGCATCATTTCTATGCAAGCTTCCCAAGAAACTTTCTGCTCTCAAACCAGATAGAAAATAAGTTTTGCCAATTCCTCCAATGAAATACATCATATTAAAGTAACATAACATTTTGGACTAGACAGTGACACACACACCAACGAATATCCCAAACCTGGAAGAAAAGAATGATCACAGAGAAACCAAATGGGGTTTAGCCTGAGGTTTGTATCAGCCAGAAAATGCCACAACAGAGGAAAGACAAAAGAAAGTTAACAGGATGAAGACCCCCACATCTAGTTTTCCACCTAAGTATGTGAAATAACTTTGCATTCTCATAACATGAATGAAATGAAGTTGCTGAGTAACAAATATTTAGTAAACTCTAAATTGAGAATACAGTGTATTACTGACAATAGGCAGATTTGAAAAATCAATCTTTTAAGGGCTAACCGCTTTAATTAAAATTTTCATCCTTCTTTAGTGGTCTGGGAAAACACTTATACAGTGGTAATAGTAAAGTCCTTGCTCAACAGCTGAAGAAATCAGAAATAGAAGTACCTTACAAACACAAGCAGATTAGCATTTTGCTGGTAACACTCAGAAATTACAGCAAGTAAACTGTCATTAGCACATTTAAGTCAGAAGTAAATAAATGCCTTCTTTTTAGTACTGCTTGTTAAACAATGAAGGTTAATCTGTTTTCAGAAGTCCCTGTACAGGGGACTGATCGAAAGCCAAGGGGTGATGATACATATTCTTGCCATCAGCCTCAAGGGACTGTCAGTAAAACCTGACACAGCAACCATGGCCAAAATGAGTATTCCTAGAACATACAATTGGTAACTACGAGAAAATACATAAACTTTTTCAGTCATTTTTCTCAGTGGAATCACAGTTTAAAGATACACATACTTACTATAAGAAATGCTTTTTCTTTATGTTTTCAGTTACAGTTTGAACTTCCTACTCCCAATGCTCCTCATTTCTCCTCTCTGTGCTGGTCCCTAGTGGAACACATTGGGCTGTACAACATTTCACCATGAAGCTGGTGATGTTCCTTTCCATGTTTACAATGTTTAGATTTTGCTACCTTAATTAATTTTCCCAAAGATTGTCAACAGCAGCACAAACTTAGCTTTCTTAGCCCATATTTCCTGAGTAATTCCAAGAACATCCATGTCTTAACCTATCGGAAAAGAAACTATCCTTGTGGTTTTAATTTCCCTGTCTCATAAGCAGTAATTAACTACACTTTTGCAACTTGGAGTTCCTCATATGTATTACTACTTTAAATATTCATACTATTGTGCGAGGCAGCATTACCACAAAACTTCTTTGGGAATCTGGTTTCTAGTTCCTTTAAAACAAATAATCACTATATAAATTAATAATTTTTGCAAGTCATATTTTGTAATTATCAGAGTATCTTCATACTCAAACAGTACATTTTCTTCCTTTAATATATCTCCACATACACTATGCTTAATAATTATTTATTTTTTTAATCTAACGTAAATTTCAAGTTTTCAAGCCTTCAAGGGGTTCTATGTAAATGTTAAGACAATTTAAATAAAACATAAAATGAAATACATGTTTAAAAATTAAAGAAACCTTTCTTATTCTGAATGATTAAATACCCTTAGAGATTCCTGATATGCAGCACAGACAGTCCAAATGGAATTTTCATGTTTGAACTTTTCTACCATCCAAAAATATTACGTTGACTGAATTACCCCGTATTACGAGTATAAAATATGAACATTAAATATTGAATGAAACCTCTGGGCTATCCTTCCTTTAAAATTGTAAGCTTAGATGCATCTTTGTGAGGAAAAAAATATATTATTTCACAATAAAACAAATTATCTTGACATTATTCTATTTCTCTTCCAAAAGAGTTATGCCACGAGTCTTGCTCAACAAAAAAAGGGGAACATAGGAGCAGTATGGGGTCATTATGGACAACAGAAAAAAAAAAAAAATCTTTTATCCGATTTCTTTTTGCCTTTGCCACATTTTAGACTTTTATTCACAGCTGAACTATCTTCTACATTAGGCAATTCACCAGTAAACAAGAAAAGTAATCATATCTGGTTTTGGTTTGGTTTTTTTTTTCCAGTAAAAAAGAGTTCTCCTTTGTTTCCTAATGTTTAGAAAATTCCATAGACTATGACCTCAATCCCAGATCTGTAGGAATCAAAACAGTGTTCCTGCCATTTACATCTGATGTCACATGAAGTTCTTGGCACTGCATTTTTCTCACTTTCTAAGGCTAATTCTACTGGTCATTCACATAATAAAAAGGTTGTCTTTTGTTTTTTAATAAAACTAATCCAAAATTACTGAATTATCCTCATGTCCAGTCCTTAAAGCTTCAAATTTTTTCTGCGAGAAAGGTCGAAGACTAATTGAAGCTACCGATACTCGCATAGTAATTTCTTATTTGATTTGTCTGTTTACATCATGAGCCTGCAGAACTACAGCTTGGTTTTGTTTGCTGACAAAAGAAATTTGCTCTCTTCTGCACGTATTAGAGCACTTCTGATTTCTAAGAATTTATCATTCTGTTTTACAGAGCAATACAGAAAAGCACTGCACAGGTGAAAAATTCCAAGCTTTCTCTTTCCAAAATTAGCCCAAATTAGAACACTTAAACTACAAATACATTATTAAAGCATTATAGTGAACTAACTGTCAAAGACATTCTTTTGTTTCCTTCCCAAATATTTTGGTCGTCTTCCAATGAAAATTATACATTAGCATCTCTTGAATTCATTTTTTTTCAATTTAAGTATCATTCTCTGATTCCTTATACAGTATTTCTACTGATTTGAACAGGAAGGAGTACTGCTACCTGGTTCTGTATTTATACTTTCCAGCTGACCAAAATAAATCTAAATACTGCTTAAACCAACTGGTTCAATATTTTAATCTCTTATTGATGCACATATCAATAAATCAAGTTTTCAGAACTGTTTGTTTTTTTCTTTTACTTTACTTTTGAAAGGACACTTCAAAACCCCTTCTGAGACTACATTCAGCTCTAAAGCTTTTTGGAAGGAGTGGTGTTTAAGAAGTGAAATTGTAAAACGTTTTGCCTTCATTTCCATAATTATATTTCCTTAGGTAAAGTATTTGTACTAAGTATGTTCATTCAACTTCTTAGGCAGAAAAACTTATTTTCAGTTCCATTTAGATGCTGGTTTCACTTTTACTGTTTTTATAAGCAGCCATCTCTTTACTTTACACTACTTTTCAGATCACTATGTTGGCTAACTTCATAAATGAACAGGTATTCCTTTGCACCTCTGTTCACTGTTCATTTTTTTCCAAGTTATCAAAATTGTTAGAAAAATACCACTTCCAAAAAGGTTGCGAGTTAAATAAATTCATAGAATCTTGGGGGTTTTTTTTCCCCTTTTTAAAAATACACCAGAAGTCCTGCTTGATGAAGGCGATTGACAACCACCTTTGAAATCTTAAGAGTGTCTTGGTGACAAGGAAATGCCTTTTATCATCTCTGTGAAAATTCACCAAAATTCAACTACCTCACCAGCATTTACGGATGCTTAACAGAAATACAGAGCTTGACAGCTAAAAGCTTCGAAAACTCCATCCACCGTAAACCATTTCAGGTCCCTGAGAACCCCCATTTCTGACCAGTGTGTGCATACTAGCATCCCCTCATATCTCTGGACCATAGCAGCTGGATGTGGGCTCAGAAAATATTTTCCTGTCATTGCTATACTTCATTTGAGTACAATTTTCACTTTAAATTACAGTTCAAATTCCAGTCCAGTTTAATACTACTACAGCTGCAGTATTAAGCACAGAAGTTGAGCAGCAGGATAAAGTGCTGAAAAGGTGAAAAAGATCCCATCGAGGTCTAAAATCAATTCCCAGTATTGCAACACATAGCTAATATTCCTGTAATACTCCTGCTCTCATTCTATTTGGTCTCAAACAAGGAAAGAAAGCGTGATTAGAAAGTAAGATTAATGTGGCAAGTGTATAATTTTCTTGAAAATTTTAATATTTTTTCAGCTCACTTCAGGCACGTTCATTTTTTATTTGACAAAAAAAAAAACAAACCAACAAAGTTTTCTAAGCGATACAGAACCCCCCTCTAAGATCTCAATAATTATTCATTTGATGATATAAATAAGATCCATTCAGCAGTATATACTGCACTTAAATGTGTTCCTTAGCTATGAGAATTCCATCATTCTTTTTTCCATACTTTTATTTTAAATAAGATACAACTACTTCCTTTAGTGAGAACTCTTTCTGCAACTTAGAATGCAATAACCTCATGGTTTCTTAAAACCAGCTTCACCTTGGTAACTGCATTTTGTAATTTAAAAAAAAAAAAAAATGTGTAAAGTTCCCTAGTATTTTAGGTCTCTATTTATTACCACCCTAACTGGTGAAAATGAACTAGGAAAGATATTTTCCATCAAGAAGTGCTTCCAGAATAGGAACACAAAGCTTGCTTTGATTCCTCTGCCTTATTTTCATAGCAATTTTGAGTGCAAAGGATACTTTGTTGGAGTGAGTCACTAACACAGAGCAGTACTATAATGAGTCCACGTGAACCATTTCAGTAGGGCACGAATAATAAAGATGGTTGTGAATCTAGCTCAGAAGTGCTCATAATCACAGAAAGCTTCCAATGAAGTGTGAAACTGAAATGAAGTCTTTTAAAACCCAGAAGAAATGGCTAGGGTACTAGTCTTATTTTTTTTTATTTTTACTTCAAGCCTTGTAAATTATTATTAATCTAAAATTCACCTGAATTGTGTACCACCACCAACATGGAAACCTCCAAGACACTAGCTTCTTAAGAGATATACCCCCACAGAATTTTCCATTATCATCAGCTCTGTAGTGGAAGAGAAGGAAGAGAAAACAAGAAATACAATGTTAGGGTGCAGAAAAAAGGGAAGGGAAAAAAAAGGCAAAAGGAGAAAGTAGGTGCAATGATTCAGAAAAAAGTGATAAGTTGCTGGTAAATGAACAAAGGAAAGAAATAAAGGGAGAGAAGCTTAGTAGATCTGTACAGAAAATGAGAAAAAGAGCAAAGGGAGGAATAAAGAACAGACAAGATGCAAACAGGAATGAAAAATTACAAACAGCTAGAATAACAAAGCAAAAATGACAGAGGAAGAAAGGTGAAGGAATGGGGAAAATAAAACAACACATGACATGCAAAAAAGTAGTTCAGATCTGAGAAAAAAGCAATGTCAACAGAGCAAAGAGATAAAAGAGAAATCAGTGACGTCTGATGGGTGGGAATATCCACATTTGTAGGTGAAAATCTGCACAACCTAGAGAACACAGCTAGTTACATTCCAGGAGATGCAAAACATTTCCTAGAATAAGCATTTATTTTTATATTTATATTTTAGATTTATTATTATTTTTCTTTTTGAGTGGGGAGACAGTGGTAATTATTTATTCAGATTCTGAGATTCCAAAGGACCTTGATTTCTCTTAGCTATTTGGGTACTTTTTTCCTTCTTTCCTTGACACACTGGCTCAGTGACTTGCTTAAGTAAAATGAACTACATTTCCTGCAGTATATTAGAGTATTCCTGTAAAATGGATTCTAGAAAATTCAGATTATTAAGCCTTTGAAACAGCTCTCATAACTTTACCAAAGAAAAAGCAGCTAGAACCCAGAAAAATCAAGGACAATCTCAATTTACAGGATTACCTAACAGGTCAACAACAGAAGAAAATGGTCTATATATGCTCAAGAACTCCTCTACAACCTTTTAGATATTAGTGCCTGTAGAAAGTATGCTTAGGAATAATGGCACTAATACCACTTTTGGGGCCAACTGTCCAGAAAAAGAAAGGCAAAATAGAAACTGTGAAATCAGAGGAAATGGATATCCTTCAAAATCAAGGCATCTTTCCTTCACACACCCAGTAAGAGGGCTATAAACTCACAGAAAAGGCATGGATTTAGCAGCAGGGACAATGTCGGTCTGTTCCAGTCAGTCCAGCAAGGCCTCAAACAAGTTTCTCCAGGCATGAAGAAACACGATTACTCAAAAATAAATTTCTTGCACTTCTTATTGGTGCTTCTGAGACCTCCCACTGTCACAGACGAGCTGCTTTACTAGGCTCATATGTAATATAAGTTGTTGCTGTTTCCATAGTTGTCATACAATTCACAAAACAGGTAATTTTTTGCATTTTGACAGGATTAGATAAATATGAGTCTGGCTGGTGAAGATATTTTCGTTCAGCCATAGCACTGGTCATATGCAAGAACTTACGAGGATGAGAGAACAGTGGCCAAGCTGCATACTGCAAACAGAGGGCTCATAAGGTCTACGGAACGATGCTTCAGCCCTCAACAAACAGTAGGAGAGGAACTGGTCTTCCATGTCATCCACCCAAAGAAACAACAGTGCTGAACAATGAAGGATCAAAGTGCAGCATATCATTCTCAACCCATTTGATTTCCCAAAACACTAACTGGAAAATCGCATGGTCATGAACATGGTGTTATACCTACAACATTAAATTTACTAGCCATTGTGACAGAGTGAAAACATGCACATCCATCAAAATTTGTTTCTCATGGAAACTTATACTAGAAAAATTTATATACCTAATTTGAAGTTACTGTTTGATGTTGTTTGTTGAGTAAGAGACTTAAAGGTGGTGCACAGCAATTAATTAGTAATCAGTCTGACAGCTACAGCTGCAAAATGTTTGTATGATAATGTCAAAATTGAAAATTATTTATTTCACTCTACATGAAATTAGTGTACACTCATTAGAAAGTCAGTGATTATCTTGAAAAGTACTACTGGAACATTTCAGTAGCTTTGCTACAACATTAAATCATAGAATCATAGAATCATTTAGGTTGGAAAAGACCTTTAAGATCATCTAGTCCAATCATTGACCCTACTCTACCAGGTCTACCATTAGAAAGCATACAATGTTTCTCCAGACCTACTACCACCCCATCCTTTCTCGTAATTTGGTGTCAGCCAAGTTTTTAGATCTTGACATTACAACTGAAAACATACTCAGCAGAATGATGTTTAATGTGGTTCATAACCAGAATGCTAATTTTTTTTCAAATCTCAGCATTAAGAGTTTAAACTACTTTATTAATAAACTATTTTATTAAGCTATATATAAAAATGATATGTAACTGATATATATGCACACAGCAACAAAGGAAATTTTGATTAAATATAAGGAAAAAATTAGAAATAGGAGTGGCTACAGACTGGAAGACATTATTCAGATGGGTTATATAATCAGTAGCGTTAAAGGTTTTAAAAGCTCTCCTGGCTAGGGCCCTGAGCAACCTGGTGTAACTTTGAAGTTAGCTCTCCTTCAATCAGGAAATTCGATTAGATGACCTCCACAGGTCCTTTTCAACCTATTATTCATTGATTCTACAACACGTATTGAAAAACTCAATTCTATACTATTAATAATCAAGGATGGGGATCATCTTAAATACAGGTATCTCAAGTATCTATAAAGCTCCTTCTATCATACAGTAGTTTAACAATTCACAGGCAAGTATAGCTCCTCTGCACATAGTTACACTGCTGCATCCTCAATTACATACATATACCTACCAGCATAGCACTTCCATTGTTAAAAAAAACAAAAAACCCCAAAACCAACAAAAACCACCACCACCACCACAAAAAACACCAAAAGAAACAAACAGTACAAGAAGTGAAAGAGATTCAGAATACTTTGTTAACTTGTGACGTTCTGCTGCAGTATACCTTGTGGCTGACTAGCTTTAGACAATGTAGTATCACTGAAATGTTTACTTTGATAAAATGAACATATCAAGATACAGACTTTTAAGTTAAAAACATCCCAACAATAGTTCACACACACATACAAGCACATATATGTAAACACACATCTATACATACACATAGCCCATGGCAATGTATCAGGAACCGGAACAATTTAAAATTTATTAAATATTAAATATAATTAACATTACACTGGGGAAGTAATATCCATTACAAAATGCTGATGTAAGACAGCAAATATTGACCTTTATAATTTATCAAGTGATAAAACCTTAATTTGCTTGTTATTCAAACTTTAACAGTAAGTATGACAGCTTAGATGGCAGAAAGAAAAAAAAACCAAAACAAAACCAACAGCATTTGCTATCACTTTGCATTAACATTTTGACCAGTCAACAATTCAGCAGTGATGAAATGTGCAGTTTGATTCAAAGTAAGACAAGGCTATTTAAATAACTCAAAATAAGAAATGGGTATTGAAACATTAGAATTTTGATAAGCGATCACAGCTGCACTAGAATTAGTTTCTATAGCAACAGAGGAAATAATGTGGAGAATTGCACTGCAATACAAGATGGATTCCTTACAAACACTGCTGTTCAAATAGAAAACTTCAAAATTATTCACTCTATTTAAATATTTCTATTAAAATGGTTATTCAATATCCTATATCTTGTACGTCATACATTGTTCTATTTTCGTTCTCCAGGATTCAATTCTAGTGCATCCATTGAAGTTTCATATTACATTTTCACACTTTCCCCCCATTGCTTGACTCTCTATTTTAAAATTAATTAAAGTGACTTATTCTGAAAAATACTGTATCTTCGATTTCAAACTAATCTGTGTTTTCAATCTTTTTTTATTATTATTCCTACGTAGAAGCACTCATTATGTTTATTTTTCCAGCGGTGCACCTGTAAAACATAAGAGAATGCTTTGCCCATGCTATTGATAAGAAGCTGCATCACAGCCATGAGAATTAACATCACTATGGAACTTCTGAAACTTGCAGTCATACAAGACTTGCATTAGCTTTTATCAGTGTGCGCTGCCATGTCCTAAGCATGATTAAGAAACCATAGCAAATCTATTAGTATTCATGGACAGAACACCCATAAGATGATAAGATAAAAGCCTTTCAGTTGAGTGCATCTTTAGATTTCAAATGTTGCCCATTTCTAACACTAAGAATTATTGTTTCATTGCATCATCTCCGATTCTAGCTATTTTTGGCAACTAATTAAAAGCATATGCCTGAACCTTTTATGTATTTTGCCCTCATAATGAGACCTATTACTCTGGCTTATTCTATCCCTTTGAGTTCCAAAGTATCTTTCGAGTTACCATGGATACAAGTGATATGCTTCTCCCACAACTGCTTTGTGTGCCTTATCAAACACCAGAAAACTGACACAGTAGGAATCTGAGCCATCTATACAGGATGAATATCTAACCTCTTGGAAGCGCTCCTCTCCCCCAAGCCCTCTCCCCCATGAAAAAAAAAAAAATGAGGTATGCCATACACTAACATTTGTAATGCAATAAACAAGCAGATTCTTTTCTATCTAAAATCTAGTATGTTTTCTCAAGGAAAACAAGACGAAAAAAAGTGCAGACATAAAACAATTTCATCTGATCAACCCTGAAACAGCATTAAAATGAAAACGGGAGTACACAGAATCATTCCGAGTTTGCTGTTTATTTTGAGTTGACAGAATTTAAGTGTTTCTAGATCGATATATCCACCGATGATGCAAAATGCAGCAAATTTCAGCAAGCGTTTCAGAAAGGAGTTGCAAAAACATTGTATGCAACTCCGAGATTACGCATAAACTAGAGTAAATAAAACTCCCTTAAACAGAAATTGTTAGGCCTCTTTATACCAATTTATTATGGGTATTTTCAAATGCAAATTGCATTCCAACAAGCTAGGAATAATTTGTACTAATCAGTGAAGAAGAGGGCAGTTAGTAAACTGATTTTCCCATTATGTTTCTGTATTCTGACCTCTTCTTAAAAACAAAAGACTCTCTCCCACTCAGATAGCAAAATTTACACAGGATTCAAAAACCAAGTGCTGATACTAACATAATCTGAATCAATGTAGGAGAAGTAAAGGGGAATAACCAGAAGGCAAAATAAATTATTGTAATATGAACTCAATATAGATTCATTCAGAACCGCCCCCTAACTTTCACTCCATTAAATCTACGGAAAGACACCAGCTACATAAATAAGTGCCACAAAGGCAGCTACGAGCTAGAGAGATAGAGGAGAATGGGGAGGCAAATGCTCTTCCTTCCCCCTTTCCTCAGTTATCTAAATTTCTCTAAGTACTACAGCAAAACACTCGACAAAAAAAAAAACTTACCTGACTTCTTCATATGCACAAGCTCAGCCTTGCTTTAAAATACAGAGATTTTGAAGCACAGTATCTGAGCCAGAGACACCGAAGCACAAAAACAGGCTCGTACCCTTGTTTGCATTAATATTATGAAATAACTGGTAAGTTTTCCACAAGCACATTTGAACTAAAGACATATTAAATGTTTTCATTTTTCTAATAGTGTCACTGTAGGTTAGACTTAGATTTGCACGGATTTTGTAAGATGCATTTCTTTTCACTTTTAAATTTAACTTTGAACTGTCTCAGGTTATGATACTCTCTTTTGGGGCCAAAAACATCCACATAATGCTTTTACTGTGAACATTCAACTATAATTAAACCTCATTTTCTTCTTTCCCTGAAAATTTAGAAGTAATTGAAAGCTAGAGAACAATGAAAAGGAACTCAGAATTGACTGCTACATTGTGGTATTTACAGTAAGTCAACTAATAATATTTTGATAATACAGATACATAGTTTAATGTTGGAACCACTCACAAAAATACTACCATCTGGAACAGTGGAGATATTTACACAATGGCTGTGTACTCCTGCCATCACATTCACCTTTACACATACTATATATATATCTATATATATCTCCTCTGTATAATACTCTCCTGGATTATCTGCAATGGGCACAAAAGCACACAAGAGATCCCCCATTCCTCTCTGAGCACAATTAAAGTGCAAACTAGTATTTTTAAAGAAAAAACTACCATTGTTACCATCCTTCATAAAAAGGGTTCTTAAGTTCTTCCTTTACAGAATCTCAAAGTTGTCTGGACATGGCCACTATTGCTGCATATACCTCTGCCTTTAACAATAATGACAACTAATATTTTTAATTCCAAAGATTTTCTTCTTTTAAAGCCCCTTCTTGTTAACAGGAAGAAAATGGTACCAGAAAAAGCAGATGATTCAAAGCAGCAGTTCTCATTGTCAGGGAAAGGAATTTTGGTCTGAAAATAGTCAAAGATAACAGCCATTATCAAACAAGGATGATGAGTTTCTCTGAAGGAGAGCATTAGACACTAGTCTCTTAACAGATAAATTATTCTTCAGATACAAGAGAAAATGACCAAAATATCTTTTCAAATTTTACCAGACCTACTCAGGAGTTATCTATTGTCCAAATTATGTGTGGACATACAAATTCACAATCCAAGGTTTGACAGGAAAAGAAAAAAAAAAAGATATCAGAGCAGTACAATCAACTTCATCTTCAAAAAGAGCTTTTAAGTCATAGATTTACTTGCAAATTTTCATGTGATTATTTCTATACTAAGACATAAGCAAATTAACACTGTAAAGTTTGGGGAAAAGATATCATTATTCTCTCTTGTTATTCTCATAATCTAAATATAGTCCCATTCTGGAATTGTGTGCAGAATTTAACATAGCCAAATATGAAGCACTCCAAACAAAATAATTTTGAGAAGGTAGTTACAAATTAATGCAAAATTAAGACTAGTTTTCTGACTTGTATCCATCAGATTTTGAAAATAAGTGCAATAGATTTTTTTGATTTTCACTCAACTCAAAATTGCCACAAATGCTACATATGCAACAGAAACACTCCAAAGTAAAATGTAACCTAGATGGCATTGTACTTTTCATTTCAGAGTTGTCTTTTTGTCTGTTAAAATTCACAGGAACTCAGACAAAATTCTAAAAAGATATTATCTGGTTTAAATCTTATTAACACAGTATTTTTAGTGCTGAGGATTTAAAAACGAATTTTCAGAAGTCATTACACGTACTACCAAACTACAGATTGCTAAAATACAGGGATATCCAAACATACCAGATATAACAAAACCAGGAACTGTGAGATACTGGAAGCCACAGAAAGTTTGAGCAAAATAAGTAACATTCTGAACAAGATTCCTTGAAGATATTAAGAAATTAGTCTAATCACTAGTGTTAATCTTGACCAATTTAAACAAGAACAGATGCTGCCCCTCTTTTTTGCCAAAAGATGCAGAGTTGGCCCTGACCTTTTGGTTATGATTGTGTTTTCTGGTACAGATGTCAACTCTTTGCAGTAAACAACAGCAATTGTGTCACCTGTTCAAGTCATATACACAAGCTGTATTTGTTCAGGCTGAGCATTTTCAAAGAAAAGAAAATCACACCTGAAGTCAGCCACTTGAAGAGATGAACCTTTTGTAGTTTCATTCTCCAAGATTTGGATTTTTCAGATACACATGCTCTTATCAGCTCTATTTTTAACCTGCCGCTCATATAGGATACTTAAAATTCTGAACATGTTTACATTATCCATCCAGCAGGCTAATGGAACTGCATACCAGACAGTCATGCATAATTCAAATCAATATCCTCAGGCTTGCAACTCTAAGTCAAAGCTGCCTTTAAATAAGCGGGGTGTGACTTTAACATGAATAAAATGTATCTAATTTTTAACCTTTATCTGACAAATTGATATATTTGCAAAGAAATGTCATAAATCTTCTTTAAAAATTAAAACAAATAGAAAATCACGATAACTGAAAATCTTTTAAAAAAACACTTTTTAACACAAATTTTAGAATGGTTCAACAAGACCGAGCACAAAGGTTTCAAATAGAGATCTGGGTAATTTTTTGTATTTTTTTTTTTAAGCAAAACGTACAAATATATTCATAAAAGCACACGCTGGAAGAATATTAAGTGGTGTGGAAGGTGAACGTAGCAAGATTTCCTATTTACAAATTTAAAGATCAAGCGCTAATTGAATTGGGCATAGGTGACTCCACACAGAAAATCTTATACCCAGTTAAGCATGTCTGCTAGCTTCTCTCCAAGGAACAGAATCAGAATTTCCATAATAAAATAATTTTCCCTTTGAGTTTTCCTATGTGCTTTCATGAGACTATGAGTCCATCACAGCAGATAACCTTCAGCCACACTGAAATGACCAGAAGCATCGCAATTACACTAGCTAATGATCTATTTCCAGCTGGTAAATACAGTGGAGGAAAAGTAATTGCAAACAAAAAAAACCAAAACCAAAGCCCCCCAAAAACCACCCCAAATAAAAAGAACACACACACACAAAAGACTTCAAGCTGTATAATACAACATATCATGCTTTCCCTTTCCCCCAAGGAAAATATTCCAATAATTCCTAAAAGTTACAATAACTTCATAACACAAAAGTGTTTTAAGTAGCACGTGAACGCTTGTTTCAACAAGAAAAAAAAATAAAGGCAGATTTTTGCTTCCAGAGAAGCTACAGACACAATTTCATGTTGTTTACTCAGATAGGACACAGTCCCAATAAATAATATACACAAACTAGCTATGAAAATAGTCATCCTAACAATAAAATACATGTTATTAGATAAAAATAGTAACATTGTTTATCTTGTACGAGGACAAAATATTAATTAAGTAACTCCAAGAGAATACTTCCGATATAGTTATAGCATGTCTATGACATTGATACCTATGTATACGGAAAATAATCTACACTGACTAGGTAACAAAACAAAAGAGTTCGGTTACTAAAATAACCTGTTGTTCTTCTTTTACCAAAGAGTCAGTTAAAATGTAATGTGATCAGATTATAAAAGAGTCCTAATGGTAACTGGTCTTTAACCTAGGGGAAAAAAGCACCACTGGAAGGCAAACATTACTCTCAGAATAGAATTAAAAATCTTTTGATTTTAACCTTTAAAGGTTAGAAGAATGATCCATTTATCCACAGGCACTATGGAGGAAGAACTGATAAACTGTTCTTTTGTAATATTCTTGTGTAAAGTTGTAATAACATTTTCAGTTCTCATACTTAAGTAACAAGTACTGCTCCATTCTGATGGCCAAGTGGAATGACTATTCTCAGAAGGTAAGTAGAGTACTGGGTGTATGCATTTTTCCAATGCACCTAATAAATGTCTACACAGGGATTCCCAGTCTACTGTTTAATCTGTTTCTCAGTCACTCATTCCATGACAGAGCTATGGGATCTCTGCAATTAGGGTTAAGACTAATGAAAACTGTACCTTCTTTTGTCTATTCTGTGCAAGTCTTTCAGAACAAGACATGTCTCAGGGTATACATGCATAAAGATCAAAGAAACTGGTCCCCTGTATCACTAGATATTACCATAATACTAAGAAAACAGAATGCCCATACCCAATAGTTTTTAGATCATATTAGCAAAAGAAGTACCAAGTTTTCAATGTGAACTTTCAGAATCAGCAAAAGTGCTAGATTCATCAAGTAACTGATCTTCTTTGCTGATACAGTATTACCTCTTGTGTTGATATCACAAATCAGTTTACATTTTATTAATGTGGAATATCTACATCAAATACAATGCCACAAGGAACTATTTCAGCCACAAATATGTATGTGAACTTTTCCCAGTTAATGAGAGATCTTGATCCTTTCATAAATCCCAGACTCAAATAGACAAGAGACTTATTAAAATAATAAGTTTACAATAAAATTGAAACTTTCCCGTAATTACTAATGTATGACTTATATCACTTCAGAGATATCACATTGCTAAGGGTGACTTTCTTCAAAGCCTTCACATCAATGCAAAGGATATTTCTTCAAAGACTTCAAAATGCTGGCAGGAGGAACCTAATTTGTGATATTGCTTTGCTCACTTGTGCACATCAGGAAAAAAATCCCTTTCCCATTGGAGGACAGTCTTTCCTCCTCTTTGGAGTTGGTCTAGCTGGAAAACGAATTTTCCTGTTGAAAATCTTATCATTACTGTCTTTGAGTTTTGTTACTAGTTTTCTTCTTCTCAGCAGCAGACAACATGCAGGCTTTAACAACATCTTTTTCCAGCATCTCTGCTGCTAATCATGGGGTAAATCCATGATTTCAGAATTATTCAAATTAATTCTATCAAGCACTTTCATGCGTTTCCTTTAGTTGACAAGATACTTATTGTGCACAGCTTTAATATCATCTGACTTTTCAATGCAAAAGTTCCCAATGTAACTCCATTCTCTTCCAAACTGTGTTTAAACTCAGACACAGCTCTCTTCTGCATTTAAATCCCATGTTTACATATTGCCACCTCCATAATATTCCTCAAGAAAATTACAAGAATAATACTGAATTACACATGTACTTTCTACCCCTACCTGTGAATTCTGCCCACCCCAGGTCTCCAGACTCTGTAAAGACTATGCTTGTCTGCCATTCATGCAGGTAAAAAAACATAACCAAATAACCATGATCATAGCCTAATACATTAACTACTTACATGAAAAGTTCCTTGCTATCAGGAACTTTTCAAAAGACAAAGAGCAACACTTTCTTGGGAAGTAAAAAAGATCTGAATTCTGTAAAACTGAATAGAAGAGAGCAAAAGTAAATCTTTACATCAACTTAGTCCCTCCAATGCTCAGTTGACTGTGTCTTTGGGAAAGACGCATCATAATTTCAAACACTTAACAGAACTGTCTTCCACTATTACAGAAGAATAATAAAGGACGGTCATAACGCACAAGGAAACCACTTTGAAACTCTTAAAACAAACCAAAACAAACCACAGCATCAGAGAAATTAAGTAGGAAGCAACACAAATCAAGTTAGCTCTGGACAGTATTCTGCAGATCCTTGAATTACAAAATTATCTTTTGTACTACACAACAGTGCCCCTAAAACATTTCCTTGATACAGCTATGGACTGAACTGTCACACTCCCCAGAGGCTTCAAAACCACAAGAATATCTCTTTCTTCAATTTTCAAGGGCTTGGAGCCAATGAAGACTGACTCCAATTTACCAATAAATAGGAGGTAGACACAGACAATCAGGGATCAGAACTTTGTATCATTAGTATTGCATCATTGCACTTTCTCTGGTATTACATGAAGATTTTACATTACTCTTAAAATAAGAAGCATCAAGGGTAGATGCCCACACACATAATAGCATAACAAGCATAAGGAAGCTGGATCAACTAAAGAATGTTGTAACTAAAAAATCCCCTTTTTCTCTCCCAAAAATCTCTTAAAAGAGCATCAAGAAAGGTATCATAGAATCATCTAGGTTGGAAGGGACCTTTAAGATCATTGAGTCCAACCATTAACCTAACACTGCCAAAACCACCACTAAACCATGTCCCTCAGCACCACGTCTACTCGTCTTTTAAATACCTCCAGGGATGGCGATTCCACCACTTCCCTGGGCAGCCTGTTTCAGTGCTTGATAACCCTTACTGTGAAGATATTTTTCCTAATATGATCTTAAACCTCCCCTGGCACAACTTGAGGCCATTTCCTCTTGTCCTGTCGCTTGTTACTTGGGAGAAGAGACCGCCCCCCACCTCACTACAAGCTCCTTTCAGGTAGTCGAAGAGAGCAATAAGGTCTCCCCTCAGGCTCCTTTTCTCCAGACTAAACAACCCCAGTTCCCTCAGCCGCTCCTCATAAGACTTGTGCTCCAGACCCCTCACCAGCTTTGTTGCCCTTCTCTGGACACGCTCCAGCACCTCAGTGTCTGTCTTGTAGTGAGGGGTCCAAAACTGAAACAGTATCCGTGGTGGGGCCTCACCAGAGCCAAGTACAGGGGGACGATCACTTCCCTAGTCCTGCTGGCCACACTATTCCTGATACAGGCCAGGATGCTGTTGGGCTTCTTGGCCACCTGGGCACACTGCTGGCTCATGCTCAGCCAGCTGTTGACCAATAACCCCAGGTCCTTTTCTGCCAGGCAGCTTTCCAGCCACTCTTCCCCAAGCCTGTCGCGCTGCATGGGGTTGTTGTGACCCAAGTGCAGGACCCGGCACTTGGCCTTGTCAAATGTCATACCATTGGCCTCGACCCATCAATCCAGCCTGTCCAGATCCCTCTGTAGGGCCATCCTACCCTCAAGCCGATCAATACCCCCACCTAACTTGGTGTTGTCTGTAAAATTACTCAATCCTCTTGTGCAGGTCATTGATAAAGATATTAAACGGAACTGGCCCCTGGGGAACACAACTTGTGACCGGCTGCCAACTGGATTTAACTCCATTCACCATATCTCTAGGCCCGGCCATCCAGCCAGTTTTACCCAGTGAAGTGTATGCCCATCCAAGCCATGAGCCACTACTTTCTCCAGGAGAATGCTGTGGGAAACGGTGTCAAATATCAATTGATAGTACACAAGTACTATCAGCTGAGGTACACGACTATGGAATATCTCATTGGTGTAACATGACTCAGACTTCAAAATACACTCTGAAACATTTGGGAAGTACTGCTCTGAAGACTACTTAAGACTTGTCTTAAGTGTCTTTACTAAGGACTCTTTCAAAGTATCTCAATGAACGAACTATTCAAAGCCCTAGGTCTAACCAAAGCTGCAGGTGAAAAAGAGTATTTTCTTCCAATAGGTATTATACCAGAGAAATCTCACAGGTAATCTGATAAAGACACATCAGAGAAAACTGGGTGGCCACCTTCTTCCTAAATACTCTTTCCATTGTATTTCTAATTCATTTCTTCAAAGCACATTAGAGAAAAAAGAAGAGAAATAACTATTTAAGTTATGATCTAGTATCCAACTGAGCTTTCAGTCTTCCAGTGTGAATACTAGTCACAGTTCTTATTCCACATAAGCCACCTTCTTTGTCTGTAATTCTTAGCATCTGAAACGTACAGATAGACAAATTCTGAGAGAAACTTGTGGCCTTATTTTGCTGAACATGATATAATCATACTGAGGCCCTCACTCCATAATTTTGAAACAGTAAGTCTTCATTCACACTTGGCTTGAAAATCGATCTGCTTATATGCAAGGAATAATGATAGAAACTAAACTGGAAAATATATGATTATCAAGGGATTCACAGAGGGATCCATTTTTCCTCTCTCAGCCTGTTCAGTGGCTTTCACCTTAGCTTGACAAGAAGTAGGATCCTGCTTTTCAGAGGGTATTTACGAGGAAACTCTCCCAAGTTGCTTTAACAAACTGGGGAGATTCACCTGTATAGCAGTTTTGAGGTGCTTATGAAAGAGCTTTTGGTGTTTATGTTGAGAAGATACTACAAGAAAATCTCTCTTCAAGTAGTTTAGTGAAGAGACTTTTCCCAAGACATGAACAAGAGAGAAAGAAAAGCAAAGAGCTGCATAAAGAATCAGATCCAAGAGATTCCAGAAGAACAGTCACCTTCACGTGCAAAGATTGACACTGAGCAAGGCAAACATATGTCCAACAGACACATCAACATCAAGTGCCGAAAGCCTAGAGAAGAATGGAAGTGGAGAAGATAAACTACAAAAATAACATCATACTCTACCTTCACAATATGGAAAAGATGGATAAAATCCAGTAGCATATGCCTGCTAGAGCAGCAGATTCTCATTTAAGAGAACTTATGTTTTCTCACTGCAGTCTTTTAGTGCTTCCATATGTTTCCAAAAAACCTTGTGAAATGTAAGGCAGTTGGGCTAATCTCAGAAATAGAGCCTCTGAACAAACATGTCTTCAGCCACAGGGCTTTATCAATTGAGAAGTTAGAAAAAGCCTTTAAAATAGGTTGGAGATGGAATCTGTGGTTGTACTGAGCTGGTAATTTATAGCCAAATAAAGCACATCTAAGCGTGCTAAACAAGCAAGCAAGCTTACTACCTTTTCCATCATGATGTCTCTTACTCTGCCTCAGAATTCAGATCGATACCCCTTGCTTGCTTGCTAATCTGGAATTTTGCACAGCTGTTAAAGAGGTGATCTGGCAAAGACATGCTTTAAAAACATCATAAATTAACTATAAAAAAATCAGACCGTTTCTTCCCTTCTTCTACCTTTCTCATCTCAAGGCACAAGAAACCATGACATCAGAGAATCTTGATTTCAAAAGCAAAGAAGAACCCACAGCTCTTGACATCTGCCTGCAAAACTCTAATTTCAATATATTTACCCTAACACTTCTAAGTTTAAAAATTTCCATTTTTAGAAATTTAAAGGACTGTTTCCTTAAATAAAATATATTGTACTTGCCTATGAAGCATATAGAGATAACAAAGACACAACAACTTGCTTGCATAATGCTTCAGTTTCTCAAGTTCAGGAAATTTTTTTGAAATTGAAGTTACTAAGAAAGCATAGCCCATTTAAGATCACGACCAAAAGAGATACTAAAAAAATACTTCCAATTACCAAAGGAATAATGCCAATTTTAAATTGAAAGTTTGTAAACAAATACACTTCTTTATTTAGATCACTTTCAATTCATAATCTCCTTGTTAGCAGAAATATCTTATGGTGTTACTTTTGCTTTTTTGTGGGGTTTTTTTTTCCTATTTTTCTTCTTTAGTTTCTGAAACAGATGTGTAATATCACAGCCTGTATTAATCCCCTCTTCCAAAATATTATAAATAATCGGAGCACACAAAGGCAATTATTACATATTCAACAGGATAATAACAGCATTTGAAATTGTAGGGAATAATACAAAAGTAGGATGTACATTATAAGAAAATGAAATGGAAATTATATCAGGATATATCAGACATACATAAGTCTATGGGACGCGACGAGACACACCCCAGAGTCCTGAGGGAATAGGCTGATGTAGCTTGCCAAGCCACTCTCCATGATATTTGAAAAGTCATAGCAGTCATGTGAAGTCCTTGGTGACTGGAAAATGGGGAACATTGCACCCATTTTTAAAAAGGGTAGAAAGGAGGACCCTGGGAACTACCGACCTGTCTGCCTCACCTCTGTGCCTGGGAAGATCATGGAGCAGAACCTCCTAGAAGCTACGCTAAGGCACATGGAGAACAGGGAGGTGGTTCGAGATAGCCAGCATGGCTTCACCAAGGGCAAGTCCTGCCTGAACAACCTAGTGGCCTTCTATGATGGAGTGACTACATCAGTGGACAAAGGAAGAGCTACAGATGTCATCTATCTGGACTTCTGTAAGGCCTCTGACATGGTCCCCTCCCAACATTCTTCTCTCTAAATTTGAGAGATATGGATTTGATGGGTGGATGGTTCAGTGGATAAGGAATTGGTTGGATGGTTGCATCCAGAGGGTAGTGGTCAATAGTTCTATGTCCACATGGAGATCGGTGACAACTGGTGTCTGTATGGGGACCACCAGTACCGTTTAATATCTTCATCAATGACTTAGACAGTGGGATCAAGTGCACCCTCAGCAAGTTTGTGGAGAACACCAAGCTGAGTGGTGCAGCTGACATGCCTGAGGGATGGGATGCCATCCACAGGGACCTGGACAAGCTTGAGAAGTGGGCCTGTGTGAACCTCATGAGGTTCAACAAGGCCAAGTGTAGGCTCTTGCACCTAGGTCAGGGCAACCCCAGTGTCAAAACAGGCTGGGGGATGAAGGGATTAAGAGCAGCCCTGCCCAGAAGGACTTAGGGGTACTGATGGATGCCAAGCTGGACATGAGCCGGCAATGTGCGCTCGCAGCCCAGAAGGCCAACCGCATCCTGGGCTGCATCAAAAGAAGTGTGCCCAGCAGGCCCAGGGAGGTGATTCTGCCTCTCTACTCTGCTCTGGTGAGACCCCACCTGGAGTACTGCATCCAGCTGTGAAGCCCTCAGCACAGGAAAGACATGGATCTGTTGGAGCAGGTCCAGAGGAGGACCACAGAAATGATCAGAGGGATGGAACACCTCTCCTATGAGGAGCGGCTGAGAGAGCTGGGCTTATTCAGCCTGGAGAAGGCTCCAGGGAGACCTTATAGCAGCCTTTCAGTACTTAAAGGGGGCTTATAAGACAGACGGGGACAGACTTTTTAGTAGGGCCTGTTGTGATAGGACAAGGGGTAATGGTTTAAACTAAAAGAGGGTAGATTTAGACTAGATAGAAGGAAGAAATTTTTTACAATGAGGGTGGTGAAACACTGGAACAGGTTGCCCAGAGAAGTGGTAGATGCCCCATCCCTGGAGACATTCAAGGTCAGGTTGGATGGGGCTCTGAGCAACCTGATCTAGTTGAAGATGTCCCTGTTCATTGCAGGGGGTTTGGACTAGATGACCTCTAAAGGGCCCCTGTAATCCAAACTGTTCTATGATTCTATGTATCAGGGAAAAGGAGAAAAGGTCACTTCAGTAGGTACCCATACTTTATTGGCTAACATGAGAAAGAATACAAAGAATATTATTGGCAAAAATATTTCAAACTTTGAGCCAACCCTAGAACTCTGAGTCTAAGCACAGGGACTGGGTTAAGTCCACACATAGGTATCAAGAAATATGGTAGTTATACAAGTTTCTCTCTCTTGTGTGATTAACAGTTTTGAGTCATTTGTGCAAGAGCTGGAAATTTCAGGTGTTAAAGTATCTTCTGTGCCATTTTACTTTGCCATCTGCACCATTTACTTTGCCATTCTGTATCATCTTACTTTTGATGATGACATTTCTCATAATCTTGATTTTCTAATGAACTAGATTTTCCTTTAGAGATACTCTGGAATTAAGCCTGTCCATGAGGAGCTCACTGCAAAAGTTATATGTTTACAATAGCTTGGAGTCCATAGAAATACCTGCATAGCACAATATTTTTTTCATTTAAAATATATATTAAAACTCATCAAAATATAAGTGCATTAAATGTGCTATACAAATATATAAAGTGGATCAGACACTGGTCATAAGCAGGTATCTGTGAATCAAAATATAAACCCCTAAATTTCATAGAATCAATTGAAGTGCTACTAGAACATTCCATCATCAAAATACACCAAAAAACTCACAAAATACTTTGCTTTCTTCATTTAACTATTAAAAACATCATAGAAAATGCCATGTCAGTCCTATATATGTATACACCAAAAAGAAAGATTAATATGGCCATCTAGAGGAGAAAAGAATCATGTGAAAACATACCACACACATTTTCAGGCTTAAGAATAAAACATTTTTAGAGGCATGCAGCCAGAAAATAGATGTAATAAACTAATTATATAATTGATAATAAGTGAACCGTAAAATAATATGATCAGACATTTTGATGGTCTTAGTAATGCAAACAATATTATACATGTTTTTAGCAATGCAAGCAAAGCTTACAGGGTGTATTAATAAAGACAAGATTATATTTTTGTCTCATAAAATTTTGTGTGTGCACTGTTAAGTGCAGATGTGTCTAAACAAACAAATTTAAAAAGTGAAGATTAAAGTGCAGAGTAAACAGTTATTAGTAAAACTGTTTATTGACTCATTTGAAAACACACAGCACGCTGTTGCAAGATACAACACGTGATAGAGATTAACTGCTGAAGAGAAAATAACACAGAATTTTCCAAAAATGAAATACCATTTTCATTGCTCTATTACTTTACCTCTGATGGAATTCTTAATGATATCATCAGAGGCTGATTTACTAGCAATAAGCAGGGAGGAAACAGAGATGAGACAAAAATGAATTATCTCCTCTCATCACTTCACTGTAACAGTATCAAGCCCTGCTCAATGTATGGACTGACTGGTGCCTTATGCTGGAAGCACAGCTGAAATGTTTAAGTCTTAGAAGTAGAAATTATAAAGTACATGTGAGAAAACAGAAGCACAAGAAGTCAGGTATATTGACAATTGTTTCTCATATTAAATAAAGTACATAGGAACACGCTACTTGCTCCCCCTCTACTACAAAGAATCAAGAAACGGTTCTATCATTTGTCTTTACACTTATAATTCAAGAGTCATAAAAAACAACTATTTAATGAAAAATTTCAGGATTCCTATGGCATCAAGTCTTCTGTAGATTTATTTTGTAAGTTTAAGGAACAGTAAAGATTTAAATTTTTAAAAATGGCACTGAAACATCTAGAATGTTGATGTTGTCCACTTGGAATCTGAGATTTTTAACCTCATCTGCTCAGTGAACTGTTTTTCTGAATGCATACGAACAGCCATTTATTTTTGACTGCAGGCTTTCTTCATAACGTTTCCACTTTCTCTTTTCATCAAAGTTCTAGGTTGGGCAGCTTTCCCTCTATAATGATCATAACATAACGAGGTATACTCCGTCTTTTCCTCTATTTGAACACATTTTTATCATTGTGCAAAGATTCTTTCTTTTGTGTGTGAAATAATTTAGGAAGAACATAAAAAGTACTGACACAAATTATTCTAGTGTGCCACCTTCAGGTCACTGAAAAGTGAAAAATACTGGGTTGTTGATCTGTTGCCATGTCCAATACCACAAAGCTCTTTTTAATACTACTGAACATAAACTTGTTGAGATTAATGGGTTAAAAAAATGAGACAAAATCATCGCTAATTTGCAAGCATTTTGCAGAAAACTGTAGAATGATTGCAGGCTATCAGATAAGTAACATCGACGATTCTCCACTCCTTGTAAAATATGGGGAGAGAACGCTCTCACAAGCAGCAGCAAAAGCCAAATATTGACAGTATTAAAGCTTTTTTGCAAGTAGAAGTATGTGGTTAAAAATTTACAATTTTCTAAGTTAGAAAGTTTTGATAGTTTTTGCTTTAAAATTTTTTTTCCAAACCCTGAATGTTCTTTCATTATAATAAATTCAATTTGCATACTAATTTTAGAGTGAATATGTGTATGCATATATATATGGGTACATCCAGCCAGCTTCCTGAATGGAAAGAGCGTTGTGAAGGGATAGCAGCTGGTGACAGATATCTTTAGCAATAGAAGAAATGAAAAAGGAGGAGGGGGAAACATTGTAACTTTCCTGATGCAATACTTGAACTTGCCAACAGGGTTCTTTTGTCTTAGATTCTAACCATGATATAGATTTCGAGACTGGAGTTCTCAGTCCCCGAAGAGGATAAAAGTCAGTGACTATGAATTTTTATGATCCGAGAGGATGATAAGGAAGACATTAAAAAGATATTTTAAAAAAAAAAAAAAAA
>VFFE01007199.1:5384617-5400906 GCA_008921705.1 Burhinus oedicnemus | reverse complement strand
GAACTGAGAACTTTTCACTGAGAAGATAACTAGGTAGGATCAAAGAAATCTGAACAACTGTGAAATAGAAAGAGGAATGTCACATATTCCTTCCAATATAAATTATTCTATGATTATTTCAATAAGCGGCCTCAATAGTTTGAAAAGAGACAAATACATTATTCTCAGTATCTGCAAGTAGTCTTCTTGTGTAACATGTATCTAGTACTATTTACTAATAAATATGATTGAGTTTTCCAACTCCTGTTAATACATATCACCATTCTTTCCCAACAGTGACATGAGCCATACCAAAAATAAACATCTTGTCTTTCATATTCCCCCCACCAACGCTGTTGATAGATCTTTCACTATCACTCTTCCTTGTTGTCATTCTCCATCAGAGCGTCCAAGGATCGGTTCTTACTGCCTGACCTCCCATCTGTATCTCCTCCCCTATTTGCTGGAGCTCAGACTCCCAGCTTCCTACAGTTTAACAGCAAAGGAAAGAACTGAAAATTCCGATGATCAGAAAACAATCCTCTTACTCTGCAACTTACTTCAATTACGGTTTTCATGTCCTTTGTGTCTTAACTTGGAATTAGGAATGAGCATGTACTAATTTCAAATTTCAGACTTTTACATCACATAGTAGAAAATTTAACTTTTTTCAAGAAAATTTAACTTTTTTCAAGCACTTCTGGACTGTATGTAACATGTAAACACAGACTTTTAATTACATGTATCCACTTTTTATTAGAAAATAGCAATTCTCTAAAAAATCCTTGCATTTTAACTTATTAAAGGGAGATCAACAAATATCTTACAATAGTACAGTGTCTATATCAGTCTGACTTTGAAGTAACTTCAATCAAAGCTTACTTTTTGTGCTAGAAAATGGCTACAGATACAGTTCTTACATGCAGCTATTTTCAAGCACAAAAAGCATATTGACAAAATATTGACAGCAGAATTCTCAGCCTCTACATCAGGCTGTCACCCTTACTTAAAATCAAGAAATATATACCATGAAAGAAAACATCCATTGCTAACATCCAACTTTTAACTCCATGGAAAAGTTATATTAATCTTTCTAATAATTTCTTTCTATGACTTCAAGAGAATAAAAGATACAGAACATTCCAGTAACGCACACTGCAATGCACCATAACCAATAACCAATTCCGTTTACTTTTGCTGTTATGACAGCTTATCAATAGAGGAATAACATGTCTTCTTCGTATTTATAATACCACAGAATTCATCAAGAGTTGCCATGTTGCCTTCCTAAATCAAAACAGTTTAAATTCTCCCAAAAATAAAATGACTAATGATAAAATTGTCTTAAACTTAATATAACAAGATATTATATCGTTTGCAGTACTTCTGGAAGAATGCGCACAAGTCTGTGCCATTTTTTTTCGGAGCATGCAAAAATACAAAAGATATCTGGATACTTCTTGCAGACATTGACTATTTGCACGTCAAGCTGTCCTCATCTAGGACTTACTTATCCAGAACATAATTCTGAAATTTGGAATAAAAGGAATGCTTTTAAATCACTCTTACCTTCATCTATTGAGGCTTCACTACTGTATCCATCATATTCTGCAGACAGTGGACTATATTTTTGTCTGGTTTCCCATATATAGTTTTTTTGCTGTCTGCCATCCACCACTGGCAGCCTGGAACTCTGGGTTCTAGACAAGGCCTCATGATATTTACCCAGTGCTTCATCTTCACTCTCAGATGATGAACCATGCTGGTCTTTACTCATATAAGAGTTGTCTGTTTGAATAAAATAAAGCAAATCGACTACAGCTCAAAATAGAATACAAGAAAATAACCATAAGAGGTTATCATTGAAGATATTTAAGCTATTTCAATAAAAATTTCTGTAATATTTTTAAAATATCACCTTGTTGCAATTATAAGTATTATATGATTTTGTAATTTGTGAGAGCTATTTTTATTTTCTAGAAACTCTGAAAGACCATTAAACACCAAAAAAACCATTCTAAAACTTATTCAACAGAAAATGGATCCATTTATTTAAGGCAGCACACACTGAAGTTCTTGAAACCCTTCAAATTAAAGTAAGAAAATGCTCAAAATAATTTATGTAAAGTAAATCCAACACTGCTGTAATATTACATTTGGATACCTAAGATATCAAAAAAGGCTGCTCCTGATCCTCCATTCCCAGCTGATTTTTGCTGTGAGCATGCAGTGTAACATAGAAATGAACCTGATTTACAAAGAGAAGCCTACAACAAAATTGTCTTAGGGTATTTATGTCAGTAGTGCTTAAACTCACAATAACAAATGGGAAAATGCTACTGAAAGATGCTTGCACGCACAATTTTATTTAACTTACAATAAACAGTCCCTTGTTCAATAACTGAAATTAATGCAGATTTTCATTGCAGACATCTTGCAACAGCAAAAATTGCACAGAATAAACTATCTAGTTACTTCTTTTACACAAGTTCCTCTACAATGCCCACTCCTGTGGCCAAATTTTTCCAGCTATATTTCAAGTATGAGTTTCTCCCACAAGTCAAAGACACAGCTGCATTTTCATTTCTGTAAAAGGAAAGCTTCCCGCTCCCTTTTCCAAACCTCAAATGGATTCTGTCCAAATTTAACATGCCATGCAGAGGTTCTGTAGATCTCAAACTGTAATAGGCATTAAAAGAGTTCATGTAAACTCAATAAAGGCCAGCATCACCACTACTTGGTGAGCAAGCCTACAGTATATGATTTGCCAATGGATTTCCATTACCAGCAGAGCTCTGAGATACCCATAATGCTGTTTTTCAGCTCCTGATTCTGCAAGGGAATATTATCTAACATGCTATCCAGCCACTCTCAACCGCTTCTCCCCTCCCTGCTTTTATGCCCTCCTCCCAGTCTCTCTTGTAGCTCTAGTTTGGCATTTCTGCTCCCATTAGTCTCTGTCTTCATGCCCAGCCAGTCTCACTCTTCTGCCTGGGTATTCCAATTAAAGGAGGGATTCAGCTTACCCAAAATTCAGCCATTTAAAATTAAAGTGACTCAACCTATGCCAGCCTTTTAGGCCTCTTTTACAGTCAAGTGGTTGCCTCTTCCTACTAGAGAGGTCCTTCCTTCCCACTTTTAGGTAAGTCTCTAGAGTAGATGAGTAAAATCGCTTCTCAGAGGTCTATTTCTCCCTGAACTCATACAGAAAAGCCTATGCTGCAAGTTTAGCTTAAGACATCTTTTGCAAAGTTACATTTATGCAAGTAGAATCTTATCCTAAGTTCCTGTCTCCCAGCTCCATACTCCAGGTTCCTGCTCCAAGCACCCAGTTTTGGTCTGTTACAGGGATTTCCTCTTTATTCTCTGTCTATTCAATCCCAAATTCTATTTACTTGCACCTAACCAACTACTCGTGTAACCTTAGTCTCTCACCCTTAGTCTCTCCACTTTCATATAACGTTATCAGTTCTTTCCCTAGCTGTCACCCATCCTACTTCAAATCCCAGTCTACCACCTGCATCATGTCACATTTGTTCAGGAAGTTTCTGTCCTCACATAGGTCATGTTTATTCTCAATTATTCTGTTCAGACTTCCAGTGTCCTTCAGTAACTGTAAGTATCAAAAGCAGGATAAGACCTGCTCAGTCCTTCAACCCCTACAATGAAGCATATGAGCGCAAATGGGATGGTCAGTGAATTTAACAAGCAAATTATAAGAAGTGTTTACTATGAGTTTTCCAAAGGCAAAGTTTCCAAAGACTTACAATTCCTTCAAACTTACATGTTTTTTTCATAGAAGAATATGGGCATCTCTGACATAGGAAAAGTGCTCTCCCACATTTCAAGTACATACTCCAATATACAAAGGTGACAAAGCATCTTAGTGAAACAGATGTGAAATGTATTTTTTTTTTGCACAGACAACCAGCATGTTTTTCCCATACTCTATTCCTGGAAACAGCTAAAGATTTTAAACTATAGCTTAAAAAAAAAAAATCTCAGATGGAAAATATGCCAAATTTCATCCCAAATATTCCAAATTTGGCACACAGTTACAAGCAATTGAAAATAAGGTCTTGAAATGGAAAATGTCAGGAAACCTTAACTGCAGATGGTGCTACTGGCTCTATGTACAATGGGTACATAACCTTAATTTAGTATTTATAGGAAAACTGGTGACTTTAAAGACTGCTAATGAGCAACTAGATCTCTCAACTCTAGGCTAGCAATTTTAATTAAAGTCTGACAGATATGGTTCTTCCCATTGTATGGATGGTTATAAAGCAAGTTCAATTTCACTGATCACTTATTGAAAATATCACACCAAGTAGGATATATTCTGGCTAGCAGATTCACTGCAAGAGGTTGCCCAGAAAAAGGAGCCTGTTTGCTGGTATACAGACTAAAATTTTGTATCTCATACAGCCCTCAACAGGTTGAAACCTGCCACCTAGGGAACTTCTACAGATTTCCACAGCTAGAACTAAAGCAGGGCATACCAGGACTAAAATATAGTGCCAGACATCAGTATTAGATGCATCATTTACCGTTACAATAAATGTATTCAGAAATATGAAATTAGGTTCATTAAACAGTCTGCATAAAGCTTAAAGAATGGAATAGTATAAAACATGGTAGCAACATGTTAGAAGGAAGTACTGAAAGTTATGCCTCTAATAATACATTGATGTTTGTAAGCATCCAGAAGTTTTCAGTGATATCAGGTATTTTCTCTCCAGTTCCTAGCATAAAAGAAAAAGAATGAGGAAGTATACTAGTATTACAAGTCATGAAACAAGACCTCTTCAGAGGACTTAAAAATCTCATTAAAGTTAAAACATCAGCTATCCATGCAAACATTTTTTAAGTGAACAATACAAATCTATTTCAGTTTTCTGGGAAAAAATAGTTTCCTGCACATTAAAAAAAAATCCTCAGGGTTTTATGCCTCTCCTTGCCACTTCTCTTTTGATTTTTATATCTTAGTTGGAAACTTGCCAAAGAGAATTCATGTTCTTATTAAAAGCTGCCCTTTATCTGGCTAACACAGGTCATATGTAATTATCAACCTATTGGAAGCTATTCATTTGCTTATTATATGGCCTAAAATGCCATTTTTTATAGAGAATATACTTTATAAATATTATATTACATGAAGAAATAAAACATGAGATCAACGCTTATTATACAAACATGGAAACTACCTCCTAAATCAAAATAAAATAAAAAAACCCCAACAAAACAAACAAAAGCCAACAAAACAAATAACTGAAATTTTCAGATAAAGGAAAACACACACACTGAAAAAGCCCAAACCTGTTATCTATTATGAAATAATTAATTTCTCTACAGAAAGAACATCTCCAGAAAAGCCTGTGTTGCCTTCTAAAAATTCACTACACAGCCTGCAAAACAATTGTGTAAAAATGCAAGGTTTTACTTCTTACTCACAAACTATTATTGCAATCCCGTTGTCATATTGTTTAAGACTGGATGTTGAAGATGGCACACACAGCATCCATATCAACAATACACAGGTTTTCTTTGTAAGACTACAACTTTTTTTAAGACAAGCCTCATTCAGCTCTTTCTATGGTTAAAGTCACTTAATTGCCACTTGTCATTGAGTTTTGTGTCTTGAAATTATTATCTTACATATCCCAGAAATAGATTCTGAAGAGCTACTATAATGTAAAAGTAACAGAAGGGGGTTTTTCCTTATCATCTTATCACATTTTATGCAATGCTTTTAAAATACACAAAATAAAACGCACTGCCACAGAACAAGTGTTACTTTCCAGTATTAATTAATTCATAATTTTCAACAGAAACCACACAAGGCACTGCAGAGAAGGTAAGAAAAACTGTACATAGAAAAAGAAAAGTTAGAACATAGGAAAGACATTTATTAATCAGTTCCTTTAAGTAATACTTTAAAAAGTAATTAACTTCCAAGAAATATCAACATAATTAGAGAATGAAGCACTGACAACACAGACCTACTTTCATCCACAGGAAAGACTATTACTAAACGTGCAAATTAGGTGAAAAAAGTAGGAAGTATCATAAGTTTCAGGAAAGGCTGAAGAACTCAGTTTGCTGATGGACTCCTCACCTTTTCCTGCTGTCTTATTACATAGCTCTTTTGAATTCTTTTCCGATTTCTTTGAGTTTTTCTTTTTACTCGCTTTTGCAATTGCAGTTGACACACTGTCTTCATCTTTTGATAAAGATTTTCCTTTTCTGTCAAAAAAGGCTTCAGGTTTCTTTTCTCTGAATTCATTAATGCAATTGGGACGGTCATTGTGTGTCTTCTTCAAGCTGGAGTCTGATAATTTTTCCTTTTGTACTTCAACAAGTTTTGTTTCAAAATCTTGGAGAACATTCATACTATGCAATTCTTCAGAATCCTTAAAATCAACTCCAGGTGACTGTGGTTTGATTTTTCTATGCAAGTGATTATTAGAATTATCTGATACTGCATGTAGGCAATTATCTTGTTCCTCAAGAGATTGCTCCATTGTAAATTTATTACTTTTCAGGTTACTATCCTTCAAGAACTTATCATTTACAAAACACTCATTTCCTCCTACTGCTTCCCTTTTAAAAGATCCTCTTACATTCTTCAAATTCTGAGATACTTCTGTGTCACTTAATTGATTATCACTATCTCTGCCTTTTAACTGGCACTGTTTTTCGTCCACAACACGGCCAGATACTCCATCTGGATTTGTATCTTTTTTTGCAAACCCTAACAAATTAGAACAATGAGTGTCTCTATGTTCTGCAATACCTCTCTTCACTTTCATATTAATTTCCCGAGAATGAGCTAATGATGGTGAATGTTTCTCTCTCTCTTGCACAGGTTCATCATTCTGTACTTTGGAGCTTTCATCTTCCGCACGAAGGCCATTTATCATGCTTGTTACTTGCTCTGTTACTGAATCAGCTACACTGTAGCCCACTTCTCCAACAACACTGGTCAGATCATCCACAGCACTGCTAAGCGTGTTGACCAGAGAAGACACAGAGGGAAGGCTCAGATTTTGGTGGAGGTTTCTGAAAAATGCCATCGTTCCAATCTATTCAGCAACAACTTTTAATACAGAAAGGTCCTCCATTTCACCAACTGATCAACTCCATTTCTCCAAGTTCGATTTCAGAGCTATTTGCTTTTCCTATCTCACACTCAATACATTTACCAGGGGAAGTTGCAGCTTTGCTCTTTCCATTCAATATGCATTGAAAATAATAAGAAAGCAGGTAAGTATCTTGAAATGAAGCCACAATCAACCAGGAAAACCATAGTCTTTCATCAACTGCACCATCAACTAGCCATAATAAAATTCATAATTTTCAAAAGTAAGAAAACTGTGTAAGGTGGAAACATTTTTTTTATTCTAACCTGCAAAGAAGAAGTTGCGAGACATTTAAATTATGTCCTTTCATCAATGTCACACTAAAACAAGCTTTTAACATAACAGTTGAACAAAAACATGCATCACGAAGGCTTCCTCACCCCAAAATATTTGTTGTCTTTTACATAAAGTAAGATATTTCGGAACGTGAAGACTTGTTTTGTAGCAAACGAAAGTTAAGATGACGGACTTAATTTCCAGGGGGGGAGAACTTTTTCTGTTTCCAAGAAAATTGAAAATAAAAATTTAGCTGCACCTTTTAAAGAGGTGGAAGGGAACAAAACCTCTCAAATTTCCCATTCTGTTCTCTGGTGCCAGTCTCTTCCTCTCAAGTCAGCTGAGAAAGCCCATGCAATTTCCACAGCCCAAAAGCAGAAAGGGATTATTTTATCAAGCCTCAGTATCTTTTCCGAGGTCTAATATTTTTCATTTCACATTATCATTAAAGACCTTGTTCTATTTAAAAAACTAGAAATAATTTGTTAGCCAGAGATGAGATGTCTTCAGTTGCTAATGTTTTACTTCCGTAAAATTCTTTTCCAGGTGAGTAAATGCAAGACCTTCTCCAAAAGGTCGGTGAAGGATTTTAATAGGCTGAGTGAAAACCCAAGAATCCCATTCACAAATTTACTTGAGAAAATTTAATTATACATAATTATGGAACGTTTAAAATACATTCAAGAGTATTTTCATAGTATTCCCATAAATAAATGTCAACTCTTTGGTTATATAGCTGTTGAATTTCTGTGGCTCGTGAATACAAAGGTTGCTTCCTTTCCACATACCGCAGAGTCATGGGAAAGTCAACATTGTGTGTTTTCACCACTTAAGTCTAGTGATTATTTGTGTATCTCTACACATCCCTGTAAAAATGTGCATTCTTATAATTAAGTTACTGTTTCAGATACTTACACTGTATTTCAGATACTTACAAAGTTTATCTTGGGAATTCTTTCTTGTAGTGTATCCTGAATCGAGATCTGGGAAACCACTAACATTTTCAAAACACATCTTCTTATTAATATATAGGAAAAGTAGCAACATCAGAATAATGAACACCCCAACAGCAGACAGGAATCCAATTGCTTCAGGAGATACTAAAAGAAACAGAAAAAACCACATTTTTAAAACTCTTATTCAAGTTTAACTCGTAAAATTTCTATTTATCAGAATTGATCATTAATAAACGCTACTAAAATTCCAAATACATAAGCAAGATATAACTGAAAAGCCACCATTTACACTTGAGTTAATGTTTAACACTTAAATTTCATCAGTTTCTTCACTTCCAATCATCTTTCCAAAGAACAGAAAAGTATTTGTTCCTAATCTAAGGGAGGACTGACATTGTGAGCAAGAAGTTCTGCCGGAGTACTGGACCCCATAACAAGATAGGGTCTCTCCACAAAATGGGGAGATGATCAGCAGATGCCAAGGCTAATGATTTTTAATGGAACATCTGAGAGAGAGCGCTGGAAAGGAGCCAAGAGCATCCCTCCCTTCCTGGAAGGGGCTGGAGGTTTAGCAACCTGGACTCAAGGCCAGCTCTGAGATAGTGCCTCTAGGGAGGGACTGAGCCCTTGCTGGTGAGGCCATTGCCTCCGCCAGCCTTTTTATGCTCAGCTCCTGGCTCCTCCTCCCTTAGGGATCAGCTGCCCCTCACTGCTCCCTGACAAGTAGTATACTTTGTGAGCAAAAAACAGAATGAGAAAAAGCACATGAAGGTATGTTCCTTGCCCTGGTATCTGTGCCACTTGCGTATAAACCAAGAAAGAGCTAAGTGGAATAGAAATAAAGCACATAATCAAAACAAGGTAGGGGAAAAAAGGCTGAAGTAGACTGACGTCTTAGAAACTGAATAAAATAAAAAATATCTAATTGATATAAAGCAGATAGCAGAAAGGAAGTCTTGGGCATCTTTGGCAGGGGTAGAATCTTGCAAATCCATCAGTCTGTAAGTAACAACATCAGTAATACTGTTTAGGACCAAGATTACCTAGGAAATAGTTTCAGAAATACGAAATCAGGGAATGGATGTAGCAAACTGGACCAATGAAGAAAGAGTAATTAAGGGGCAGCTTGTTTATTTGAAAGGAGACTAGGCAGAGAAAGGGATATAAAAGGGTCTAGAAACATAAGAAACAATGAACAAGTCGTAGTTCAAAAACAAGAGAGGGCAGATCTTTTGATAGAAGGAGTGCGATGCCCACAGATAATAACGAAGCTGACCTGCTTCATTAACCAAGGCTATCAGAATATCAGAAGAAAGCCCCTTGGGCAATCCATGGGACTCTCCACTGGGTCTACATCTGAAAGACTCGATGTGAGGAGCTAAAGCATGATAGAATTGCAAATTTGTTACTAAGTGACGTGGGAGGTTAACGTGAAGTATTATAGAACTGTAATTCAATAGTATTCAGATGCAATTTATAAGAACAAAGTGATAGAACTGTAACTCAATAATTGTGTGGTATTAGCAATAGTGTAAAGAATTATAGAACTGTTAGTGATTCATAGTCTTATGTTTAGTACTTAATTAATCTGTTAATTAGTTTATCAGTAGTGTGTTGACCAATTAATAAGCATTATAGGCTCTTATATCAGTTATGTCTCAAACCTGCATTCTACAGAGGGAGAATAAGACCTTGAGGTAACAGACACCTTAACACTCAGAGTGTTTTCTGTGGCCTCAAGACAGAGAGGTGCATCTTTCAGGATTGAGTATGGCTGCATTCACCTGCATGAAAGCTAGGATTTCACACATCCCTTTCTTCCTGCTGTTTTCTCTAGAATCCAAGTGTCCCTCTACTTGGTACCATAAATCCCATTCTTGGGGGTTGAATTTTTTCTATTTATAGAAGATTTATCAAGATTTATCAGATTTATGAATTCCCTTCGCCAAGATCATGGTACTTCACTTTAGGAGTATAATGCTGCATGGCAACACCTTTCACTATGTAAAAAGGAGTGGGGGAAAAAAAAGTTGGCAACAGACTTCACATCATTAGAGATGCAATACAAAAGAAAAAGAGGCAAGAGTCAGAAGCAGCAACAAGGATGCAGTTGGACACTGCAGCCAAGGCTGCCCTTAAGCTTCACATTCCCCACCAGCCCCTCCCTGTTGATAAGAACAAGGTCCGGCATAGCACCTCTTCTCATTGGCTCCTCATCCCTTGGAAAAGAAGTTACCATCGACACATTCCAGGAACCTCCTGGATTGCTTATGCTCTGCCATGTCATCACTCCAACAGATAGGGTGGTTGAAGTCCCCCATGAGGACCAGGGCTTGTGAACGTGAGACTGCTCCTATCTGTCTATAGAGGGCCTCATCCACTCAGTCTTCCTGGTCAGGTGGCCTGTAACAGACCCCCACTGTAATGTCACCTGTCTCTGCCCTTCCTTTAATCTTAACACATAAGCTCTTGGTCAGCTCCTCATCCATCCCCAGGCAGAGGTCCATGCACTCCAGCTGGTCACTGACATAGAGGGCGAGACGCACTCATTGTCTCCCCTGCCTGTTCTTCCTGAAGGGCCTGTATCTTTCTACTCCAACAATGCAGTCATAGGAGCCATCCCACCACATATCCATGATGCCAATAAGATCACAGCCCTGCAGGCATGCACACATCTCTAACTCTTCTTGTTTATTCCCCATGCTATGTGCTATTGCATAGAGGCATTTAACTTGGGCCCCTGAAGAAACTGACTTACTGGCTGGAGTGGCCAGAATTCCTTTGTGCTGCACTCCAGGTGCTCTGCTACTGACCTGTGATTCTTCTCCAGGCTCCCGGCATCTATTGCTGGCACTGGCATCAAACTGGTAGAAGTGGGATGGATTGAGGTTCCACTCCACACAGCAACTTGAGTTTTAAGCCCCCTTCACCAGCTTGGCAAGCCTCTGACCAAAGATACTCTACCCTTCTCTGACAGATGGACCCCATCAGCCCCAGTAGACCTTGTTTCTCAAAGCAAGTCCCACGGTCTAAGCAGCAGAACCCCTGGCTGTGGCACCAGTCCTGTAACTATAAGTTGACTTGACAGATTCAACTGGCCCTTTCAAACCCCTTCCCTTTGACCAGGAGGACTGATGAAAAAACTGCCTGCGCTCCAGAGTCCTTTACTGCCACTCCCAGGGCTCTGTAGTCCTTCTTGACACTCCTCAGACTGCTCCTGGCAGTATCACTGGTGCCCACATGAAATAACAGCAGTGGATAACAGTCAGTGGACTATACAAGGCTTGGCAGTCTCTTGTTGACATCCCTGATATGAGCCCTTGGTAAGCAGCATACGTCTCTAGAGAGTGTGTCATGTCGGCAAATGGGCGCCTCTGTACCTTTCTGAAGAGAGTCACCTACTACTACCACCAGTCACTTTTTCTTAGTTGCACTGGTTGTTATACAGGGAGCAGATCGAGCTGCCTTACTCAGTTCCAGCATTTCTCCTGATGTGACTAGTCTTTCCTCTTCAGTCTGCAGAGCGGTGAAGTGGTTCTGCAAGGGCACCTCAGGCTTTGGTCTCTTCCTCCTGCTGGTCCTTGCCATTGCAAGCTTCCATTCTTCTGCATTACTGGCCCCCCTCCCTTCTGTGTGTGCCAGTGGGGGAGTTGTTGGTTGTTCGGCTGTGGGTCCACTCCAGACTGCAGTGTTTTCAGTTGTTTGGCCGTGAGCTGTGGGTTCACTGCAGACTGTGCTTGGAACCAGCTGTCTAACTCCTTCTCAGCCTCCCTGATGCTACACAGCCTCCTCACCACCTCCTGCAGCTCAGCCACCTGCTGCAGGAGATCCTCTACCTGGGCACACCTTTCATAGGCAAGTGGGCAGCCTATCCCTGCCCCAGCAGAAAGGTCGAGGCACCTCCTGCAGTCTGAGGTCTGCAGTGCAGCCTCTCCTTTGAGAACCTCCGTCTGGCTGGAGGCACCAGCCACCGCTGCGGTAGATGGTGCAGACCCAGCTGAAGCCGCAGCCTTTGCTCTCCAATGAGTGCCAAGGAGCCTTCCAAATTAAACTATTCTCTTAGTCTACATATGCCCTCTGTAAATCTGGGCTCATACATTTATGTAAAAGTGCTGACTGAGAAACACAGAGTTTGCACAACCCCCTCAGTTTGTTTTGGGGGCATTACTTTTGGGATGATAGGGAACACTTGTATTTGTGGTGTTGTTCTTAAATAATTATACAGCTGTGTTTTAAAAACCAGAAAATATCAAAAGAAATGCACCTTCCACATTCTAAAAGGAATTGGTCAGATTTGCACTTCTATTTTGAGCTGGACATCCAGACCTACCTGAAATTGTGAAAATTATTTTTGTTCCACTTCTTACCTCTGACCAGAACAGATCATGTGACATTGTGCCTAGAACCCTGGAAATTTTCACAAGGAACCTGCAAATAGCTTTGAACCACCCATCCTGACAGAATTACTAAAGAAATACCAGAATTACAACCGAAGAAACCCCAAAAGAATGAAACAGAAACCTGATTAGACTAGAACGTCTATTTAGTCAATATCAAACTTGAGTAAATTTTTCTCATTTTATTAGATCACATCAGAAAAGTTAGGAATAACATGAGCAACTCTCAACTGAGTTAAGTTGGGAACACTGTCTTTTGAAGAACTGAAGGCAAAGCTAGAAATAATTATCAACCTTCCAACCCACTAAAGTCAAAGACAGAACAAGAAATACAAGAACACAGTGTAACTGCTTAATAAAACCCAAATGAAAGAAAACAGTGCAACAGGGAGGAGCACATATGTGTTATTTTCAATTTCAGTCAGTACAACAGAAATACAAAGAAGCATATAGTTACTAAATTCCTCATCAGTCCTTCAGGATGAGAGGTCCTGCTGCATCAAGCCAAGCAACAAGGTGAGAAAAGTGGAATTCTATTCCAGACCAGAGAGGAAAGGGCGCTAAAACTTTTTTTTTTTTTTAATATTTTCATTATCATGAACAAATAGAAAAATAAATCCCGTTGTTCATGAAAGACCTTGGCTGCACATCCTACTAAGATTACCTGACATTCCCTTCAGAAGTCTGTTTAGAGTTTCTCATAATTTAATTAAAATCACTTGTTACAGCCGAAGTTTACAGCAACTCTGCCTCATACTGGAAGGGGTTTTTTGCATGTTTTTAAGTTAAAAACAAAAAAGTTAAGCCATGACCAAGAATGAGCTGAAGAAAAAAAATTACCACTATAGTGGTAACCGATTTTTTTTTTTTTTTAAAGCCCTAGTGTTCCCTGATTTAGAGCAAGCAAAATTTGGCATGGGTCAGGTGTTCATTTATCACTTGTCAAGTGTCCACATCTTCCCAAATATGGGAAAGCTCTGAGATTTGACAAAAGCCTCAGTTTGTGTATATCCGTTTTTTACCTCAAAGTTTAACAGAAATCTCCCAAGTTTCTGCTGGCAGTAGGCATGCTCCCTCCCCTCCCAAGACTGAGAAAATCTGGGGCTACTGGAACAACATCCAGTTTTCTTTGAATAACTGATTCTGACCCAAATGAGACTACAGACTGGGCCAAGAGCAGAAAATCTTCATTCTTCAGTAACTTCCAGTTCCAACACCTATCAAACATAAAGGCAGTGGCAGAAAAGGCAGGAAGAAGAAACTGCCAATTCACCAGGACACACGGACCAACAGAAGTGAAAGTGAAGTGGAAGATGGCAATTAGACACATGTTAATGGTGTTGGTGGGGAAATGGGAAGTATGAGTTACGAAGAAGGTGCAACATCGGGATGGAATATACAGCACAAGTTGGACAGTGAAGAGAAGACAGAAAAAGACGACAGATTACAAAGACTAGACAGATAAAGAAAATGGAACCACAGAAATTTATCTACGGGGATAATTGATTTATTATTGGAACAGGCTGTCCTAAGCAGCCCTGCCTGAATTCAGTGTCAACACTGCTTTGAGCAGAAGACTGAACTGAATTCCAATTATTCTATGATTCACAATAAAGGACAGTGAATGTTTCAGAGAATGGCAGGGGTTGGAATGGGCCTTTGGAGACGATCTAGTCCAAGCCCCCTGCCAAAGCAGGTTCACCTGGAGCAAGTTGGACAGGAATACATCCAGGTGGGTTTTGAGTATCTCCAGAGAAGGAGACTCCGCAACATCTCTGGGCAGCCTGTTCCAATGCTCTGTCACCCTCAAGTAAAGAAGTTTTTCCTTATGTTCAGATGGAATTTCCTGTGTTCTAGTTTGTGCCCATTGCCTCTTGTCCTGCCAATGGGCGTTCTTTTAATAGGATAGATTAACTGTAAAACACCTTCAGAGAAAAAACACACTTTCAAGTATTTCACATTTGATCTTTTAAAACTGTAGGTTTAAATTTTTAATTTTTTTTCCTTATGCTTATATTGTTCAGCAATCAAAGCTGCTTTGAAGTTAACCATAACCTAAAAGTAACTCGTAAACACAAGGCTTTTGGTTTTTTTCCTCAAGTACTTCCTGGATACTAATTAGTTAAAAAGGCACTGTATGCAAACTGTATAGTTCTCTATGGAAACACAGTATCTGATGACATCTTTCTGGAGTGAAAAAAAAACCAAAACAAAAAACAAAAAACCAAAACGCCATTGGCTGATACCTTACAAAAAGAATGAAACTTCAGCTTCAGCAAGACTAATTAATTATTTATGTAATTCAGTGTGAACATAGGACTTGAAAATTTTATTTCCACATCAATTTGCATCCATGTAAAGAGCCTTAGAATGCTTGTTCACAGATTAAATATATTATCAAGTTCAAATCCTTTAATGTATTACCATTTTAAAGTCAGAAAAAAACTCAAATAAAATTGTACTTCAATTTTCCACACATAAATGTGTACAGATTCACATCTATGAATAAAGGTTTTATACATAATCTTCATAGACAGGAAAAGGAAGTGTACATTTTTGCATATAAAATATATCTGTGTCACATTCAGCATCAGAATTATTTTGATTCAAATATATTGTCATAAATTCTGATTGGTTTGGGCATTAATTGTACCATGAAATGCATTTTAAAAAACTCTCAAGAGGTTCCCTGTGGTTAATTCTACAATCATAAACCAGTAGAAAGACAATACTTTCTCAATAGTCATATTTCAAATTCAAATGTCCTACTTTTATAAACTTCATAATTATCCTCAGTTCTTAAGAACAAAACTGAATGTTTGAAACTCATAATAATATAACACAGTTTCAGGAATACTGAAAGAACAAATGTCTTGCTACGAAGTTATTAAGACTAAATTAATTGCTGGCTATGGAAGTGACATAGAAAGCTATACTCGTTACAGAGGTACTACACTAACATCACTAATTCACTTTTATTGTTATCATCACTAGAATTAGAATTATTAGAATACAGAAACTTACCATCTCTTCATCTTAAACATCAAATTAGCTTCTCAAATAATAACTTCCCTGTTATTAATTTTTCTTTTCCAAAAGGTGTTTCAAACTCTTCAGAAAATAATGGCATCTTTAAATAAATATCACCAAAACAACAAAAATCCTCAGACATAATAAAAGCATTTAATGTTTTTAATATTAAATTTAAAAGCAGTTTATTTTTTTAATATGTATCAGTGCCCCCCAATTCTATTTAATATCCAGTCAACTATTTTCAGAGGTCTCACACTCCACATCATACTGCTCACTTAGCTAATAACGTACAAAGCCACACAATTATCTTAGTGATGTTTTAATTATTCATTTACAAATGCAATACTATCTCTTCTGTGCACAAATTAAGTAACTAGACGTATGATCCAAAGAACCTCAATTAGCTTTAAGATCCTAGCACAAAAACACTTGAAATGAAAAATGTAAGCTTGTTTCAATCTATAATGTTTTATTTGGGTTTGGGGTTTTTTGGAGGGGTTTTTTCA
>VFFE01007199.1:5362615-5384597 GCA_008921705.1 Burhinus oedicnemus | reverse complement strand
TTTTTTTTTTTTTTTTTTACAACTTGATCTAAGATGTTTTAGCCTTTTAATTTCTTTTAAACACACAGGACTGTTGTTTTGCATTTAGTCCTGAAGAAGAATTATTCATTATTATTAGTTTTTACACCACTACATCTTGACATTACATGAAAATAACCTGTACTGTCCAGCTCAAAAACATTTTAATTCAAATGCTATTCACTGCACTTGTCACTTCATACCAATTTCCAACTTGCATGAGAAATTAACATATTTTCAGAAAGCTGAACAGGTTACTGAACCACAAAATAAGATTCATGCCTTGACTGCCTTTTCTCCATGCCTGAATTATTTATCTCCAAACAGCACATATTTATTTCTCACAGACAACTCGTCATAATGGAAGGAAACAAACAAACAAACAAAACCCTCTATACCACAGAGCCAGCTTGGAAGTAAAATACTTTGGTCTGACTGATTACTCAACAGGAATAAGAACTGTACTTTTGCATGTGTCAGTTTACATGTAAATATTTTTTTTCTTTTATAACTACTTACATAGGATGGTCTGGTCTCTAAAAGAAAGTAATTGAACTTAAAGGCTACCTAAAATTTTGTGCTCTTTCTAAACACCTTTTCTTTGACAAAGTACACTCAATACACAAAGTTTCACAATAATTTAGCAGAATTACTATCTTCCCGTTTGCTGGAGTAGTTGAAGCAATCAGAAGTGAACAGAACCTAGTTTGCCTAGACACAATGCTACACCTACAGGGGAGCAATATTTTATCCAGTGTTGTGTTACAAGACTTAAAAAATTAGTTTCTTGACTACCTGCACTGTTTTATAAACAAGATAAACTCTACGTGGCAGCTGACATTAGAATACTTTCCCATATAAAAAATAGAAGGAACTTTAGCAGAAAAATTGACTAGCTGATGTTTCTGCTAAAAATTAATGACAGTGAACTCAGAATTCCCTCTAAACTTTTTATTAAACATGTCAAAAGATAAAACTCCAAATTTATTTCCTATGCTTCCTGTTTTATTTTTTATTTATCATTCTTCTTTCTCTCATATAAAACATTGGAACTATGTAATGCCTTTCTCAAATTTACGTAGTTCTTTTATGTTTTGCCAAAACATGCATCAGGAAAAGTATTTTAGCTCAACTTAAAACATGCAATTAAAATTAATCTATTAATGTTTTTAATTTTTTAGCTACATTTAGGTGAGATTAAAACTGAAACTTTTCTGTATAAAGATACTGCCCTTTCAATTCAAACTTGGATTTTGCCTTTTTTCTGCAGCACAAACTTCTTAACTTAGCCTACTACTAATGGCTACATTTGTCAGCTTATTATGTTAAATACACATTACACTGCTAGTCTAAGGATGTTCCTTCCTATGTGCTTGTTTCTCCTGCATCTTGCACTTTGTTGTACAGCAAGTTTACACACTTTCCAGTAAAAATTACAAGCAAGTACAACATCAGCTACCTGTATTACAACACTTTAAATATCTATATCCACTATATTACCCTGAGTGACATGCAATTTTAAATGAACATAAACATGAAATGACAATTTGAATTTCAGTGCAGAACTGAAAAGGGCATTTCCTAAACAAGAAAATTATTAACACTATTTTAGTAACGTGAACCATTCACAAGTTCTGAAAGACTGACAGAATGAAATCAGGATGAAAGTGCTTATTTAACTTTCTACTTGGAATAACAATGATCTTTAAAAATTCTGTTTATAAACCTTTCAAAGTAATACTGGGGAAAACAGAAAACTTACATTATCTAAAGTGATATGTGATGTGATTTAAAAGTTAACTTATAAAAAATGTCATACACCTAACATTAAGTAAAAAAAATAAAATTACTGGAATTACTGTATCTCAATAGCTACACTGGTCTAAATCCAGTGTCACTTTTATTCCAGTGGAAAGTTATCAGCAATAATAACAACATTTTTCATCATTTGGTTTAATGTCACTTCACACTGGCTTAAAGATAACCTGAACTGCTACAGAAATAAATCAGGACTTCTCTCCCCCTTATTTTCTTAATATCCAATTACAAGGACTAATACGAAAAAATATGTTTTAACATCTAGGTTCCAGGACTTTCTTCACAAAGGAAGAAAGTCTAGAATGTATTTTAATTTTAAAAATTCAGTTTATTTAATTTTATTATGAGCAATTAAATTACTTGACTAAATATTTACATCAAATAGAGTTCAATATACTTCATAAATTACAGTTTGTGTTAAAAAGGTCTTGTTTCAGCAAGTTAACTAATCACATACATAACTGCACAAAAATATTTGTATCAACTCTAGTACTGCCTCTGCAGTTTGTTATCTGCAGGACTCCTTTCTCTTTCTTTTAAAATACCATGCTGAAACTGTCTTTTGGAGATAAATTTAATTACAGGAAAAAGAGGACCCTGCCCTCCAAAATACCACTGATCTAAGAAAGAATTTAGGAATAACAGAAGCCATACTCTGAGATGGAGATTCAAACTTCTGACAGAAATCTTTTAATTCCTAAATCCTTATGGGCTGAGGAAGTTGTCAGCCTGCTACCCCTGCTGATTTTCCAGTCCCTCAATGTCTTTCCTGTCTAATATGGAATTCATCTCCTATTAAGTATTATCTCACAACAGAAATCCCTGAAAAGAAACAGCAAAGGAAACATCACATTGCTACTTGGAATAGACATAGATCATGGAATCATCTTGATTACCTCCAAATCCCAATAACATTTTGCAATTACATAGCATATTACACAACTGTATCCTCCACACAGTGGGTAAGAGAACAGCAGTGATTATAGATTTTTAATGGCACTCTCAAATAATACTCCCAGTGTAAAAGTATTAAAGACCTGCAGGGGTCTAGAGGCTTAGGGTTTAAAAGTTCATAGCTACTACGAAGTAGCACTCCACTACTGGGGCCGGGGCGGGGGGGGCGGGAATAAATCTTTGTAATAAAGACCTTTTAAAACCACATTTTTACTATCAGCCACTACAATTAACAAAGTGTGAGACAATGCAGGATCCAGATTTCTGAACAGCACAGTGATTAACTAGGACACATAGCAAAGTATTGTGCAGTAAAAATGATTAAATGAACATTTCAAGTTAAGAAATGTCACGGTTTAGATATAGCAAAGTTCTTACACCCAAAACTTGCTAAGAAAGAAAAGGTAGTGCGATAGTTGGAGTTAAGTGACCCCAGTAGATGCTGCTTTCCAGAAGACTCCAAACACAGGAGAACACACAGAAACATAACTTTGCTTCCTGTATGGGCACCGATAATCTCAAAGGAAAATATCTACTTTGTGTTAAATTTTCTCTAGTCCAAAATGTATAAATAAAGATTAGCTTTCCAACAGAGTGAAAAATTTAATATCTAGTCCCATGTTGTTAATTCTAACATTATTACTTTCTTTTTTTTTTTAATATGTAGCCATATTTTTATAATATCTCCCAGATCTATTAAGTTTAGTATTTATAGGATAAAGGACATAAAATTTCTTCCAGCCTGGAAAAAACCCGAACAAACATTTGTCTATTTTAAACTAACTAGTGTACAATTATGAACAGATTAATTACTATTTTCTGCATATATTATAAAAGTAGCTTTATTTGTGTATACTTTTTAATTAAGAGGTTTTATTCCTATCTCTGTAAAAAGAGAATACGCATTTTACTTTATAGTGTCCATATCTGAACCCTTAAATGAGTAGAAACAACATATATTTATGTTTTACAATAGTGTGAGGGTACCTAATTTAAAGAAATTTGTTACCATCTGTGGTATCACCTTTCTCTTGATCAAGAACAAGAAGCTCTACCAACTGGATGACAGCAGAGAGAGAGGAAAAATTATTTTGCTGCTTCTTCAGAGGCACTTACTTAGTGTTGACTATCATATAAACTGTAATTTAACTTGAATATCAGACAGTTGACTTTCAATAAAACTCATGAATAAATATTATTTTTCTTTATTTGAATTAAATGCAGTTGGCAACTTAACATTCAGATACATGCAAATGGATAAGGATTGTTGACCCGAACATTAAAGAGGACATAGTTCTAGTTAAAATACACTTCTGATAAAACAAAAACTCATACCTTCTTATCTTTTCAAAATCATTATTAAAAGTGACATTATTCGTTGTCAGCCAAAGACATTGTCTTTTTGCAACTTCTTTCTTTTGCATATTAAAGACCACTTCTGTTCCATTATTAGTCACAAAGGCAGTTTGCTGAATAATTTCCTTTGTTTGCGAGACTGCCACAACAATAGAGAGAACATCTTGCATAAGAAAAAAGGGCTTAAAAATAATTTTTAAAAATCAGCGCAACTCAGACCTTACTCAGATACTCAGTCTACTTTCCATGACTTAAATACAAAATACACTGCTGAGTTAGAAGTATCACTTTGCATTACTTCAAAAATACACAAAGGAACAATGAAAGGTGAAAGAGACCTAGAAATAACATGGCCATGCATTTTCTGCTTTTATGGCACTTTATGTCACACAGTATTATACATATCAGAATATATTAAATAGGGTTTTTCTTCAGTTACAGCTCAATATTGTAAACACTTATCACAAGTCTGTCTTGTCTGTACAAACAGAAACTGAAAAAAACCTTAATTAAAACATCTAACAGCCAATTCCAGGTTAGACAAGCAGCCTAGCTACAGTGCACTACACAGCCAAAAAAGATACATTTTTCTGAAGTCTGATTTAAGTTCCCCAAATTCTTTTATGGCTATAGCAAACAACCAAAGGAACAACTTAACGTAACTCTCATGACTGTCTCAAAAACATCTGTGTTAGGAAAACAGTCAGCAAAAAGGCAAACCTTTAACTGAGTAATTTAAGAAAAACCCTGCCACATTCTTCTACTCTCAAGAACCCTAAGTGACTGAATGAAATGACACAGTCACTACTAACTAAACCAAGCAGGACTCTTCTTTTCTTAGCCAAGTCTTCAATTTGTATTGTAAGACAAGAAGTAAGAATTTGAATATGTGTGCATTAAAATAAACTTGCATTAAATAATAGAAGTAAACAAGAAGTTCATTCATAATAAAAGCAAAATTATCTTTTTTCTTTTTCCAATTTCCAGCATTCAATGAGTAAATACAAAACCACACAAACAGCTCGACCACTTAGCTATGTTAAACACAGAATTCACAAATTTTACTGCTGTATTACCAAACTTCAGTAATAACTGATCATACTTCTTCAAATTCTTTTCTACAGCTGAAAAGTGACTTGTTCTGTATTTTGCAGCTATTAGATGTTATATAACTGCCACAATACATGCACATTTTCAGGACACACATCCCCTCTATACTTACATTTTTACAAGGTCTCTATTTAAAAATACATACAAATTAGTTTTTAAGGCTTTCCAGAAAAGCATTATCAAGTCTTCTTAATCCTGATCAGCTCTTTGTTGATTCTTCTCAAAAATGTATGAATCTGCTAAAAGGAAACTGAACAAGCAAAACACTATAGAAGTACTGTAAATCCTCTTGTGCAGACTACAGGTTGATCCATCACAGTCTATCTTGGGCAACCATGAGGCTGTAACAACATTACGTGACATGGGAGCAGGCCTTGTGCAAGACAACTGCTACATCTTTGGTTAGAAAATTTGAGTTCTGTATCGATACTGTATTGGTATCATATTTACACTAGAATTCAGATATTCTCAGGCATTCAATTAGCATTATAACTAGTACTTGCAAATCTTTCAGTCTTAGAAAGCTAAAAATAAATCTACAAACCAAATTAGTTTTATTTATTTCTGTGGAAGTATTGTTAATAAAGACACTTTAATGATGCTTTTAAATGAAAATGCAACCGTTCTAAATGAAAACTCAACTGTTTGCAGTCCCAGTACTGCAGCCTAGAGTACCTAAAAAATTGAAGATAACAAATGTAAAAAACCCCACCATGGTTTTGGCTATTTTGAGGAATGCAAAACTTAAAAATGAAAAGTGAGGTTTCAAATTATTTGCATTGTAACAGGTGAATATTCTTATAGCAGTCATTTCCTTTTTAAGCTTTGGGTTTTGTTTTTACAGTTATGCCTTCATATATAGATAAGAAGTTTTCATTAAATAATTTGAGCTTAATGGTGTGGTCACACATAGCCTTGCAGACCTTTCTGGTCCCTTTCCACATTTTATCATCTGATACCCCAAGGTTCCTATTTTCCTAGCAAAAAATGAATGGGTAGGCAAGAAAAAGACAATTTAAGAATGTGTTACTTTGCTAACCAGAAAGAAAAATTAATCACCAGCAACCGGTGTTCTTCAAGTCGTATAATCCCCATACAAATTCTAATTACACTCTGTCACTTGAAACCGGAAAGTTTTCCTTTGCATAATTCATAGAAGACGTGCTTGCTTGCTTTTCCCTGTTCCCTATTCAGTACAGGACAAATAAGATGGAACATCGCTGTTTATGATAGAGTCATAGAATCACCTAGGTTGGAAGGGACCTTTAAGATCATCAAGTCCAACCATTAACCTAATACTGCCAAAACCACCACTAAACCACGTCCCTCAGCACCACGTCTACCTGCCTTTTAAATACCTCCAGGGATGGCGATTCCACCACTTCCCTGGGCAGCCTGTTCTAATGCTTGATAACCCTTACTGTGAAGATATTTTTCCTAATATCCTTACTGATATAATAGTAGTTGTTTCTCAACAACAATGTACTTGGAAGGACTATGAGGAAGATGGACAGACAAGCAAAGCACAAATGTACACTGGACATCTCTAAGAACTCTAGTTACTTACACTGGCTATTTAGTACTAACCTTTCTTTCAGAGGTTCCACACAGGCACTGTAGTTACACTCACCTGGCAGTCACAGTTACCTATAGTCACCTGGCAGAAAGCACCAGAGGGTTTCAGGCAAATAGCAAATATAAGCTTGAAATGAGTACCCAGTGGCATTAAGGACAGAGCTGGAAGGTCTGATCAGACCATCTCCAGACTGCTGGCAGCCAGAAATTCTCAGCTTGGAAAGGCCTTCCTATTCTGAGGAGGTCAATATGGATCTTGAGCATGCAAGACCTGATCCTGGCAAACAAGTAGGCCTGGACAACCGGCAAAGAAAATAATCGTTAAGAGCCTGGCCATTAGTCAGTCAATAAAAACATCTTGAATGCATATGAGATGATGTAAAGTCTCAGATAAAGCAACCAAAACACTACACAACTGGAAGATTCGTAGTATGGCAAGCACCTCCTGCTTTATATGCGCACCTCAAGTAAGGAGAGAGGACAGAAAAGAATGCACCTGCTCCACACACTATAAGGAGAAATTTGTCAGTTAACATGGCTGGGTATACGGGCACGCAAGGTTAGAATACACACGGAAACTCGTATGAAGAAAAAAGGAACCCAATATATTGCAGGTATAAATGGCACTAAGAGGATAGTTCTCTTTCAGTCACACTTATCTCTAGGCTAATTTACAATCACCAATGCTAAAACACAGGTTCCATGCAACTGTTATTAAAAAAAATGTTTATAATATATCAATAACAAACACATCTTAAAATCTAATGTTCAAACCCAGAATCTTAAAAAAAAAAGTGTATCTTTCCAATTTAGCTTCCCAGCAATAACATTAAAAACAAACAGCACTGCCTCCAATAACACAGAAAATTTGGTTTTCTTAAAATCACTACAGTACCCTGAAATAAATAGGGATTAGCAAGATTAATAGATTTTGAAACTTTATCAGTAGGCTTCCTGAACTTCCAATGAGCTTCATAATTCAGAAACAAAACCAGAGCCTATTACAAACAGAATACAGAGCACTGTGTGTACTGACTTATCCATCAACGGAAAAACAGAGACAGCAGTAAAGAAGTTTTTTTAAAAAACCAAGACAAAAAAAACCCCACCAAAACATAGAAAGGAAAAAGTAACACCTCCCCAAATGAGAAAGTAGTAATAAAAAAAGAAGCAAGAATTCAATGATTCACAGTTTAAAAAAGCAGAAAATTATTTTTAATTACAATACTATCAAACCACACACAACACTCAATTATTCTCTTAGTAGATAATTGGAAAAGATGACTTGTGACCATAAAGTTATTTTTCACCTTAACTGGTAGACTTAATTTTGAGGTTAGGAGATATTAAGTAAATGCTTTAAAAAAACCCTGATTTTACTAAAACCCCTTTAAGTGACTGCAATGGAAACTAAACTCTATTCAGAGGCCAAACAAAATTTCTTCCTACCAAGTATGATGTGATTGGACAATCCTATTGAGACAATCTAACACTTAGTTGTCAAGAGTCTTGCAGCCCTTCTCCTCCCCTGCTACGCTTTTTTACTCCTATCCTTTTGAAAGCACTGTGACTCTTTTGACCTAACAGTGAGTCAATGCAAGGAACTAATCCTTGAAGAAACTTCTTTTATATTTTTTTTTTGTTAAGATTACCTTTCAGATCAGAACACAGAGATTCAACAGCAATGGCACAGAAAGGAGCATAGGGCTGGCAAAGGGGACAGAAAACAGAACTGTATCTAGTCATTATATCAGCTGAGCTGTACTGTCAAACTCCAACTTCAGTCACTGTAACTCAGCCTTAAACCTATAAAAGTCCTTTCTTGAGCACAGCTCTGTTTCCTGCTCTATCAATGACTGGTTTCACTACTGATACAGCTGTTTTCAAAGAAGTGTGAGTCATTACGGTCTCAGCTGAAAACACAGGCAGAGATTACCACTTCATTACATCAGTAGTTTAAAATATCCTCACAACTTTGTTACTACTAAAAATCAGATCATCCTACAAATATCTGGACAAGGCAAAGATCGAAGTTTTTGTAGCTTCCTATCACAGCTGAATAACATTAACAACTTCCATGTAACTCAGTGAATATTGGAAGAGCACTTTTTTCCTTCTTGAGAAAATTCAAATTTTATTTTTGAATTTCACATTTCATTATTTTTTTCTTTTTTTCATTGATGGTGTCAGCATCAAAAGATTATGCAATACTAAGATGCAACACTAAGATCCAGAAAATGTAGCAGATTTCTCACCAGTACTATGCACAAGCTAAGAAGTTCACTTTCACAAATCATTGCTTACCTTTTCTAATGCAGATTAGCTCATGTACACCGCAAGTTCGTTCTCCACCTATGTGGAAATAAACATTTAGAAAATATTAACAAATAAAATTTATTTGGCTTCTTATAAACAGTGTAAAAGAAAAAGCTGTAAAACCATGTCATTTAATAAAAATGAAAAAGATGGATTTAACAAGTTTTCAATTTATACATTATATCCTTTGGAGAAAATAATAAATGTGCCTTTGGCTTAATATTGCTAATGATGGTGCAGTTTGAAGAGTTTTACATAGAATTTATACAGATAAAATTACAAACACAAGCAGATTAACTGAAGCCACACTAATACTTCCCAAGTATAAAACATAATTTCTTGTTCTGAGGGAACTATAATCTACAGAAGAACTTCCAAAATACCAAAATATTTGTAACATAATAGAATTCCATGGTAAAAAAAGAGAAAGTCTGTTACTAAAGGCTGGGTTTACCTGGAATTTCTCCTTAAGAGTTTTGTTTAATTAAAAAACAGCCATATAGAATTTGAGACATTTATATGAGTATAACAAAATTGTTGCTAGAAATGTTAAGCTTTAGTTTACATTTTAATAAAAAACATTTTAATGTTAGAATTACAGGAGTAAACAAAACACCAACACATAATAGACCTAGTGAGGACAATGAAGAAATCCACAAAGGAGGGAGAACACATTCAGCCAACCATGTTGAAAGAGGAAGGTGTGATACAGGGACAGGACATGAAACAAGCTACTGCCTGTAGAAGGAGCAATAGGCAGTTACAAACTGTTGAAGACATTCTTTTAGTGGTCTCTAGAAATTATTGGAAGAGTTGATTTTTTTATTATGAGTACTTTGTATTGAATACATTTGCAGTATTCATGATCGTCCTCTCTTTTAAATTAATATATTTTGGAATGGTGTGCCTCACAGTCAAACTTAAAAATTCTAAGCTACACCGAGCTATGGCCTATCTTAGCCATATCCTAATACCAACTAAGCCTTTTTCCACTGACAACAAAAGACTGCATGTATATGAATACAGAACTGAAGGGAACTGCCTTGGTTTTCATACCCAGTTTTCTGCAACCACATGAAAATACAAAACAGACAGTTCCAAAAACTCACACAACATCTATTCCATATGCATTAATCACTACAGGGCTCCAAACACTTCACAACACTCTAAAACAAGCTTTAGATAACAAAACTCTTCCCATCTCAAAACGTGGAAATACATTATATAGCACTTATTACTCTCCTTCATTCTATAATGAAGGAATCATGCCATATAATAAAGGATACTCCAATACAATATCAACTAATACTTAAAACTCATGATTGATAACATTAACAGATGGTATTGCAAAAGTCTTAAGAAGATACCTATATTTGTAGTAAAATTTACATTTTAAAGAAATAACTGTAGGAAATGCATATATTAGAGGGGAAAAAAAGGATAAAAGGGATCAAAAAAATGGAGTAAAACATAACTCTTCTAAAATAAAACTAAATGTCTGTGAGGTATGAAGTTAAAAAGAATCCTTATTTTACGTCAACATACTTTTTTTTGATATTCAATAGTACGAAATACAAGCCTCAAAGATACTCTTAAATGGGAAATCAAGTATCAATGAGTGATGATCCCATGAGTTTTGTATATTCATCGCCATTACAAAACCCAGTAATAATAGCAATATAATAAATCCCTCTTTTCAGTGCATTCTAGAATCTGTCCAATATTGTTTTCATTCAGAAAACATTTTGGAAGAAAAATGTTAACAAAAACTAAGTAAAAAAAATTAATAATCTGGTTTTACGACAACAAGGCATTTTAAAAAAAAACAAACTTTGGGAGAAGACTACAATCTTTAAAGTCATTGTAATCACCTTTAGGCTACAAAAGAGAAACTAAAAGTGCGACAAACTCTTCTCCCTAGATTTTCTTCCCCCAATAGACTTAAATTCTGCAGTGAAGTAAGAATAAAAATCACTGAAAAAAATAAGAGACTTTTTCATTACACAGATGCTAGGCACTTATTTAAAAATAAAAATTCACCTAGAAATGACTGAGTGTAGAACAGTGAGCAGCATTAGATTGTAATTATATACTGCCCTCAGCGAAGTGAACCAGCTTGAAATCTCACCATAAAATACTAATTTTAGGTTTGGAATTTGCATTGCTACCTATTGTTTTCTAAAGAAAGGTATCTCTTTTCAATCGTTTAGATGCTAAAATACTGTGGTGTTCCACTAAATAAAGCCTTTACATTAACCCTCGTGTTACTTTTTATTGACCACAAGGCTACATAATAAATTTATACCATACAACATGCATTAATTCAGGATTTTAATTTTTTCCTTTTTATTTTGTTAAAAAATACTGAGTGATATTTCATTTAACAGGTGATTAATCTACTACTCTTTTTCCAAACTGCTTTTGGATGGAAATCAACTTAAATAAAAATACATCAAGCGACCTACATGTTTTGAAAATAAAGTTGAAGAAAGCATCTTTTATTTTAAATTAACCAATTTATTAAACACATGAAATATTATCCTCAAGTGACCTGGCCAGATTCTTCTTTTCCCTAGTGCTCTTCAAAATTGTGGAACTAATAAACTATTGACACCTTGCTTTTACTCACAGACTAACAAATGAACACAAGTTTTTCTGTCTTTCCAACTCCCAAGAAGTCTCTCAGCTTTGAATAACCTAGTGATCGAAAGAAACTAAAGATATGAAAACATTTTGCATGACAGCAAGATGTCAACTGCTAATTTATCATTTCATCCTGAAAAGACTGGTTTTGTGTCGGTTAGCCCACAAATCCCAAAGGTTCAGTGGTATGACCCTCTTAAATTTTACAGTCTTTAAACATTAAAGTAATTGATTTTAATATAGCGGTAGGTCACCATACTTTTATAGTTAAATAAAATTTAAGTTTGATTTAGATACAAATTATTATTAATTGTATTTCATCTTGATTATGTACATGATCTCCTATTTAAAAGTTTAAAGTTCTAAGTGAGTTTGCATATAACACTACATAATACTTAGTCCAAAATGTAATCTGAGAATACAAAACACCCACCTGAGGACATAAAGCTTTTCATAATTTCAGACAATGGAAGTAAAATGAGAAATAATGAAAGATGAAGTAATTTTAGAATTGCACATTCAGCAAAACATTTGCATTTTCTTGAGCAAGGAGGACCACCTCATGGCCCTAAAAATCTAAATCATTCAAACATTTAGCACAAACAGAATGGCCAGATGTTTTAGAGGCAGCTGAAACACCTGATGAAGGTGTTTTGCCAAGATGACTACCACACAAAAAAGATGAAAAGTTGTACATCAAAGAAGATAAAGTACCACCTGAATTTTGTACTGATTAAATTGTAAAATTTTATGTCTTTCTCAAACTAGTACAACTCAAAATTCAAAGTTCTACTATGTTTGGACGTTAGCTGAAATTCCACTACTAGGTGCAGAAAATAATTGGCTAGGAAATTTAACACAGACATTAGCATTGAGTGATTTAGGTTGGGAATGACCTCTGGCGCTCTGAGAGACTTCAGAGCAGGAACATCTTTACAGGAGGTTCCTCTGGGCCTCAACCAATGAAGTTCTGCAAGGACCAAGGTTCCACGACCTCTCCAGGCACTACTGGTTGTGAGGGGAAGGCAGGGAAGGTGTCACCCCCTCGCTGTGGGCATTTCTTCCTTGTCATGAAGATTTCCCTTAATGTAGCTCACATGCATTGCCTCATGTGCTTTCATTGTGCACCTGAAGAACTCATATCTATTTCTTAGACCCCCTTATGTAGTGAAAGAGTCCCCTTCAGGTTTCCCCAGACTACACAAACATATTTCTGAGCCTCTCCTCATGTGCCATGTACTCCAGTTCCCCCACCATCTTAGTAGCATTTTGCTGGAGTCTCTCCAGTTTGTCAGTCTCTCTCATACTGGGTTAACACAGCTGGACACAGGGTCAGCCTACATTGCTGCAGAGGCACATGGCTGGTCCATGTTCAACGTAATGTTCACCAGGACCCTCAGGTTCTTTTGTGCAGTGTTGCTCCTGCCCAGTCTGTCCACAGCTTGTAGTGATGCATGGGCTCGGACTTTTCATTTGTCCTTGTTGACATTCATGCAGTTCCCTTCAGCCCATTCTTTCAGCTTGCTGAGCACCTGCCAGGTAGCAGCCTTGCCCTCCAACATATTAACTGCTCCCCTATCTGGCATCACCCACAAACTCAGCGAGGGTGCATTCCATCCCTTCAACAAACATGTCACACAGCCTCAGTTCCAGCATCAGTACTGTGGTACAACTTAGGGTACTGCGTATAAAATACACTATTCTTCAGGTCAGCAACAAATCCATGTCAGTAGCTGCAGCAGAACATTACAGTGTATCACAGAAGTCTTTGGCATCAGGTGTAACTTGGGACACACTCTTTATATGATAAATTACTTTCCTGCTGAGTATTGTATTTTAATTAGCATTTTCATAAGTTTGGACTACATTCAACAAATATTCACTTAACATTTCATTCAGCATTAGACAACTATTTTTTCCCTTGACAAATCTGTGAAATACCAGTGCAGAATGACAATACCGCACTGGTTGTGTAGCACGAACAGCGTGAGGGGCGGCACAGCATTCATTACAGCCCTTGAGAGCCCACCCTGCCAAATTAGAGAGGAGCAGCAGCTTCCCAGGCACAGCAACGGCAAGGGACGTGCATTTCAGCAGAGCTCCTTCACTCCTGCTCTGTGACCCCATGTCAGACAGAGTCATACTCAATCTACAGACCACAGGTAAGGCTGGCCACCTGCCCCGAGCACGCGGCATTGTCAAACGAGAAGGAAACAACAGTGCTGTGCAGCAAATGCATAAAACAGAGGCGTTATGGTGCAGAAACATAAAACGGGATACAAGTGAAAAAGACTACCCCACTATTAATGTTAACGTGTCTGAAGCATGTGGAAATACTAATGCTTTCACTATGAATGCAAGATACTTAGGAAACCCATTCCTACGCTAAGCTCTTTCATACAACATACTACGAACTTATTCTAAAAGACAACTATAAGGAAAGTGTTCTGGCTCACATATACCAACAAAACCACTCCTTGAAAAATTACCTCATACCATGAACTGATTTTAAGGAAGAATCTGGTTTTAGATGAACAGACAGCTAACTGTAAAGGAAAATAAACAAAGCTGAAGATACTCTCACAGAACAACAACTCTACAGCTGGCATCAGCATGGTATTTTTCCTAAAAGGGTTACAAACACTCACTAGCCCATCCTCACCTATGGTGTAAAATCACTTCTGTATTCCTTTAGCACCCTTTTTACAATTTTAGTCTACAAATAATATTATATATGTAAAAAATGAAATGTTTAAAGTTGAATGCTTGGAAGTAATCAAAAAGCAAAGTAAAAAGCAAACGTTCGAATTTATTAGAAAAGGGCAAGTTAAAAAAATATAAAATTTGTTATGTTATATACTTATTATGTGCCCACATCTTGTATATTTTATGCAGTTTTGGTCTCCTCTCTGTCCCACCACCTCAAAGAATAAAATAGAATGATAGAGGTCACACAGAAAGGCAAAAGAAGTCAATAAAAATGGATAAAACACAAATGGTTTTTATATGAGTAGTGTTTTAATAGACTAAGACTCTTGGACCTGAAAAAAAAAAGACACAACAGATGGTGGACATAAGCAGGTGAATAAAGAACAATTATTTACTGTCTAATCCACTAATAAGAGAAATAAGTATCAGATTAAATTAGCAGTAGGCGTGTTCAAGACCAGATGTTTTCAGAGTAAAAGTTAGAAATCAATGTTCTGGTTTTATAATACCAACTCCTACTGTAAAGACTATCTCCTCTGGTAGCACCATTTAAAATGACTGCTATCTATTAATTTCTTAGCCTAAGGATAGGGTCATCTATCTGTCCTGACTTCAGTTAAGAATATTTAGTTTGTTGTTATCTGACCTTAAAATGTGTGACAAACATTAAAACTTTTTTCATGTGGAAAATATTTAAATTTTTTATTATATTTGTAATCAACAGAACCAACAACACTAGTCAATGAATTAACAACCAGTGACAATTAATCAAGAATAGCATAGCCATTTCCATTTCTCAAACAAATTTTGTATCTGATCATACCCACACTGAAATAAATGGAAGCATCTCCACGGACATACAGAAGCCAAAAAGAAATGGAGATAGCACATATTTTCTAAGCTACGTCATAAAAGTAGGGAGGTTCTCGAGGACCTTCTCTGCCATCAAGAAAATTATATTATCTCAGCTTCCTTTCTACCCAGAATGACAAGACACTTATTTTTCCCTACTCTTCTGACAACTGAAATATAATTACCATTAAAAAACATTAATAAGCTCTTTATTTTACCTTTTTCTCATTCAAATACTTCATCAGCTACGTCTTACTAGTGGAAATGAAAAGATACTGTAAATATAACTAGCAACAGAAACATTCAGTATAAATGGTTCAAACCTGACCTGATATAAAACCTGTGGATAATTTTTAAGTAAGAATAGAAAGAGAACAAGAGGAATTGTTACTTCACTGCAAATGACAAGATTAAATATACATTGCCAAGCAATGTACACTGCTATCAAATGTTCTGGAAATAAAAAGAAAGATGCCAACAATGGAAGTGGATAGCAAAAAAGGGATAAAAAATTAGAATGACTTTTAGCTAATTCCTACAGATTTTAGTTAACACAACTGAATCACCACTCTAGACCAAAGTTTCATAACAGAAAGTAAGCCGAGAAATATTTCCTTTTTTTTAATGATTAATGACCTATGGACTTGTGTGCATAGTTTATTTTAAAAGTGTACATTTTAATAATTTTAGTTCCTCAGAAATTGTGAGAAAAATATGCTCACAGAAATTGTATCAGTAACTAGATTTCTCATATTTCAGATAAAACAGCAAGTTTGTGATACAAAGGGAAATGACTACCAAGAATTTATATTTCAAAAGATCCTAGTCAGTAGGAAAACTGCTTAATTTCAACTACAAAACAAAAATACCTGTAAGATGTGTGTCAAACATGCTGAACCTACCACTTTTCACACCAAAGAACAGGTTCTCTGCAGAATGTGACCTATTAGTTCACAAACTCAACTCTCATTTGCTGTCTTACAATTAACCTTCAAAACCATCCCAAAGTTTCTCCATCTCACTCTAGAGACGGGTTTACACAGAAATCAGAAAACATCTCCCACCTCCAAGAGTTAAACACTCAAAAATTAGGAAGTGCAAGCACTAAATGCTGACTTTAAATCCTCACTTCAGTCCTCAGGTGCACATTTAGTTTTATACACAATATAGGACTTTTGCTTTATGCAGTCCAAAACCTGACAATATTCAGGAAAAAGCCTGAGAGTATCAGCCCTCGCATCATTCATTACAAAAGCTGGAATAAGTGTAATTGAATCAGGCTGGGAATAAGGTGAAGAGAAAATATGACCTAATGGTTAAAGCAGTTGAAAGTTCTCCGGAAGACAGCAAGATTCTTCCCTCTCTTTCAGATCCCCTGTATTTTGATGGGCAGTAATATAAGCTAACATTTTTAATCAGGTAGTGACTGTGTGTTTGCTTTCCTGCATGCCTATCTTGAACACCAAGAGTTCCAATTTGCAAAAGTGCTAAGCATTAAAAATGAACTGCATCGAAGAATAATTTCACTCTGAACACATCAATTGTTCTCATATCCAGTATGATAGTTTCATCTCGGCCTGCGAGGAGCTTGTCAAAAAGTAGTCTGCAGAGCATTAGAGGTTAGATTTTTTTTTTTTTTTTTAAAAAAAAGGTAGCCCATTCTATTACCTAAAAGGCGATAGAGACCTAATGGCTTTCTTTATTTCAACAGATCCATAACACTACAGTGATGATGATGTAACACAAATCCAACCAGGAAATTCATAATTTTGCATATGGCACAAGGTTTTACTGTCACCAGCAAATAATGCAGGTAATCATCCTTACAATGACAATAAAAAAATTAATACCAGGTAACACTCACTGAATAGTTTCCACTACAGACAGTGAATGAGCATAAGACAGTACTAAACAGATTCTGTGTGCCTGATCAAATCTGATACCCTGACATTTGATCCACCTCACATTTAACAAATGTGTTTAAGCATGGGCCTAAGTACAAAATACGGCTTCTTACGTTGAGGCTTCATTTAATACTGCTGCTCAACTCCTGCCCTGGCTGCACCAACCTGGACTCAGAAGCACTACGGCCAATTCAGGTCAGTGCTAACTTGAGGATCCCTATGTCATCTTACACCCTTCTAGTACATGCTGCAGTGACACCTGAATATTCCAGATAACTTGGAAGTAAAGATAAAACTGTTGCCTAGGCCAGATTCAACCTTGTGAGCCACATATGTGATACTCCTACCTAAGAACTGTACACAGCTCATTGCTCTTTTGTTTCCTTTTCTGGATTCTGGAAATTTGCAAGTAGGTGTAGTTTTCATGTAATCTATATGAATCAGTGTTCTAAATCCTCTCTCTTCTTATACCCATAAACAAAAAGCAGGTTCATTCAGTAATTTTTGTCTTTGTTTCCCAAGGAAATAGGGGTTATACAATTAAACCGTTTGTTTCCTGCCTTATCCTTCTATTGCTTACAAATTCACTGGCTAATTTAAGCCAAAATTGACAGAAAGTTTTAAGAACTTAATACTTTTATGATTCTATGTTTCATAAAAAATCAGCCGCCAAATACAACACAAACACAGAACCCACCAAACACAGGGACAGCCAACCAGCCGATAAATCCATGCACAGCACACACAGCTGCAGCTGTCTGCTCCCAACCAAACAGCTGGCAGGTGAGGAAAGACAGGGAGGGCAATCTTGTCAGAAACATCGGAGAGCTCAGGACTCTTCAGAGACAGTCAGGAGGTGCAGGGACAAAATGAAAGGTATTCAAAAGCCTAGATACATGATGAGGACCTTGGCATACTACATCATGAAGAGCAACTGCTACACCAGTAGGATCACAGGGGGAAAATACGGGAAGCTATGTTCATTAGCCTCATTACTCTAGCAATAACTTAGTAGATGACAGCACTACCCTGCAATTCTTTCTTCTCTACTAGATTCCTTTTATCTGTACGACTCATTATTCTCTTCAATACTAGTTCTCAGTTCTTAACACGAAACTCCTCACAATGGAAACCATAGGAAAAAGTTTAAATTCAAAAATAATTAACTCAGTCTGAAAAGGTTCGTCTCTAAATGTATTCCCCTCCTTGAGAAACATACGTTTTGGTATAGCCTATACCACATTACAGCATGTTCAAGTGCAGCCTAAAAACCTGGTAAAAGTAGGATGAGGGTATACAAGATACGCAATTCTGCCTTAGGTTACAAAGCATCCCACTGAGACCTTTACATTTCTTTTCCCTCCTCCATGCAACTGCAATGTGATTTCCATTGCTAGCTCCTCACCCAGACCTCAAAGGTCCAAAGGCACCAAAGTTTTTGCTATTGCTCAAAAGAGGAAAAGCAGCATAAAGAAATCAAATTAATGCTGCCATGAGGAATATTACCATGGTGATGCTGAAGGATTCTCAGAAGTGAAATCTCAACTCTCTCTCTTCCCAGTCCCGGCAAACTGCCACAAGACACCAGGCCTGGGCAGCTGTAGGTGAGAGGATCTTAATCACAGACTGCCTACCAGTCTGGGCTTACTACTGCTTTCAGTTTGGCCTTACTCTCTACCATATTTGCCATCCTCCCCGTTCTGATACTCTCTGTGTCAGATTAATTTAACCTTTCCCTATGAAAAAGTGGAAATATTAAGCAACAAATAACTTCGCATCTTAAAATAGAGCTCCTCCTTAATACTAACACTAATTTTGTTTTGGAAGAGAAATATACAGAAATAAGAACTGTAAATACAAGTCTTTAATCTCATTTTAGCCAAAACTCTTCCAACTGGGTTGCCCTCTGCTGTTTCCTAGTGAATCTGAGATTGCCTGACCTATCCAAACTATATACCTGATGTCTTTACAAAGAAATAAAAAAGAACATGTTTTAACATGACATTAACTTTCTAAAGAAAAAGATGTAATTGTTCCTGCAATCCCTAAATTAGGGCTTTGAACTTGGTCACATGAGGAATACTTGTCTTTTAAAAGTCTGTCAGTAATCGTAATAGAAAAAGTAAAAAAGCATTGTCACTGACCAAAATGACAATGGTCACTGGCCATGGCAAATTGCTCCCTGGTTCTCTATGACTCTTGATACAAAAAGCCTCACTTTTACAAAAACTTTGGGGTTTAGTGTAATCCATGGAATCGACGTAAACTGGTATGCTGACAAAGTGACACTGGAAATGGTACTTACAGGTTTTTAAGAACAGCCAAAAGCACTTAATTTCTTGGAGCTAACAAATCCTATTTTAGTTTGAGCTCTTTTCATTTTGTGCATTCTTCACCTATAACTGTATACATCCTGCTTTGAAGGAGCTTTGAACTATTTTATATTTATTCTTCAAACAGAAGCCTTCAATCTTGCTTATTTCCCATGCCTTTACCAAAAAAACCTGGACAACTGCAATATCTTTAAAACTGAGCAAAGTATTTTCCCTATTTACTTAATTAAATATATTTACAAATTTACTTGGACACAATGTAAATTCTGTATTTTGACACTTTAGACTAGGAGTCCTGTGGTTTGATCCTGACTTCAAGAGTCAGTATTCACCCAAATCAAACTCATATTTTTTAACACTGCTGGCCAGGAAATAATACTGCTAAACAGTCAAGGCAAGGTACTGTTGCACAAACAGGAGGGAGGGAACACCGAGATGAGGAATAACAATTGTAACACCTACTAACAAATCGACAGCAAGCAGCTATTCAGTTGAAAACAAAGAGGATACTGCATGCCTGCTACAGACTACAGCAGAAAAATACATTGCATTTTCTGCCTTCAGGAAGAGTATTAAATCAAAACTGAGCAGATCACTTACATGATTGGATTTTTTTTATCCCACCTCACATTTAATTGTAAACTATGCAGCCAATTTTCTCAAGAACTTAAGTTCCATTTTGGTAATTTCACGTAAGTGTTTACAAGGCAGTTAGCCTATTTCTAAAGTCTGGCCCTAATAAGAAGTGTTGCATTCTTTTCAAAGGCTAGATTGCTTAATTCACTTATGAGCATTCGCTTTAACTTTTCAGAAGTAATACCCTAACTCTTCTGAACATACAAAACACGAATTCCACATTTTGTGAATATTTTTCAGATTAACAAATTCTCACAGATTTCTGGGATAATGCAGCCTAAAATGAAAACAGAGACAGATTTTGAAGGACTGACAATTTTCTTTTCTGAGGTTGAGTTATGTAAAAAGTGCAGACCCAGCAGAAATTTTTGCTATCTTCTTGACAATATTAAGAGGGCTTCTCAGCAGAAAAGAACCTAGCCAACTAAAAGCCGGCCAACTTAGACTCCTGGTGCGCACAGCATCCAAGACAGGGTGAACACGCAGCTTTGCTTGCGCAGTGCAACTTCTTACAGAGGCCTGAATTACTAATTCAAGGCAACTGACGGCACAGAAGCATCCCACACGCAAAACAAACAAGAACAGTTTGTTTTCTCCTCCCTCACTGTTTTCCTTGATTCTTTAAGTTATAACAACAGATGCTTTCAGAAAGAGACGTCACGGTCGCGGAAGCAGCATAGCTTAAGACCTTCTTTTGCTGGAAATAAAGTTCTGGGATTTATTTTTTTAAGGAGGTGTAAAATTACTCTCAGAATCGAGAGGAAAGGTTTCGAAACACAGCTCGGAAGCCCTGCCTTTTAAGATGACCATCTCCAAACAAACCCAACAAGTGTCTAGTACATCTCACTTCTTTGTTATTGTTTTTAAGTGATGACTAGAAAGATCTGCGGACACAAGCTTCTACACAGCCTGTTGGCTCTCAGCAGCAGCTGGGCAACCGGCAGAGAGCAGGGAGCCTCCCTCGCCTGGGGAATCAGTTTTCAGAGACTTCAGGGCCAGGAGGGACGATGAGTTTCAAAGCAGTTGGCAAAGTCTCTCCGGGGAGGACGGATAAGGCTGCGCACCTTCACCAACCGGCATTTACGCCCAGGGCGCGGGCTGTTCGGAGACACCTCCTCGCTCCAGCGGTCTCGGACCCGGCGGCGGGCAGAGGCGGCACAGCCCCGGCCCCATAGCCGGCCCCGGGGGGAGCCGCCCGCCTCCGCCTCCCCACCAGAGCAAGGGCGGCTCACGGCACGGAGCCTTCGTCCTCCTCAGGTCCCCTCCGCGGCGCCTACAGGCGCACGCCCGGCATCCCTGGGGTAGGCGGCGGCGGAGGAGGAGGAGGGAGAGGAAGGATGCCGGCCACCGTGCCGGGGATTATTTACCCCTTCCCGGCTCTCCGACACGGAGACGGGATGAGGGAGCAGCGACACTCACCTCTCCCCCACGCACGAAACAGCCCCTCCGCTGCAGCCCCCGCCGCCGGGCAGGGGCGGGGGGGGGAGAGAGAGGGGAAGAGAGGAGGCGCCCCCCTGCCGCCCTCCCTCCTCAGCCCGGCTGCGGGCACCGCCGGGCGGGGGTGCCGCTCGGCTTCGGTGCGCCCCCACCTCACCCCGCGGGGGGAGCCCTCCTCCTCCCCATGCCCGGGGGGAGGAGAGGGAGAGGAGGGGGCTGGGGAGCGATTCGGGGCGAGAGGAGCCCGTTATTGGCCTACTTACCATCAATCGCCATGATCCCCGGGGTGGGCCGTACCAAGTGGAGCGCAGGCAGGAGAGG